>CM046301.1:22871176-23426176 GCA_025267735.1 Mactra quadrangularis | reverse complement strand
CTTCAGCTTTGTTTGTGCTATCTGTGTATGATCTTAGTATGAAGCAGGTACCAGGAAATTACTGTAACGATTGATTTTTGGACCAGTTGGAATTTAAAATTTCATAAAAACTCAGTACTGAATCTATCTGTAAAATCTCCTTTTGAACTTTGTTTTCAATATGATGCAAACAAATTAACTTAATTGATCAATACTGATTGGAAGTAAATAGACTCTTAACATATATTCTTAGTACCATTCAGTGGCGGTTGGTGTTAGGTTATTATTAATGCACATTTATTCTACTTCACTTGTATGCTGGCATAATGTAACAAACATGACACCACTAGTGAGATGCCATTCAAAATCTTCAACTTTGACCTGGGCTTATTTACTGTCTGGAATACTAAGATTTACAACTCATTGCACTAAATTTGCTCCATGCAAGAGATAGTTTGGTTTTCAGGTATCTGCAAGGAGTTTAAAAATTATTGCACCTGTGATAGCAGATATTCATATACTCACTGAACTGCTTGTGGATTCCTTACCTAAGAATTGAAGCCGCAGCCGTGGCGTAGTGGTTAGCATGTCTGACTTTGAATCCGGAGATCGCGGTTCGAAACCCGGTCGTGGCAGGTCATACCCTATACATGAGTTGTTGGCCTCGTAGTAAGTTAGGTCAGTACTGGTGATAGAAAAAATGTCCAGGAAGAGCTGGCCGTCGTGTATATGACCTATATATGTGTTGAATGCAACGTTAAAAAAAACAAAAACAAAAATCTAAGAATTGATATGGCCTGAAATTATGGTAGGTATATTTGTTTGGGAAGATAGCTCCCTACAAACTATAACAACTGCCATCAACACTATGACAGAAAATGGTCAAAAGCAGCTTAAAGTACAATACATTACTTTGAGTTTAAAAAATAAGATTCCCCTAATATTCAATCAAATTAAGACCTCTAGGTATAAACAAATATTCAAACTGAAGGGTCTACAGGTGGACTCTTATAACTGAATCACTAAAAAGGGTCCAAAAACCTTAAAAAATCAGATGACAAATTTAATACAACACTGTAGTGAAGTAATACTCAGGTGGCATAGTCTAACAAACATTTCTTTATTTATCAAAGAATAACACTTCCAGTGTGGCAGCAAATAATGTTAAATGGATGCTGTAGGGAAGGGCGTACAAGCTATGCTGTAGGTCAACATGCTTTTTTGACAATGTGACAAGCACACTGGTGATCAACAGGGATAATCAAAGACCCCTTGTTAATTCAGCAAGCATATTCCTTCATTTAAGAGCAACTTGCGAGGCAGGGAATATGTCTTAAACTGTAATTACCATGAAAAGACCGGGTCAAAAATTCAACCTCAATGACTGTTAAGAAGTCATTGATTATTTTACTAACAAACAAGCAACAATTGTAAATGAAAAATCATTCTAAATTTGACAATTTAAAGGAAATAACAACTCGAAAATTTATAGAAAATGTTTAGTGGAATACTTTTTGTCATATAGAAAACCAGTATCATACAATATGCACTTAAGGTGAAGTGAATTAATGCTCCAGTAGAATGAATGAAATGAATTTTTTCAAAGTAGTTCAAATACAATAAACCCTTGCAGAGACTCTTAGGGTGTCTCAGGTCCGTTGTTTGTACAGTCAATAGAGTTCAATAGCTATAAACAGACTCAATGAAGTGAATGGACAATTCATTTGGACATAGATTTTTACAGTACAAGTACAATGTACCTAACTATAGTTGAAAAATGTTCACGGAGTAACTCCCACCATGAATGCATGAACTGAGCAACCTTTCTTCAATGATGGCACACTAAAATCTTCACTCAGTAGTTACAAGGCAGGTAGACAAACATATATAATTATTTTTTGTTACCAATTTATTGGTTATTCATTAAATATCAATTTTGTTTATTTTGATGCCTAACAAATTATAGTCAAGTTTTTAAGATCAATATTCATGGCACCAATTTTATAACCCAAGTTTTTCGACTTCATACACCATTTTAATTTAGAATGTCAAACACAAGTTATAGATCATATATAAAGTAGCAATTACAAAATCAATAGAAGAAACATTTCATCACTTAATAATCTATGTCCCTTTCTTTTGGTCTTTTTTTTTTAACAGATACCTCCAAATCAAACAGATGCTTTGAGTATAAAGTTATGATATTTTTGTCACCGGCTTTATCATCCATGTCTTTTCTATCTTATAATTTCAAATCAATGGGGGAAATAATGTTAGAAAGTATGCTACCGGTAAGTTTAACCATAAAACAAGGCTGTGTCAAAAATGAATTTATAATTGTTTGTTTTTCAAAAATGAATTTATAATTGTTTGTTTTTCAAAACCAAATAACAGGTAAAAGACGGTGAAGCAGTGACCTAACATTATTTTATCATTGAACCTATAGAATTGGCCTAATACATCACTGCTCGTGCCTATTTTTTAATCCCATTTTTTCGCCTTCTTAATAATTCTGTGCTATACATCCAAATATAAAGTTTTGCCAAATTTGAAATTCTAAGGGCCAAAAGAGGTCAATTGTCATGTTTCTCTAACTTGAAACAAGGTTTTGTTTTGATGCAACATAATACTAACTTGAACTAACTATTTAAATGGGATAGCTCTGAGTTGCAAATGAAAACAAAAAATAATGAGAATTTTATTATGCTCTACCTTGAAACAGAACATTGTTGCATTAAAATTCTTCTGAAGGTCAATGTCATGTATGGTATATTTGTGCTTAGTAGTAATTTCATTTGCAATAGACTATATCCGGAATTCAAATATTTGGGTTTTTCCATGTAGGTACAAACAAACTTTCACTGTTACAATGAAAACACATGTACAAAGAACAATAGAATTTAATCCATATTTCGTGATTTTCATCAATAATGTGTAACAAACTTTGTTTGTACCTACATCACACGGACGGAAAACCCCACAAATTTGAGTTCCGAATTAAGTCTATTCTATGACATCATACTTTTAAAAAATCAGTATATGTGATCAGGAAAACAGGTCCAACTCAAAATAGACCAGCACTGCAGTCAGAAACTTTCATAAACCAAACCTACAATTGTACCTAAAATACAGTACATAGTTAAGTAGGATAAATAGCCACATTTGTTTTGAAAATCAACCTAAAAGCTAAATATAAAACAAATTCTTAAAAATAATAATAATAAGCAATAATACACAGAATGAACTTAGTGACATTAAATAAATTATCAATAAACACCTGGTCCCCGAGATAGTTGATTGTAAATCATAAATATATAATTTATAAACATTGTATTTTCTGAGAGAGTTTTCTCTTTAACTCATAATACAAACAATATTTAAACGTTCTCAGTTTTTAACTGCAGTTGTACAATAAATCTCTGAAGGTTTTTAATTAACAAACTATAGGTATAGATATGCCACTCTTCTTCCTGTTCATTTTTAATGGAGTTTCCCTCTATTCTCCTTTGTTATATAATTATTTATCACAAGACATCAATTCTTACTTACTTTGTACAATTAAAGGTCAGCTTTATTACAATAGTATCATGTCTGTACAGAAGCTGGAGAATCAATATAAAAAGATCTTCTATGACATAACATCTTCTAACTAAGTTCAGGAACCTTACTTCTAAGGATAAAAAGCAATCAGTCATAAAGATTATACAACTTATTTCCTTGATAGATAGTATCTTTTGCAATTTAATATTGTTGCTATTCATCAACAATTTTTATGAGGTTACATAAAATTATATTTTTTCACAAACATGTCATACAGTATAGTATTAGTATTATCATTGTAGACAGTCTAGTGCAATGGCATTTTTAGTCTAGCTGGATGCTTATATACTTTCACTGACTTTATACAGCTATTTCTCATGAACTTTAAGCTTCTATTAACAATCAACATGCCTGCAACAGACATTCGGAAAAGTGTTTTGACATTGTGGGACATTGCATCCAGTGATCTTGGAAGAATCACTGGACAAAATCAGGTATTATTGGACCTGAAGAAATCATCAAAATGTCAATATGTCATGCCTTATCATTATTGTTTTCTGGTTGCTAATCAGCCATTATTATAACTTTTCACTGAAGACAAACATCAAAATTAGTTCAATACACACCAATTAATAAGATAAAGGGCCAATAGTTCTCCTCATTTTAATTTAAAAAAATGAAATTTGACTGGACATTCGGACTGACTATTAACAACAAACTTTTACCTGGACGGACTGGAATTTTACAGGTCAGATTGGTCAGACCAGCACTTTTCGGAATGTCTGGCCTGCAACAGACTTTATTCATTTATGTGGAAGTCCATAATGGTGCCATAAATTATACTACCATAACACCTAGGTATATAAAACAAGCAATAGTTGATAAATTTTTTGCTCAATGAAGTCAGCAGCAGGCTTCAAACCAAGACCCTTCTGATCCCTAAAAGCACATCTTACCACTAGGCCACTGCCCCTGACAAATATTGCAACTCATGTCATATTTATTAATCCCTGCATATAATGATGTAAGGGCAAAAGGTTTAAATGTCATCATCCGACAGTGAACTTCATAAATCTATTTTTATGTCAAATTATGTCTAATAACTTTTACTTTAATTTTGACAAATTATTCACAAAATATATTATTATTATTAAGTAGCAGTCATCATGCAATTATTTATTAAACTTTTATTGTAATGTAAAACACAACAAAAACATTTATGTTAGAACTTAAAAGCTTAAGTATAAAACATATATTTCACCCTTCTATACTATATAATATCATGGTTAAGGTTTCACGACTACGCAGTTCATTCAGTACACAAAAAAGGACTGAGCGTTTGTACGTGATAAATATGGATCAGCTTCTAAAGGAAGAAAATTAAAGTGGGCAGGGTTAAACAATGATGTAAACAAAACAGTATACCGTAAAATGACACCACAGTTAATTCACCATATACATTGATGAAAGGTAAAGATGAAAAAATTGTTTTTGTTTTGTATGACGATTTCTGTTTAAGTTTGTACTTATTAAACCTAAAGTTAATTCAAGCAAATAACATTATTTGTGAAATGACATTATCTATCGGACTTGTAAGCATGATAATAAAACATAATGTATGACAAAAAAACATTACTATAAAAAGATTACTATAAAACAGTACAAAACAAGTTGAAAATGTGACAAAGTGCTTGACAAAGAAAAAAAACCAGTTTTGTTTTCTCTTATTTATTCAAACTTGAATTAAATCATTTTATCTCTGAGTAAGCACGTTTCTATGACCATATGTGGCAGGAATTTTATGTGTCTGAATAAATTCAAGTTACAATGATCTTTACAAAGTTGTAGTAATTTAACTATGTTTGATATTGACAAGCTGAAAGTAAGAAATTGCATACAAATGTACTTTTAATGGCTAGTGTATGGCTATTCTGGTCAATATATATAATACTGTAATTTAATGTAGGGTAAAATAGCTGGGCTCTGTACCCTGATGTTTATCTTTACTTTCCTAACTAATTCTACACAAAATTTGCGGCATACTTCAGAACTTGTTTCATAGCCCCTAATCAAAGAACTAACCAACAAGCAGGTGAATCTTACAGTAACAAAATCTGCAGCATAATTAAGAACTTGTATCATAACCCCTAATCAAAAAACTTACCTACATGCAGGTGAATCTTACAGTAATCATTTACAGAGTGGAGCAATCCAATGTAAATATTTTGCTCAATGAAATAAGCAGTCCTCCTAGTTTGGTTTGAACCTAGGACCTGTTTATACCAATGAGCATCCTACTGCTGGTCCAGTCTGCTCCTATATGGACAAACTTACATCTGATTGATGCATGCTGTCACTGTTATGATGGTACGATCTGTGACTATTTCTGAATTCTAGAACATGGGCAATATTGGATACCAGTATTATAACTTTAAGGTATTGTTTTACTTACATTTATATAACTTGGAACAGTTCTTCATACTTCACAGTCTCAACCCACAGTGAACAAGTCTAAGGTGGGCATCATACATGTACCATTCAAATAATTTCTTCACAGTCATAAAGAATGATAAAATGGCATGTATGACACAATGTTTGAAGTAACAAGTCTGAAAAAAAAGTTTGATTTTTAATTTTATTGAATATTGTTCATGTAAGCAATATAAAAACTTTCAAGAGCATCACATGGTAATGTGTATAAATGAACAGAAACCGAAGGTAATAATTATTTAGGTAGAACAGTCTATGAAAATTAGACAGATTGCGAATTTCCTCTTAGACTCGAGACATCATTTTATGCTTTCTTTCATTTCAAGATGAAACGTAATCAAAATGTTCCAACAACTATGTCAAAAAAATATTAAAAGCATAACTTCCTTGACAGTATAGGTCAAGTTCATGGAATATTGCATTCTCGTACCCCGAGGTTATCAAGCTAGTATCGAGAATCTTGATAGCCTCTGGGAACGAGAATGGGAATATCGGTACTTAAGAAAATTACAAGTAATGCCTATTATCATTCCTAGTCTATTGTTAGTATTGAACTTATCTCATCATTATCTATATTCAACAATAAATCATGCATTTAAATGAATAGATATTGACAGCTATTACTTTTGTTGAATTCATTTCAATGCATTTGAATACGGTGCATTTACTTACCGAAATAATATCAATTTCATTGACATACCGAGAATAATAAGTGAAATTTTAAGACATTGACCTTGGTTCAACCTTGAAACTGTTTAGAGCCACATATTATATCTACAATAAAAAGGTAAGTATTAAGAAAGCATTCCACATTTTACTTCAAGTATGAATATTAATTACTATTTGTTTGTTAATCCAACAATAAGACTGGTGTCTGTTACAAACTATATCAATTAGAACATATACTCATTTCGATCTAATGAATAAACTTGACTGGTTGCCATTTTTTCAATTTTATTCTTTGGGTTAAATTGAGCACTGACAGACTGGGATCACAAACCAGCACAGTATTGTTCAGGGAAGGGTCTCTTACTTCCATTGTTGTATAATTATTTATAATGGTACAAAGGCAGTCACAGACAATATTTAAGTTTCACCTTTGGCAAAGGACCATTTTCTTTTTAAATCCGAAAAGTTGAAAACAACCAAATTGGGAAATAGTCAAGTAAACATACACCAAGGTAGACCAAGGACACAGAACATGAGGTTTCTTATAGTAGATTCATGTCAGCTTGATATAATGACAATACCCTGAACACTTAAATTTGCAGCATTAAAGAAAAGTCTTCATTATATAATCAAATACAAAAGGTCTGTACTTATTTATTGTAATCTATAAGTTTGCAATCACTGTAGACTAAATGGGACGATATGGCGATATATCAATACAATATCAATATGTAAGTCCACGATAGGTATTGTTTTCAACAGGGTTGCTGTATTCGTTGAAGAAATATCTCTGTGGCTGGATTGAATCCCATCCGGGGAGATTATACTCTTCCATGAAAATTTGACAATAATGTCGATTTTGCTCCATTAATAAGGTATATAAAGAAGTCTCAGGCCTTGTGGAAGGGAAGGTGAGTACTGGTTACAGACAAGGTACTAGGAATGCTAGATATGGTGCACTGGACTCCGTAAAATAACCTAAAATAATGTGTTGTCACGGCCTTAAACCCAGCATAAATAAATATACGAAGCTAGTAATTTGTAAGCAAATCAAAGAAGTTTTTATAACTAGTAATTAGTGAGGTTCCTTTTCATTATATCTTTCAATGTACTCATCTTATTGAATATTTAAATTCTAAAACATAAATAAGTTGATGAACTAATAAATTTGTTGCACTCAAAGTTTGAGTTATTGCCACTTGTCGTGTTCTTCTTTTGAAAAATTATTACCCACAGTTCAATTTATCAAAAGGCTCATAAACCACGAAACATTTCGGTAAAAACAGATTACCATAAATGGAAAAATACTAAAGTCACCGCAACTACTACATTTAATTCAACATCACAGGACATGAATTAGTATTTCATTTCTAATTGACTTTTACTATGTATCATAAACACAAAAGTCACTCATCGTTTTTACGATTGTAACGACTCGGAAATGTAGAAATTACTATTTTCGGTGTTTAACAAAGCGACAAATTACTACCCACAGAGAGAGACAGTATTGATACATGGCTCCGTACTGACGTGATTGATCAACTGTATAACTATATAAAAATGATGAAATAATTTTTTTTCTAGTTTGATTCGCTATACTCTTTCAATAAAATATCACTACGCTTCATCGGGTTACACTGATATGTTTTGCTTATTTTTCTTATAAAACCCCGCAATAAATTGATCTGTGGTTAAATTATATAGTTTGTTTTTCAAAAAGATTTCATTTTCAGTTCAAAATAATCATCGAATTGGAAGACATTAGGTTATTGAACGTGGTACACCAATATTACCGCAATATAACAAATTAGATACTCATTTTTTGTACTCAGTTCACACTCATTTAAGGTATTGCGTCTTTCATTAATCATGTCTAATGTTTTACAAAACAATGACTTTATTGGATCAGAGAGAAGTATGTCTGTTTTTTAGTACAGTTAAACATAAAAGCGAAGACTAATGACAAAAAAAAACAGAAATGGAAAAACATAATAAATGGTTATATAAACAGACCGTTTGAAATAATGACAATACTTTAACAGTTAAGTTTAAATTTTACGTCTGTCTGAAAAGGCAGTCAGTATTTAATTACGGTACTATATATTGTAACATCCTATGAAGTAAGCATGGTTAAGTATACAGACTACATTGGAATATTATTAATGGATTGTTCAAGTTGGATGTTGGTTTCCAGTAGTCACTTAAACCATCTAGCCTTGTATAAGCTAATGAGAATTTTGCTAGATTTATTTTATTTATTTATTTTTATTGGATTTAATGCCATGTCAACACAATTTTGGGTCATATTACGAAAAAAAGTAAAATTGTAAGATACAACTAACACATCCAAAACACAGTTAATGGCAAAACCAAAGTTAATTTAAATCACTGAGTCCACTATCATATTATATCAGTTGTATATGAATCATAATGAACTGTGATACAAACTGGTCAGTAACACCTACACTGTAGTACTAACTCATCCATGAGGTTGGCGAGCTGTGGCAGCCCCTAATCACATTGAAGTTAATTGGGGTAACTGGTAAAGATTTCAATAATAAAGTACAGGAAGTATGTTTCACCAACTGTTGACATCATACACACAAAAAGTCAGACTGTACTTTACTCTAAGTAACATCGTAATTACCTATATGAAACTTCATCCATAAAAAGTAATTAGTAATTCATATCTTAATCATTCAAAGGTTTTAAGTTGTTTTGAAATTTTAATTCATTAACTATAAATTGATTGCATCAGTTTTTTTATCAGTAATATAAATCTTGCTGGAAAATTAATCATAACATTGACAAAGTAAAAAAAAACAAGTGTTGACTTTTCCCAAATATGTTTAACCTAATGTACAAATTGGAGGTTTAGTGCAAAAAGGTCGTACCTTGCTTTCGTACCCCGCAAAATGTACATTCATGTATAAAATTATGAATTTAATGTTATGTTTAATCATTATCAAATCAACTCAGATGAGCGTACATTAGTAACTAATCAGTTTTAAGCCAAGGGTAGGCTTGGCCACTAATACAAACTTTTTTAATAGCAATTACATTTACAATAAAAAATATAAATAAAAAGCCTTTCAAAATATCAAGGATAGGTAATTATATTTGGCGACTTGTATTCAATAATTGTTTACATAGTGAATCAATTGTTATGATAATGTTTTCATAATAATTGAGACACAGATTCAGTTGAAATAAAAATATTATTATAATTATCAATAAATAACCATTTGAATTTTCCTTTAAACGTAAGAGTCAATAGAAGTATCAGTGCACTATTTCACAATATTAGTCAAAATTGAGCACCGACTTACCTCTGAAGGATTGTAATAAATGTTGTTGATTGTCTTGGGTATTTCAAAATATGCGAACAGCCCACGAACAGCCCATGTGGGGGGAGTCAAAACAAGAAAATTTGCCAGTACAATAGTGCTCATGTGGGTGACTTTATTTATGTGTATTCCGAGGCACAATAGAGCTTTGCTCAATGTGCTTTTGATAATAATTTGAGGCAAAATCAATTACATGTTTAACCAATGTCCCCACCCTGTTTGAGATACTTAATGTAGTTACTAGTTTCGATGCAAATTCATTTGCTGACCACTGGCTACCTACCTGTCATTCTCATGACCATATGTTATAACATTGACAAAAATCTTGTTTACCTCCAGATTTTATTTTATTTATTGGAGTTAACACCGTATCAACACAATTTAGGTCATTTCACGGCGTCCAGCGCACCTAACCTAGCTTTCCTGGACCATTGTCTATAACCAGTACTCACCTACCCTTCCACAGGCCGGAAACTTCTCCATATTATCTAATCAATGGAGGAAAATCGACATTATTGTCAAATTTTCATGGAAGGGTATAACCTCCCCGGGTGGGATTCGAACCCGCACCCCTCGGGCACGAGTATCCAAATCCCGGCGCGCTACCAACTGCGCTATCGATCCGGGTACTTTACCTCCAGAGATGGGCACGAGAATGCCTCACTGTATGACAGTGTGCGTAAAAAAATAATATTGCCACTCTGTTTTCAGTACAAAACGCGTACGGTCCATTTAATTGTTTCAGAACTTGTTTTTTCAGAAGTAGAAGGGATTTTCCCCCACGAGAAAGTTTAGCAATGTCAAGGTCATTCATAGAAACAATCGATCGCATCAATCAAGTTTTAAGCGCATCACTTGATAATAGATCTGCAGTACCTACCATTATAAATACGAACATTTTCATTGTTCTGTCTAAAAAACTTATTTCATTCAGTTTTTCACATTTACTTGGCAGAACTCCGCTGTCCATGCGTCTCCACGAGCGTTAAATACACAACGCGCAATTACCGGATATTAGCGACGCACGTGCTACTTGACTCAATAACACGCGATTGAACAAATTTTGCTCAAAACTAGCAGTTCTTGCAAAAAAATCATACGGATTTATTATTGAGTGCGCGTTGCCGCGTATATGACCCAAATTTTGCTCAAAACAAGCAGTTCTTGCATAAATTGTACGAATTTCTTATTGAGTGCGCGGATGCCGCGTATATGACACATATTTTGCTCAAAACAAGCATTTCTTGCAGAAAACGTACGAATTTCTCATTGAGAGCGCGCATGCCGCGTATATGACACAAATATTACTCAAAACTAGCAGTTCTTGCATAAATCGTACGAATTTCTCATTGAGTGCGCGGGTGCCGCGTATATGACACAAATTTTCCTCAAAAGAAGTATTTCTTGCATAAAAAGTACGAACTTCTAATTGAGTGCGCGGATGCCGCATATATGACACAAATTTTACTCAAAACTAGCAGTTTTGCATAAATCTTACGAATTTCTCATTGAGTGCGCGTTGCCGCGTATACATATGACTCAAATTTTGCTCAAAACAAGTATTTCTTGCATAAAACGCACGAATTTATTATTGAGTGCGCGTATGCCGCGTATATGACACAAGTAGTACTCAAAACTAGTAATTCTTGCTTAAATCTCACGAATTTCTCATTGAGTGCGCGGATGCCGCATATATGACACACATTTTGCTCAAAACAAGCAGTTCTTGCATAAATCGTACGAATTTATTATTGAGAGCGCGTTGCTGCGTATATGACACAAATTTTGCTCAAAACAAGCAGTTCTTGCAAAAAACGTACGAATATCTCATTGAGTGCGCGTATGCCGCGTATACATATGACACAAATATTACTCAAAACTAGCAGTTCTTGCATAAATCGTACGAATTTCTCATTGAGTGCGCGGGTGCCGCGTATATGACACAAATTTTGCTCAAAACAAGCATTTCTTGCACAAAACGTACGAATTTCTCATTGAGTGCGCGGATGCCGCGTATATGACACAAATTTTGCTCAAAAGAAGCATTTCCTGATAAAACGTACGAACTTCTTATTGAGTTCGCGAATGGCTCGAATATGAAACAAAATTTGCTCAAAACAAGCAGTTCTTACATAAAAGTACGAATTTCTTATTGAGTGCGCGGATGCCGGGCATATGAAAAAATTTTGCTCAAAACAAGCAGTTCTTACATAAACCGTACGAATTTATTATTGAGTGCGCGTTGCTGCGTATATGACACAAGTTTTGCTCAAAACAAGCAGTTCTTGCATAAATCGTACGAATTTCTTATTGAGTGCGCGGATGCCGCGTATATGACACATATTTTGCTCAAAACAAGCAGTTCTTGCATAAATCTTACGAATTTCTCATTGAGTGCGCGTTGCCGCGTATACATATGACACAAATTTTGCTCAAAACAAGTATTTCTTGCATAAAACGCACGAATTTATTATTGAGTGCGCGTATGCCGCGTATATGACACAAATAGTACTCAAAACTAGTAATTCTTGCTTAAATATCACGAATTTCTCATTGAGTGCGCGGATGCCGCATATATGACACGCATTTTGCTCAAAACAAGCAGTTCTTGCATAAATCGTACGAATTTCTCATTGAGTGCGCGGATGCCGCGTATATGACACAAATTTTGCTCAAAACAAGCATTTCTTGCATAAAACGCACGAATTTATTATGGAGTGCGCGTATGCCGCGTATATGACACAAATATTACTCAAAACTAGCAGTTCTTGCATAAATCGTACGAATTTCTCATTGAGTGCGCGGGTGCCGCGTATATGACACAAATTTTGCTCAAAAGAAGCATTTCTTGCATAAAACGTACGAACTTCTAATTGAGTGCGCGAATGCCTCGAATATGAAACAAAATTTGCTTAAAACATGCAGTTCTTACATAAAAAGTACGAATTTCTTATTGAGTGCGCGGAGGCCGGGCATATCATCCAAATTTGATCAAAACAAGCAGTTTTCGCATAAAAAGTACCAGTTTCATATTGAGTGCTCGGATGCCGCGTGTATGAAACAAAGGTTGCCCAAAACAAGCAGTTTTCGCACAAATAGTACCAATTTCACATTGAGTGCATATATCT
The DNA here is from genome assembly GCA_025267735.1 of Mactra quadrangularis. Taxonomy (NCBI): domain Eukaryota; kingdom Metazoa; phylum Mollusca; class Bivalvia; order Venerida; family Mactridae; genus Mactra; species Mactra quadrangularis. The sequence goes on along the minus strand of CM046301.1, from coordinate 23,413,023 downwards.
CACAGGTATCAGACAATTTTTGCTCAAAACTAGCAGTTTTTGCAAACATAGATCCACTTTTATTAAGAATGCACAGATCCAGTATATATGCAACAAATTCTGATATAAACATTCTGTTTTTGCATAGATAGTACCAATTTGATATAGAATATACGGATCCCGTATATATAAACAAATTTTGCTCAAAGCAAGCAGTTTTTTGCGTAAACATCACCAAATTTATGTCGAATTCACGAATCTGATGCATGCATATGAAAGAAAAATTTCTCAAAACCAACGGGGTTTGCGCTAACAAGACCAATATTATATGGAATGCACGGGCCCTGTGTACAAAACAAACGGTTATGCAACACGAAATAATGAAGACCTAGGAGTGTATACAAATCACACTACGTTGATACGACAGAACTTATGATTTAACATTGATTCTTATTACAACTTTACATAAAGATCTGATAGATGTTTTTCTAAAAGTGTACTAGAGGTAAAAATCTGAATTATTCCATGAACAAATCAACGAACGACAACTCCGGTGCGACTGAACTATTAAATCTCCATAGCCCTATTCCATGTCTTTTTATTGGATATCTTCAGGGTTTTTTTTAATAAATAAGTATTCAATATGGTTGTTATGAATTATAACAATTTGCTATGTATCTTGTATGATTTTTGTAACATGTTCCGGTAAAATAATTAACATTAACGGATCATACTGTCCGTACGAGTAGTTATGCCTAAAGTATGTAAAACTACCGTAAAGAAGCGTAAACACGAATGAAGAGAAAATATCAAAAGGTCTTTTAAATAGACTTAATTCGGAACTCAAATTTGTGGGTTTTCCGTCCGTGTGATGTAGGTACAAACAAAGTTTGTTACACATAATTGATGAAAACCACGAAATATGGATTAAATTCTATTGTTCTTTGTACATGTGTTTTCATTGTAACAGTGAGTTTGTTTGTACCTACATGGAAAAACCCAAATATTTGAAATCCGGATATAGTCTATTATGATGTAAGAATTATTCAGAGCTCTAAATTAGTTTATATTACATCACTCAGTAGTATTTCATCAAGCTATTAATATTGGGGACTTATTCACCAATCAGCAACTTTCGGCGTGTATGATGTAGTTAAACTAAATAGGGTGTTAATTGGCATATAGTACACTTCATGTACACATGGTTTCAAACTATACTTACACCATACAGAACATGCAAATCTGGTATTCTTTGCAAATTCACAGGATAACAACTGTGAGCAAAATATCCATACAACTGTCTTCAATAATTTTCGCGTGAGATGAACTGAGTGTGTGCTTATTTAACAGACGTTGAAGTTATCACCCTTTCCAGTCATCATCGAACAGGCATACACATTTCTAAGCACACTGTGCTGTCTTGCTCAATTTTTACAAGTCAAATACTGACTTTTGTCCAGTTTATATTGCAATAAAAAGAATTGTTTGCATTCTATATGTAATAAATCATTTTAATCATCCTGTATGGCCTGCTTGGTTATTGGTCCAATTACTGTAGGAATTGAACAACAAAACTGAGATCTGCATCTAAAATGGCACCATATTTAACTGCTAATATAAGGATTTGCCTGAATAGCAAAATTATTACATCACTTATTCTATAAAAGACAAAATCTAATTTCTTTGACAAATATATTTTTTATTAACAAGCATAAAGTCAATGCATATCTCAAGTAGGTTTATTTATATAACAAGAGTTCTGCAAAATATAATATACAATCATGTATATACTTAGTTATACTTTTACATTTACCATATATATAGTGCCCTTTAAAAGTTTTTGAACAGATGAATTTTTGAGAAAATGATCATGCATTACAAAAGTAAATTAATTATCATTAGACCTTATTAATGTAACATTGTTACATCATATGTTAATAAACGTATCAATGCTGACTTAAAAATTGCTCAAGTGACTATTCCTTCATTCAATTCATAAATAAAGATGAATCAGTTTATCTAAAAACTCAAGATTTTGTCCAAGAACTTTTGGAGGGCAGTGTATGATATATTCTCTCATTTGTTATTAATTTCTGTGATATTTCTCAAGATAATGAAACAATATCAATGGGAAAGGAACATTTAAGTGTATAAAATTGCATCTGTGATATGTGAGCTGAAAAAATAGGTATTCATACATTGGTCAAAATACATTTAAATGGCAAAAAAGTCAAATATACAGTACAATGACTCCACAACACAAATATTTTATATGTCTTTCCACACAGTTTTGCTTTATTACTTCACTGTCAAATCACAGAAACAATATTCTACAAAAAATCTCATGAAATAAAAACTAATGAAGATTTATAAATTTTTAAGACACATCAGTTGTAAGTTAAAAAAATAATGACTGGCAATATGGCTTATTAAATGAAGTGTACCTACAATATGTGTATTAAAACATGCCATGACTGATTATCAAAGTCTTGAGAAAGCATATACAACTTTAAAATTACTAGAATATCAAACAACAAAATGCTAAATCTTTACAATACATGAACAAACACCTGCTTTACAAATACCAGAGGAATAGAACCAGGAGCAGTCCACTAACAGCACATTTAACAATTCAGGCTGCTCTAGTAAACAAAAGCAATTATTGTTCACAACACATACACTAGGGTTATGGGCAAATCTCAGCTGCCCAAATATGGTAATATAAAAGTGTCTACTGCGCATGTGCGAAAGGCGAGGTCGGCCGATCTTTGCCGATAAAACTTAAAACGTCGCCATATTGGATTGATGATTGCAGCCGATATGAATGGCTTCAAAACAGCCGTTATTACTAGATGCAAGAGTGTATTTAGCTCTAAGTGACACAATGGGTGGGCGCCATACATAATTTTACAGCCGTATATAGTTGAAAATGTCAATGAGCTTCAAGAATGTTTTATAAACTCTTCATGATCATGCCATGACCTGGTTGACCTGGTTTTGAATCAACCAGTTGATAAGGTAAATCTTATTTTTTTGTATTTGATTATTCATCCCAAGTGGCCGCCACACCATTATTAATGTTTTTTTAAACATTGTGATGCAGCGTTAATCGTTTGTTTAAAGGACTTGTTATAGATAACAACGACCTTGCTGTCATATAGAAAGTAAGTGTTCGGATAAAAAAAATTCGGATATCAATAGTATCATGAACTTAAGTTAATAACAAATTCTATGGTAGCACAAAGCGTGATATAATAAGAATGCTCGTTTGTTATGTATCCTCATTTTGTTCTTTGATACAAAACAGGGAACCGTAAGTTAGAGTAACATAACGGTTAGATTAACTTAGAGACCGGGGAATTTCACGGTACGGACACAGAGATTTAGCCCGGTCTCTTTAATAAAGGGACGTAACTCTTAAATAAACAATGATTGCCAATGACAGATTGGAAACCAGGTTTCGAAATTGTTTTGTTTTAAGTCATTGTTTAGTAAGTATTTCTTCAATTTGAGCATCGATTTTGAAGTTGATTTATCATGAGGTACATAATAAATGTATTAAAGTCCTGGGAGAATCAGACTTAATACCATGTTTTAGTATTTGGACCACTTAATCTTTCACCAATTTCATGATTAATAAACTTTTTGTCGTCTGCAAATATTTGAAAAGTTCCTAACACTGATTTCATTTGTAATATGTTTGAGCCCATGCATTAAGTAAGAATATACATTGGCCCGAAGTTAGAAAAATGATGTCATGCAAGTGAGATGATTTATTTTTATTTATTGGAGTTAACGCCATGTCAACACAATTTTAGGTCATTTTACGGCGTCCAGTGCACCTAACCTAGCTTTCCTGGACCATTGTCTATAACCAGTACTTACTTACCCTTCCACAAGGCCAGAAACTTCTCCATATTATCTAATCAATGGAGGAAAATCGTCACTATTGTCAAATTTTCATGGAAGGGTATAACCTTCCCGGGTGGGATTCGCACCCGCTCGGGCACGAGTATCCAAATCACGGCACGCTACCAACTGCGCTATCGACCTGGGTTCAAGTGAGATGATACAGGGTTCTGTGACTTCCCTTTTTCTATTTAAGATATCTATTTTCCTTCAGTGATGTGAATTTGTTGATAACCGACTGACATGATGGAATGAAATTTCTATTTTTATAGTACCATTTGTAAAATAAGATGTTTTCTTTATTTTCAGTGTAGAAATGAAAGAAGAAAGATTCATGATTAAAATTCCTAAAACCTTATTTGTACTTAACCACAATGACAACAAAGTCGTGATTCAGTTATTAAGGATGCAGAGGTATTAAAATAAAATTAATAATTCTGTTACTTATTTTTTTTGTCTCTTTTAGTCATTAGTATATATACCTATAGTTGAGGCCCTTGTATGTCTAAACTTTGTAACCTGATAGTGCCAGTATAAATGTAAATGGTTACTGTCTGTTTAAATATGGAGTTGAGCTTCCAGGCTTATTGGTTAAACATTATACAATATTTTAATATGTTTAAACCTGTGTTATAGATTGTGCTCTAAATATTGCATAACACTAAAGTATAAGTAAAGACTGGTTATAAATAATGTTCTCTCCATCTTTTGCTAATTGTCTTTTTGAAAGCTTATCTATTGGTTATTGATTTTGTCTCACCATTAAGCTAGAGATTAGTTTTTATACAACTGTTTTATTTACATGTATATGTATAATGGGAACACTCATGGTAGACTGTTTTTTGATAGTGCCTTCTAAAGACATGTAATAAATTTAAGCTAGATACACATGTGTTTTGGCATAACAGAAAGTGCAGAGCTCAACAAGCCTATTTTGTTGGGCCTTGTGGTGACTTTGTTTCTTTTACATCAAAACAAATAGACCATCTTGAAAGATTTAGAAGTAGCTTTATTGTTAATACAGTTAATAGTTTCCATATACTGAAGCAAAGACATTACTTTATTTATTTTATACAAAGTTTTAAGCAATCTTTACAGAAATGCTGTTTATATGTGTTTGATAAACTTATTTTATATATATATATATATATATTGAAAATGTTACTATTTCAGGGCAATGAAGAAAAACAAAAATGGTCGAGTTTAGATAAAGAATGATGTTTAATATTGGACTGAACCTTATTACATGTAAGTAATTTGTACAATAGTTATGAGTAAATTACTTATAAAAAGTTGAAGTTTACTTCTATGTACTTATTCAGCTGACTTTAAAATTTTGTAAAGATAACTCCTGATCATGATTTTAATCTTCTTCATGCAGGTGATCCCTCACAGTACCCATTTACACCTGGGCAGAGTGGATAAATTGTAGGTTAATTTCTTGCTCAAGGACATTAGCAGTGTCCCTAGTGGGATAGAACCCAGGACCTCTCGATTCCTAAGCATTCATGTTACCAATGTACCTATAACAACCTATATAGATATGTCATTCTCATTTTTAAGTATGACACTGACATTGATAGTTTCATACAAGTTCAACCTGGTTACTGTTTTTTTATTTCTACATTTGAGAAATCCATAAAAAAGTATGCTATTTGATACTTGCTGAATTTTAATCTAATTATTGTTATGTAACATAACTGGGCTATATCATATTATACAAAATAGAAACATGTACAAAGGTGCAAGATAATCAGGTGTTTGGAAAATGGTTTCATTTCACTTATACTTGTAATGATTTTAGAGAATTGGAAAAGTTATTACATGTATAATTGGCATTTTCCCGTGTAAAGTTATGATTAAGGTCAGTTGCTGTTCTAAGATGGTTGACAACATATTTGCAGAAAATCAAAAATGTAATACTTTTATGATATTAAAATGTAACAGACTATTAGCACATTCTCAGATTATGAAATGAATGCTGATAGTTGCAGCTTCTTATTGCTTGTAAACCATTCATAATTTTTTATAGAAAACAATCTCTACCTGAGTACAATCATATTCATTTTACTTATATTTCTGTGAAGTTAATATTAGTGTTTTACTTTTTTTTCAGATAAAGAATTGATGAGAGTTAAAATGATAATGATGAAAAATGGATGTTTCATGATCTGTTATTGTTGGGATTTTTTGTAAATAAATGAACTTTCCATCTCTAATAAGTTAGGAACCTATGAGTTGAAAAGAGAGAATGCAGAAACAAACATTTTGATGCAACAACTACCAGTGTACAAGTTATGATATGTGATGTGAGAAAATGAAAAGCATATAATCAAAAATATGAATTATATGAATATATTTACATCTATGGAACTCTAAAACAATGCAGAATACATTTTAGTGTGTTACAGCAGACATGAATCCTAATGTGTTTCAGCTCATTAAGCTCTTACATTGTTTGTATCAGCTGCCTGGATACATTTTCAGTATTTTTTAAACCAAACTAAACCCTTAGTTTTTTTCCAGCTCATTAAGCTCTAATATTGTCTGTATCAGCTGCCTGGATACATTTACAGTGTTGTGAACAGAACTAAACCCTAAGTTTTTTTCAGCTCATTAAGCTCTAATATTGTTTGTATCAGCTGCCTGGATACATTTACAGTGTTGTGAACAGAACTAAACCCTAAGTTTTTTTCAGCTCATTAAGCTCTAATATTGTTTGTATCAGCTACCTAAATTCATTTTAAGTGTTTTTGAACATAACTAAACCCTAAGGTTTTTTAGCTCATTAAGCTCTAATATTGTTTGTATCAGCTACCTAAATTCATTTTAAGTGTTTTTGAACATAACTAAACCCTAAGGTTTTTTAGCTCATTAAGCTCTAATATTGTTTGTATCATCTTTCTATGTAAATTTTCAAAGTGTTTTTAAAGACCTAAATCTTAATGTTTTCAGCGTATTGAGCTCTAATATTGTTTGTATCAGCTGCCTGGATACATCTGCAGTGTATTTGAACAGACCTTAATCTGTATGGTTTTTTTCAGCTCATTGAGCTCATTTTATTGTTTGTATCATGTGTATGGATATATTTTCAGTGTGTTTGAACCGACCTAAACCCCAGTTTGTTTTAGCTCATTAAGCTCTGTTATTGTTTGTATCAGCTTTCTTTGTCAATTTTCAGTGTATTTTAGTGGACTTGATTTCATCCTACTTCAGATAATTATGCTCTTTAATTGTTAGTATCAGTTGTCGCATTCATTTTCAATGTGTTTCAGTAGACTGGTCATCATTGACATTATGTTTCAAGCTTACCAAGCTCTATTATTGTTTGCATCAGCTGTCTCGGTCTATAAGTGTTGTTTTCAGCTTGCTAAGTTTATCTGCAGCCAGTATCATTGAACCAGATATACATGTATTTATATGTATATTTAATTTGTGTATCAGCTGACTTGATTTGTTTCTCAGCTCAAATTATGCATTCCTTGTGTACCTCAACTTGGTTGATTAATAGTATTAGGCCAGTAGACATAGTTATCTTATGATTGAGCTTGCCTGATTTTGTAGTGTTATTAGTTTTGTTATTATTCACTTATTACATGTTTGAATAAGCTGAATAGATTATATTGTTTATGTGTTTTGATCAATTTTTTAGAGTGTTTCATTTTCATCATTATTTGCATTACCTCATATGATAGTATCACCAACTTGTTATGAATAATTGTATGATCAAGTGCTCAAGTTGAATATCATGTACAAACATTATTTATTATGTTTTTATTGTAATTGTGTTTCAAATGCAACTTGTAAATAAATTAATTTTATCATTTAACTTGTTGTTATGAATATTTTTAATACATTTATTTAATACTATCTACACTATTTTTATAGTATTGAATTCACTAATACTAATGTTGTACTGCAGTTAAGAGTCTAAATGTTCCATTATCTACATGTATATTTTATTGGTATATGTACCAGATATGCAGGAAACATATCTACTTGTCATTTTGAAAGGTTTGAATGGCATAAGATATAGTGTAGAAATTAAATACAAGTCATGTATATTGGAATAGTGGATTATCATCTCAATACCGGAGTGTAAGACAGAGTGGATGGGTCCTATTGTTACTATTGCAATGTTGGGTAAAAATTACAACAAAAGAATTAAGTTAAGTATCTTATCATAAGATGAGGAAAAACTTTTAGTTGTTAGATTCTCTACAGTAATATGAATTTCAACAATGCCACTACATCAATGAACGTCGTTTAGACTGAATAAAGATGTAGCAAATGCAAAACGTTTTGTTGTAGAAAAAGAACTTCAGTTACTGTCTAATTTCATATTACTTAGCAAAAATTGAAGCACAAGAATGCTACTTTTATGAATATATAAAATATTGGAAATAATCTGACCTAATATTGTGAACGCTTACTGAATATCACTGAAATAATATGTTTTGAATTGAACTTACTATCATTATAACAATATTTAGTATATTTAAAGAAGTTTCAAAGACATTGAGATATACAAATATACATATATAACCATCTCAATAAAAGGAAATGGATGCATATTAATTATACTCCAATTAAAAATGAATGCTGTATAGATCTGACTAATATGACTAAAAAAGTTGTAGTAGATACTACACAGATATTATATAGATAGCATAGACCCTGCGTAACTGAAACATATTTTGTTCAGAACATTCATTTCTTGCGCAAATAATATTCATTTCATATTTGTGTGCACAGATCCCGCATATATAGAACAAAGTTCGCTTAAAATATTTAGTTTGTGCAAGTAGTACAAATTTCATGTAGAATGCCCGGACCCCGTGTATATAAACATAGTTCTTGCATTAATAGTTCAAACTTTACATCGAGTGCACGGATCCCGCATTTATGAAACAAATTTTGCTGAAAAAAAGCAGTTCGCGCTTAAATAGTACCAACTTCATAAAGAGAGCACAGAAGCCGCGTATATGACAAAATTTTGCTTAAAACAAAACACTGTCTTATTTGAATATGGAATGTTTCATTTAATATGGAATTCACTATTTATAAACATGAGACTACATGTAACCCCTTTAACCTTTATAAACATGAGACTTCATGTAGCCCCTTTACAAATATGAAACTAAATGTATCACATGTGTTGGGACATCTTCACTAAGGACTAAACACTAAAATCCAGTCCAAAGTTAGTTCATGCGCTGCATGGACAAAATCCACTATATACAGTCTCTATCAATCAATAACTAGTATAATGAACTAGAATAGACATTTTGTTCATGCGCGGCATGAGCAAAATTTGAAAACTACAATACGAATAGGCTACATACAGTCTATTTTGTTGAACAAAATGAACTGTACAGTGAGTATAGTGAATTCCATATTAAATGATACATTCCATATTCAAATAAGACGGTGTTACAAGCAGTTCTTGCACAAATAGTACCAATTGTATTTGGAGTGCAAGGATGCCGCGTATATGACACAAATTTTGCACAAAACTAGCAGTTCTTGCATAAATCGTACGAATTTATTATTGAGAGCGCGTTGCCGCGTATATGACACACATTTTGCTCAAAACAAGCAGTTCTTGCAAAAAACGTACGAATTTCTCATTGAGTGCGCGTATGCCGCGTATACATATGACACAAATTTTACTCAAAACTAGCAGTTCTTGCATAAATCTTACGAATTTCTCATTGAGTGCGCGTTGCCGCGTATACATATGACACAAATTTTGTTAAAACAAGTATTTCTTGCATAAAACGCACGAATTTATTATTGAGTGCGCGTATGCCGCGTATATGACACAAATAGTACTCAAAACTAGCAATTCTTGCTTAAATCTCACGAATTTCTCATTGAGTGCGTGGATGCCGCATATATGACACACATTTTGCTCAAAACAAGCAGTTCTTGCATAAAACGTACGAATTTCTCATTGAGTGCGCGGATGCCGCGTATATGACACATATTTTGCTCAAAACAAGCATTTCTTGCTTAAAACGCACGAATTTATTATGGAGTGCGCGTATGCCGCATATATGACACAAATATTACTCAAAACTAGCACTTCTTGCATAATTCGTACGAATTTTTCATTGAGTGTGCGGGTGCCGCTTATATGACACAAATTTCGCTCAAAACAAGCATTTCTTGCATATAACGTACGAATTTCTCATTGAGTGCGCGGATGCCGCGTATATGACACAAAATTTGCCCAAAAGAAGCATTTCTTGCATAAAAAGTACGAACTTCTTATTGAGTGCGCGAATGCCTCGAATATGAAACAAAATTTGCTCAAAACAAGCAGTTCTTACATAAAAAGTACGAATTTCTTATTGAGTGCTCGGATGCTGGGCATATGAACAAATTTTGCTCAAAACTAGCAGTTCTTGCAAAAAAATCATACGGATTTATTATTGAGTGCGCGTTGCCGCGTATATGACCCAAATTTTGCTCAAAACAAGCAGTTCTTGCATAAATTGTACGAATTTCTTATTGAGTGCGCGGATGCCGCGTATATGACACATATTTTGCTCAAAACAAGCATTTCTTGCAGAAAACGTACGAATTTCTCATTGAGAGCGCGCATGCCGCGTATATGACACAAATATTACTCAAAACTAGCAGTTCTTGCATAAATCGTACGAATTTCTCATTGAGTGCGCGGGTGCCGCGTATATGACACAAATTTTCCTCAAAAGAAGTATTTCTTGCATAAAAAGTACGAACTTCTAATTGAGTGCGCGGATGCCGCATATATGACACAAATTTTACTCAAAACTAGCAGTTTTGCATAAATCTTACTAATTTCTCATTGAGTGCGCGTTGCCGCGTATACATATGACACAAATTTTGCTCAAAACAAGTATTTCTTGCATAAAACGCACGAATTTATTATTGAGTGCGCGTATGCCGCGTATATGACACAAGTAGTACTCAAAACTAGTAATTCTTGCTTAAATCTCACGAATTTCTCATTGAGTGCGCGGATGCCGCATATATGACACACATTTTGCTCAAAACAAGCAGTTCTTGCATAAATCGTACGAATTTATTATTGAGAGCGCGTTGCTGCGTATATGACACAAATTTTGCTCAAAACAAGCAGTTCTTGCAAAAAACGTACGAATATCTCATTGAGTGCGCGTATGCCGCGTATACATATGACACAAATATTACTCAAAACTAGCAGTTCTTGCATAAATCGTACGAATTTCTCATTGAGTGCGCGGGTGCCGCGTATATGACACAAATTTTGCTCAAAACAAGCATTTCTTGCACAAAACGTACGAATTTCTCATTGAGTGCGCGGATGCCGCGTATATGACACAAATTTTGCTCAAAAGAAGCATTTCCTGATAAAACGTACGAACTTCTTATTGAGTTCGCGAATGGCTCGAATATGAAACAAAATTTGCTCAAAACAAGCAGTTCTTACATAAAAGTACGAATTTCTTATTGAGTGCGCGGATGCCGGGCATATGAAAAAATTTTGCTCAAAACAAGCAGTTCTTACATAAACCGTACGAATTTATTATTGAGTGCGCGTTGCTGCGTATATGACACAAGTTTTGCTCAAAACAAGCAGTTCTTGCATAAATCGTACGAATTTCTTATTGAGTGCGCGGATGCCGCGTATATGACACATATTTTGCTCAAAACAAGCAGTTCTTGCATAAATCTTACGAATTTCTCATTGAGTGCGCGTTGCCGCGTATACATATGACACAAATTTTGCTCAAAACAAGTATTTCTTGCATAAAACGCACGAATTTATTATTGAGTGCGCGTATGCCGCGTATATGACACAAATAGTACTCAAAACTAGTAATTCTTGCTTAAATATCACGAATTTCTCATTGAGTGCGCGGATGCCGCATATATGACACGCATTTTGCTCAAAACAAGCAGTTCTTGCATAAATCGTACGAATTTCTCATTGAGTGCGCGGATGCCGCGTATATGACACAAATTTTGCTCAAAACAAGCATTTCTTGCATAAAACGCACGAATTTATTATGGAGTGCGCGTATGCCGCGTATATGACACAAATATTACTCAAAACTAGCAGTTCTTGCATAAATCGTACGAATTTCTCATTGAGTGCGCGGGTGCCGCGTATATGACACAAATTTTGCTCAAAAGAAGCATTTCTTGCATAAAACGTACGAACTTCTAATTGAGTGCGCGAATGCCTCGAATATGAAACAAAATTTGCTTAAAACATGCAGTTCTTACATAAAAAGTACGAATTTCTTATTGAGTGCGCGGAGGCCGGGCATATCATCCAAATTTGATCAAAACAAGCAGTTTTCGCATAAAAAGTACCAGTTTCATATTGAGTGCTCGGATGCCGCGTGTATGAAACAAAGGTTGCCCAAAACAAGCAGTTTTCGCACAAATAGTACCAATTTCACATTGAGTGCATATATCTCACAGGTATCAGACAATTTTTGCTCAAAACTAGCAGTTTTTGCAAACATAGATCCACTTTTATTAAGAATGCACAGATCCAGTATATATGCAACAAATTCTGATATAAACATTCTGTTTTTGCATAGATAGTACCAATTTGATATAGAATATACGGATCCCGTATATATAAACAAATTTTGCTCAAAGCAAGCAGTTTTTTGCGTAAACATCACCAAATTTATGTCGAATTCACGAATCTGATGCATGCATATGAAAGAAAAATTTCTCAAAACCAACGGGGTTTGCGCTAACAAGACCAATATTATATGGAATGCACGGGCCCTGTGTACAAAACAAACGGTTATGCAACACGAAATAATGAAGACCTAGGAGTGTATACAAATCACACTACGTTGATACGACAGAACTTATGATTTAACATTGATTCTTATTACAACTTTACATAAAGATCTGATAGATGTTTTTCTAAAAGTGTACTAGAGGTAAAAATCTGAATTATTCCATGAACAAATCAACGAACGACAACTCCGGTGCGACTGAACTATTAAATCTCCATAGCCCTATTCCATGTCTTTTTATTGGATATCTTCAGGGTTTTTTTTAATAAATAAGTATTCAATATGGTTGTTATGAATTATAACAATTTGCTATGTATCTTGTATGATTTTTGTAACATGTTCCGGTAAAATAATTAACATTAACGGATCATACTGTCCGTACGAGTAGTTATGCCTAAAGTATGTAAAACTACCGTAAAGAAGCGTAAACACGAATGAAGAGAAAATATCAAAAGGTCTTTTAAATAGACTTAATTCGGAACTCAAATTTGTGGGTTTTCCGTCCGTGTGATGTAGGTACAAACAAAGTTTGTTACACATAATTGATGAAAACCACGAAATATGGATTAAATTCTATTGTTCTTTGTACATGTGTTTTCATTGTAACAGTGAGTTTGTTTGTACCTACATGGAAAAACCCAAATATTTGAAATCCGGATATAGTCTATTATGATGTAAGAATTATTCAGAGCTCTAAATTAGTTTATATTACATCACTCAGTAGTATTTCATCAAGCTATTAATATTGGGGACTTATTCACCAATCAGCAACTTTCGGCGTGTATGATGTAGTTAAACTAAATAGGGTGTTAATTGGCATATAGTACACTTCATGTACACATGGTTTCAAACTATACTTACACCATACAGAACATGCAAATCTGGTATTCTTTGCAAATTCACAGGATAACAACTGTGAGCAAAATATCCATACAACTGTCTTCAATAATTTTCGCGTGAGATGAACTGAGTGTGTGCTTATTTAACAGACGTTGAAGTTATCACCCTTTCCAGTCATCATCGAACAGGCATACACATTTCTAAGCACACTGTGCTGTCTTGCTCAATTTTTACAAGTCAAATACTGACTTTTGTCCAGTTTATATTGCAATAAAAAGAATTGTTTGCATTCTATATGTAATAAATCATTTTAATCATCCTGTATGGCCTGCTTGGTTATTGGTCCAATTACTGTAGGAATTGAACAACAAAACTGAGATCTGCATCTAAAATGGCACCATATTTAACTGCTAATATAAGGATTTGCCTGAATAGCAAAATTATTACATCACTTATTCTATAAAAGACAAAATCTAATTTCTTTGACAAATATATTTTTTATTAACAAGCATAAAGTCAATGCATATCTCAAGTAGGTTTATTTATATAACAAGAGTTCTGCAAAATATAATATACAATCATGTATATACTTAGTTATACTTTTACATTTACCATATATATAGTGCCCTTTAAAAGTTTTTGAACAGATGAATTTTTGAGAAAATGATCATGCATTACAAAAGTAAATTAATTATCATTAGACCTTATTAATGTAACATTGTTACATCATATGTTAATAAACGTATCAATGCTGACTTAAAAATTGCTCAAGTGACTATTCCTTCATTCAATTCATAAATAAAGATGAATCAGTTTATCTAAAAACTCAAGATTTTGTCCAAGAACTTTTGGAGGGCAGTGTATGATATATTCTCTCATTTGTTATTAATTTCTGTGATATTTCTCAAGATAATGAAACAATATCAATGGGAAAGGAACATTTAAGTGTATAAAATTGCATCTGTGATATGTGAGCTGAAAAAATAGGTATTCATACATTGGTCAAAATACATTTAAATGGCAAAAAAGTCAAATATACAGTACAATGACTCCACAACACAAATATTTTATATGTCTTTCCACACAGTTTTGCTTTATTACTTCACTGTCAAATCACAGAAACAATATTCTACAAAAAATCTCATGAAATAAAAACTAATGAAGATTTATAAATTTTTAAGACACATCAGTTGTAAGTTAAAAAAATAATGACTGGCAATATGGCTTATTAAATGAAGTGTACCTACAATATGTGTATTAAAACATGCCATGACTGATTATCAAAGTCTTGAGAAAGCATATACAACTTTAAAATTACTAGAATATCAAACAACAAAATGCTAAATCTTTACAATACATGAACAAACACCTGCTTTACAAATACCAGAGGAATAGAACCAGGAGCAGTCCACTAACAGCACATTTAACAATTCAGGCTGCTCTAGTAAACAAAAGCAATTATTGTTCACAACACATATATATGAGTATAAGATTCTCTAAATAGTAAAGCTTAAAATGTAAAAGATATATCACATTTATTTTGTTGAACTTTTAAGAATTAGAATACAAAACATTTATGTGGTTAAGCAACACTGAAATTGAGCTCAATAAATTCTAGTTGATTGTTCAAAAGTAATTGGTTTAAAAGATTCACACAAAAATACTTTTGTGAAATACCTAAAATACAAATACAGTTTCAAAAACTTTTCACAGCTACACTAAAAGTTTTTGAGCATTTCTTGTACATGGTCTTAAACCTTTTTATAGGCCAGAGTACAATACTGTAGTCCTTGAAGCTGTGTAGTATCTTTAGATGGTCTGTTCCAACAAAATATGCATATTTCAGTAAACTTCAGTCTTCTGTATCACATCTGTAACATGTAAAAATTCAACTTCATAATTCATTCAACAATACTTTAAACATCTATTTTTTAATACAAATACCTTTAAATCTCAATAAGCAGATAAAAATTTAAAAAAAAACTGACAAAAAGGAAACACTTTAACAGTTTAGATTATATTAACATACAGTTACATATTCAAATGATTATTTCTGGCTTTATTATATGTATTTAAGTAATACTTCTATGAGATTTCTCAATAGTCAACTGATTATAAATAAAAAAATAATAGACATCACAGAGAGATAAAAAACCAGATAGACAGTAAGCACTAAGATTGAGTGAGAACTGAGCAATATATTGTCAGAGAGCAGAATGAGAAAAGAAAAAAAATTGTACTAAAAAACTGAGTAATGGAGTACCACAGAAAACTAAGTGATGGAGTACCAGAGAGAACTGAGTGATGAAGTACCAGAGTGTATGAGAGAGAACTGGAATATGAAGTACTAGAGAGAGAACTGAGTGATGGAGTAGCAGATATAGAACTGAGTGATGTAGTAGCAGAGATAGAACTGAGTGATGGAGTACCAGAGAGAGAACTGAGTGATGAAGTACCAGAAAGAGAACTGTAAGATTAAGTACCAGAGTGTATGAAAGAGAACTGAGTGATGGAGTACCAGAGAGAGAACTGAGTGATGGAGTACCAGAGAGAACTGAGTGATGAAGTACCAGAGTGTATGAAAGAGAACTGGGAGATGAAGTATCAGAGAGAGAACTGAGTGTTGGAGTACCAGAGAGAGAACTGAGTGATGGAGTGCCAGAGTGAGAACAGAGTGATGGAGTACGAGAGTGAGAACAGAGTGATGGAGTACCAGAGAGAGAACTGAGTAATGGAGTACCAGAGTGAGAACACAGTGATGGAGTACCAGAGAGAGAACTGAGTGATGGAGTACCAGAGAGAGAACTGAGTGATGGAGTACCAGAGAGAACTGAGTGATGAAGTACCAGAGAGAGAACTGAGTGATGGTGTATCAGAAAAAACTGAGTGATGGAGTACCAGAGAGAGAACTGAGTGATGGAGTACCAGAGTGAGAACAGAGTGATGGATTACCAGAGAGAGAACTGAGTGATGGAGTACCAGAAAGAACTGAGTGATGGAGTACCAGAGAGAGAACTGAGTGATGGAGTACCAGAGTGAGAACAGAGTGATGGATTACCAGAGAGAGAACTGAGTGATGGAGTACCAGAGAGAGAACTGAGTGATGGAGTACCAGAGTGAGAACAGAGTGATGGATTACCAGAGAGAGAACTGAGTGATGGAGTACCAGAAAGAACTGAGTGATGGAGTACCAGAGAGAGAACTGAGTGATGGAGTACCAGAGAGAGAACTGAGTGATGAAGTACCAAAGAGAGAACTGGGTAACAGAGTACCAGGGAGTGAAAAGAGTGATGAAGTACCAGAGAGAGAACTGGAGAGTACTGGAGTTAGCAGGGTGGCTATAGAATGGAATGGTAGAGAAGCAAATGAGTTGTTTATAGGTGAAAACTGAGTTGTAGAAAAGATGAACGGAAAGGTAAATAGAGAGAGAGAGAGAACTGAGTGGTAGAATGAGAGAACTGAGTAGTACATAGAGAGAGAGAGAGAACTATGTGGTAGAGAGAGCAAGATCTGAGTGATCGAGAGAAAGCTATGTGATATAATACAAAAGGGAAGAGATTATTAGAGTAGAAGAGGGAACTGAGTGATAGAGAAAGAAGAACTAAGTGATATTCATATAAAGAGAATGTAAAGGTAAGAGATGGAGAGAGAATTTATAACAGAGTATGACAGATTTACTCAGTTATAACTGAGTGATGATGAAAAGGAAGAAAAAACTGAGTTATTGGTTATAATTGGTAAAGATAAAGAAAGAGGGAGAAAGTGGTATAGAAAAACTGCATGACATATAGACAGAGAAGGAACTGTGTGGTATAGTACAAAAGAGAACTAAGTGAAAGAGTATAAGGGTGAACCATGTGAAAAAAGTACCAGAGAGAACTGTGTAATAGTGTACAAGAAAGAACTGGAGGAAAGTGTATGAAAGAGAACTGAGTGATAGTGTATCCAAGAGAATAGGGTGAAAGTGTATGAGAGAGAACTGGGTGATAGGGTATGAGAGAGAACTGGGTGATAGTGTATAAGAGAGAACTAAGTGGTAGGGTATGAGAGAGAACTGGGTGAAAATGCATGATAGAGAACTGAGTGGTAGTGTATGAGAGAGAACTGGGTGATAGTGTACAAGAGAGAACTGGGTGATAGTGTATAAGAGAGAACTGAGTGGTAGTGTATGAGAGAGAACTGGGTGAAAATGTATGATAGAGAACTGAGTGGTAGTGTATGAGAGAGTACTGGGTGAAAATATATGATAGAGAACTGAGTGGTAGTGTATGAGAGAGTACTGGGTAAAAATATATGATAGAGAACTGAGTGGTAGTGTATGAGAGAGAACTGGGTGAAAATATATGATAGAGAACTGAGTGGTAGTGTATGAGAGAGTACTGGGTGAAAATATATGATAGAGAACTGAGTGGTAGTGTATGAGAGAGTACTGGGTAAAAATATATGATAGAGAACTGAGTGGTAGTGTATGAGAGAGTACTGGGTAAAAATATATGATAGAGAACTGAGTGGTAGTGTATGAGAGAGTACTGGGTGATAGTGGACAAGAGAGAACTGAGTGGTAGTGTATGAGAGAGTACTGGGTGAAAATATATGATAGAGAACTGAGTGGTAGTGTATGAGAGAGAACTGGGTGAAAATATATGATAGAGAACTGAGTGGTAGTGTATGAGAGAGTACTGGGTGAAAATATATGATAGAGAACTGAGTGGTAGTGTATGAGAGAGAACTGGGTGAAAATATATGATAGAGAACTGAGTGGTAGTGTATGAGAGAGTACTGGGTGATAGTGGACAAGAGAGAACTGAGTGGTAGTGTATGAGAGAGAACTGGGTGAAAATGTATGAGAGAGAACTGAGTGGTAGTGTAAGAGAGAATAGGGTGAAAATGTATGAGAGAGAATTGGGTGATAGGGTGTGAGAGATCTTGGTGACAGTGCACAAGAGAGAACTGGGTGATAGTGTATGAGAGAGAACTGAGTGATAGTGTATGAGAGAGAAATGGGTGATGGTGTATGATAGAGAACTGAGTGGTAGTGTATGATAGAGAACTGAGTGGTAGTGTATGTGAGAGAACTGGGTGATAGTGTATGAGAGAGAACTGGGTGATAGTGTATGAGAGAGAACTAGGTGAAAATGTATGATAGGGAACTGAGTGGTAGGGTTTGAGAGAGAACTGGATGATAGTGTACAAGAGAGAACTGGGTGATAGTGTATACGAGAGAACTAGGTGATAGGGTATGAGAGAGAACTGGGTGATAGTGTATGAGAGAGAACTGAGTGGTAGTGTATGGTAGAGAACTGAGAGAGAACTGAGTGAAAATGCATGATAGAGAACTGAGTGGTAGTGTATGAGAGAGAACTGGGAGATAGCGTACAAGATAAAACTGGGTGATAGTGTATGAGACAGAACTGGGTAATAGGGTATGAGAGAGAACTGGGTGAAAATGTATGATAGAGAACTGAGTGATAGTGTATGAGAGAGAACTGAGTGATAGTGTATGTGAGAGAACTGAGTGATAGGATATAATAGACAACTGGATGATAATGTATGAGAGAACTGAGTGATAGTGTATGAAAGAGAACTGAATGATAGCGAATGAGAGAGAACTGAGTGATAGTGTATGAGAGAGAACTGAGTGATAGTGTATGAGAGAGAACTGAGTGATAGTGTATGAGAGAGAACTGGGTGATAGGATATAATAGAGAACTGAGTAATAGTGTATGATAGAGAACTGGGTGATAGGATATAATAGAAAACTGAATGATAGTGTATAAGAGAGAACTGTGTGATAAGATATTATAGAGAACTGAGTGATAGTGTATAAGAGAAAACTGTGTGATAGGATATAAAAGAGAACTGGGTAATAATATATAAGAGAGAACTGAGTGATAGTGTATGAGAGAGAACTGAGTGATAGTGAATGAGAGAGAACTGAGTGATAGTGTATGAGAGAGAACTGAGTTATAGTGTATGGGAGAGAACTGAGTGATAGTGTATAAGAGAGAACTGAGTAATAGTGTATGAGAGAGAACTGAGTGATAATGTATGAGAGAGAACTGGTTGAAAGTGTATAAGAGAGAACTGGTTGAAAGTGTATGAGACAGAACTGAGTAATAGGGTACCAGAAAGAACTAGGTGATAGTGTATAAGAGAGAACAGGGTGACAGGGTATGAGACAAAATTAGATGAAATAAAATTGTATGGGGTAGAACTAGGTGACAGTGGATCAGGGAGAACTAGGTGATAAAGTTTGAAAGAGAACTGAAAGATAGTGTATCCGAGAGAAGTGGGTGAAATTGTATAAGTGACAACTAGGTGATAGGGTATGAGAGAAAAACGTTTGATATTGTATGAGAGAGAGAGCTGGTTGAAAGGGTATAAGAGAGAACTGGGTAAACAAAATGAGAGAGAACTAGGTGAAAGAAAAATGTATGAGATAGAACAAGGTGATAGGGTATAAGAGCGAACAAGGTGATAAGGTATAAAAGAGAACAAGGTGACAGGGTATGAGAGAGAGCTAGGTGAAATGGTATGAGAGAGAACAAGGTGAAATGGTATGAGAGAGAACTAGGTGGTAGGGTATGAGAGAGAAAAAAGTGATAGGGTATAAGAGAGAACTGAGTGATAGGGTATGAAAGAGAACAAGGTGATAGGTTTTGAGAGAGAACAAGGTGATAGGGTATGATAGAGAACCTAGTGATGGAAAGAGAGAAATAACTTAGTGATGGAGAGAGAGAGAGAACTTAGTGATGGAGAGAGTGAGGAAACTTAGTGATGGAGAGATAGTATGAATACTTAGTGATAGAGAGAGTGAGGAAACTTAGTGATGGAGAGATAGAGAGAGAACTTAGTGATGGAGAGAGAGAGAGAAGTTAGTGATGGAAAGATAGAGAGAGAACTTAGTGATGGAGAGATAGAGGGAGAACTTAGTGATGGAGAGAGTGAGGAAACTAAGTGATGGGGTGCTAGAGAGAGAACTTTGTGATGGAGAGAGAGAGAAAGAACTAAGTGATGGAGAGAGTGAAGAAACCTAGTGATGGAAAGAGAGAAATAACTTAGTGATGGAGAGAGAGAGAGAACTTAGTGATGGAGAGAGTGAGGAAACTTAGTGATGGAGAGATAGAATGAAAACTTAGTGATAGAGAGAGTGAGGAAACTTAGTGATGGAGAGATAGAGAGAGAACTTAGTGATGGAGAGAGAGAGAGAAGTTAGTGATGGATAGATAGAGAGAGAACTTAGTGATGGAGAGATAGAGGGAGAACTTAGTGATGGAGAGAGTGAGGAAACTAAGTGATGGGGTGCTAGAGAGAGAACTTTGTGATGGAGAGAGAGAGAAAGAACTAAGTGATGGAGAGAGTGAGAGAACTTAGTGATGGAGAGAGTGAGGAAACTTAGTGATGGAGAGAGAGAGAACTTAGTGATGGAGAGAGTAAGGAAACTTGTGATGGAGAGAGTGAGGAAACGTAGTGATGGAGAGAGTGAGGGAACTTAGTGATGGAGAGAAAGAGAGAGAACAAAGTGATGGAGAGAGTGAGGGAACTTAGTGATGGAGAGATAGAGAGAGAACTAAGTGATGGAGAGATAGAGAACTTAGTGATGGAGAGATAGAGAACTTAGTGATGGATAGATAGAGAGAACTTAGTGATAGAGAGATAGAGAACTTAGAGATGGAGAGAGTGAGGGAACTCAGTGATGGAGTGAGAGAGAGAAAACTTAGTGATGGAGAGAGTGAGGGAATTTAGTGATGGAGAGAGAGAGAGAGAAAGAACTAAGTGATGGAGAGAGTGAGGGAACATAGTGATGGAGAGAGAGAGAACTTAGTGATGGAGAGATAGAGAACTTAGTGATGGAGAGATAGAGAACTTAGTGATGGATAGATAGAGAGAACTTAGTGATAGAGAGATAGAGAACTTAGAGATGGAGAGAGTGAGGGAACTCAGTGATGGAGTGAGAGAGAGAAAACTTAGTGATGGAGAGAGTGAGGGAATTTAGTGATGGAGAGAGAGAGAGAGAAAGAACTAAGTGATGGAGAGAGTGAGGGAACATAGTGATGGAGAGAGAGAGAACTTAGTGATGGAGAGAGTGATGGAACTTAGTGATGGAGAGGGAGAGAACTTAGTTATAGAGAGAGTGAGCGAACTAAGTGATGGAGTGAGAGAGAGAAAACTTAGTGATGGAGAGAGTGAGGGAATTTAGTGATGGAGAGAGAGAGAGAGAAAGAACTAAGTGATGGAGAGAGTGAGGGAACATAGTGATGGAGAGAGAGAGAACTTAGTGATGGAGAGAGAGAGAGAACTTAGTGATGAAGAGAGAACTAAGTGATGGAAAGAGAGAACTTAGTGATGGAGAGAGAGAACTTAGTGATAGAGAGTGAGAGAACTTAGTGATAGAGAGAGAGAGAGAACTAATTGATGGAGAGAGAGAGAGAGAACTTAGTGATGGAGAGAGAACTAAGTGATGGAGAGAGAAAACTTAGTAATGGAGAGAGATAGAGAACTTAGTGATAGATAGAAAGGGAACTTAGTGATGGAGAGAGAGAGAACTTGGTGATGGAGAGAGAGAACTTAGTGATGGAGAGAGAGAGAGAACTCAGTGATGGAGAGAGAGAGAGAACTTAGTGATGGAGAGAGAACTAAGTGATGGAAAGAGAGAGAGAACTTAGTGATGGAGAGAGAGAGAGAGAGCACTTAGTGATGAAGAGAGGGAACTTAGTGATCGAGAGAGAGAGAACTTAGAGATTGAGAGAGACAGAACTTAGTGATGGAGAGAGAGAGGGAACTTAGTGATGGAGAGAGAGGGAACTTAGTGATGGAGAGAGAGAGAACTTAGTGATGGAGAGAGAGAGGGAACTTAGTGAGAGAGAGAGAGAGAGGGAACTTAGTGATGGAGAGAGAGAAAGAGAACTTAGTGATAGAGAGAGGGAACTTAGTGAGAGAGAGAGAGCACTTAGTGATGGAGAGTGAGAACTTAGTGATTGAGAGAGAGAATTTAGTGATGGAGAAAGAGGGAACTTTGTGATAAAGAGATAACATAGTGATGGAGAGAGAGAACTTAGAGATAGAGAGAACTTAGTGATGGAGAGAGAACTTAGTGATGGAGAGTGAGGGAATTTAGTGATGAAGTGAGAACTTAGTGATGGAGAGAGAGGGAACTTAGTGATGGATAGAGAGGGAACTTAGTGATGGAGCGAGAGAACTTAGTGATGGAGAGAGAGAGGGAACTTAGTGATGGAGAGGGAACTTAGTGATGGAGAGAGAACTAAGTGATGGAGAGAGAGAGAACTAAGTGATGGTGAAAGAGAACTTAGTGATGGAGAGAGAGAGAGAACTTAGTGATGAAGAGAGAACTAAGTGATGGAAAGAGAGAACTTAGTGATGGAGAGAGAGAACTTAGTGATAGAGAGTGAGGGAACTTAGTGATAGAGAGAGAGAGAGAACTTATTGATGGAGAGAGAGAGAGAACTTAGTGATGGAGAGAGAACTAAGTGATGGAGAGAGAAAACTTAGTAATGGAGAGAGATAGAGAACTTAGTGATAGATAGAAAGGGAACTTAGTGATGGAGAGAGAGAGAACTTAGTGATGGAGAGAGAGAGAGAGAGAGAACTTAGTGATGGAGAGAGAGAACTTAGTGATGGAGAGAGAGAGAGAACTCAGTGATGGAGAGAGAGAGAGAACTGAGTGATGGAGAGAGAACTAAGTGATGGAAAGAGAGAGAGAACTTAGTGATGGAGAGAGAGAGAGAGAGAGCAATTAGTGATGTAGAGAGGGAACTTAGTGATCGAGAGAGAGAGAACTTAGAGATTGAGAGAGACAGAACTTAGTGATGGAGAGAGAGAACTTAGTGATGGAGAGAGAGAGAACTTAGTGATGGAAAGAGAGGGAACTTAGTGAGAGAGAGAGAGGGAACTTAGTGATGGAGAGAGAGAAAGAGAACTTAGTGATAGAGAGAGGGAACTTAGTAAGAGAGAGAGAGCACTTAGTGATGGAGAGTGAGAACTTAGTGATTGAGAGAGAGAATTTAGTGATGGAGAGAGAGGGAACTTTGTGATAAAGAGATAACATAGTGATGGAGAGAGATAACTTAGAGATAGAGAGAGAACTTTGTGATGGAGAGAGAACTTAGTGATGGAGAGTGAGGGAATTTAGTGATGGAGTGAGAACTTAGTGATGGAGAGAGAGGGAACTTAGTGATGGATAGAGAGGGAACTTAGTGATGGAGCGAGAGGGAACTTACTGATGAAGAGAGAGGGAACTTAGTGATGGAGAGAGAAAGAGAACTTAGTGATGGAGAGAGAGAACTTAGTGATGGAGAGAGAGGGAACTTAGTGATGGAGAGAGAGGGAATTTATTGATAGAGAGAGAACTTAGTGATGGAGGGAGAGAGAACTTAGTGATGGAAAGAGAGGTTACTTAGTGATGGAGAGAGAACTTAGTGATGGAGAGAGAGAAATTAGAGATGGAGAGAGAACTTAGTGATGAAGAGAGAACTTAGTGATGGAGAAAGAGGGAATTAAGTGATGGAGAAAGAGGGAACTTAGTGATGGAGAGAGAGGGAACTTAGTGATGGAGAGAAAGGGAATTTAGTGATGGAGAGAGAACTTAGTGATTGAGAGAGAGACAGAACTCAGTGATGGAGAGAGAGGGAATTTAGTGATGGAGAAAGAGGGAACTTAGTAATGGAGAGAGAGGGAACTTAGTGATGGAGAGATAGAGAGAGAGAGAGAGAGACAGTGAACTTAGAGAGGTAGAGAAAAAGAGAGGTAAAAGGGAGAGAGAACTGAGAGGTAGAGAGAAAGATTGGGAGAAGGGAGAGAGAACTGAGAGGTAGAAAGAGAAAGAAAGAGAAAGAAAGAGATGTAAGAGGGGAAGATAACTTGGAGGTAGAGAGAAAGAGTTGTATGAGGGAGAGAAAACTGAGATGTAGAGAGAAAGAGAGGGTGGAGTGAGAGAGAAATAAGAGGTAGGGAGAAAAAAGAGATGTAAGAGGGAGAGAGAACTGATAGGTTGAGAGAAAGAGATGTAAGAATGAGATTGAACTGAGAGAAAGAGAGAAAAAGAGGGAAGATGGAGAGTGAACTGAGAGGTAGAGAGAGAAAGAAAGACTGGAAAGAAGGAGAGAGAACTGAGGGGTAGAGAGAGCAAGAAAGACAGGAAAGAAGGAGAGAAGCTGAGGGGTAGAAAGAAAGACAGGAAGGAAGGAGAGAGAATTTAGAGGTAGAAAGAAAGACAGGAAAGATGGAGAGAGAACTGAGGGATAGAGAGAGAAAGAAAGACAGGAAAGAAGGAGAGAGAACTGGGAGGTAGAAAGAAAGAGAGGAAAGAAAAACATGTAGAGAGACCTGAGAGGTAGAGAGAAAGAGAGGTAAGAGGGAGAGAGAACTGATAGTTTGAGAGAAAGAGAGATAAGAGGAAGAGATAATTGAGAGGTAGAGAGAAAGAGGGAGAGATAATTGAGAGGTAGACAGAAAGAGAGGTAAGAGGGAGAGAGAACTGAGAGGTAGAGAGAGAAAGTGAGGGAAGAGGGAGAGAGAACTGAGAGGTAGAGAGATAGAGAGGGAAGAGGGTGAGAGAACTGAGAGGTAGAGAGGTAAGAGGGAGAGAGAATTCAGAGGTAAAGAGAAAGAGGGAAGAGGGAGAGAGAACTGAGAGAAAGAGAGGTAAGAGGGAGAGAGAACTGAGAGAAAGAGAGGGGAGAGGGAGAGAGAAGTGAAAGGTAGAGGGAAAGAGAGGGAAAAGGAAGAGAGAACTGAGAGATAGAGAGAAAGAGAGGGAAAAGGGATAGAGAACTGAGAGAATGAGAGGGAAAAGGGAGAGAGAACTGAGAGGTAGAGAGAAAAAGAGGGAAATGGGAGAGAGAACTGGTAGGTAGAGAGAAAGAGAGGGAAAAGGGAGAGAGAACTGAGAGGTAGAGAGAAAGAGAGTGAGAGAGAGAGAGAGAGGGAGAGATAGAATTGAGAGATAAAGAGAAAGACCTGAGATGTAGAGAAAGAGACAACATACTGGCAGAGAGAGAGAACTGTGTGGTAGAGAGAGAGAGAGAGTGCTATGTGGTAGAGTGAGAGAACTGAGAGGTAGAGAGAACTATGTGGTAGAGTGAGAGAACTGAGAGGTAGAGAGAACTATGTGGTAGAGAGAGAGAGAACTGAGAGGTAGAGAGAACTATGTGGTAGAGTGAGAGAACTGAGAGGTAGAGAGAACTATGTGGTAGAGTGAGAGAACTGAGAGGTAGAGAGAACTATGTGGTAGAGAGAGAGAGTGAGTGAGTGAGTGAGTGAGTGAGTGAGTGAGTGAGTGAGTGAGTGAGTGAGTGAGTGAGTGAGTGAGTGAGTGAGTGAGTGAGTGAGTGAGTGAGTGAGTGAGAGAGAGAGAGAGAGAGAGAGAGAGAGAGAGAGAGAACTGAGAGGTAGAGAGAACTATGTGGTAGAGTGAGAGAACTGAGAGGTAGAGAGAACTATGTGGTAGAGAGAGAGAGAGAGTGAGTGAGTGAGTGAGTGAGTGAGTGAGTGAGTGAGTGAGTGAGTGAGAGAGAGAGAACTGAGAGGTAGAGAGAACTATGTGGTAGAGTGAGAGAACTGAGAGGTAGAGAGAACTATGTGGTAGAGTGAGAGAACTGAGAGGTAGAGAGAACTATGTGGTAGAGTGAGAGAACTGAGAGGTAGAGAGAACTATGTGGTAGAGTGAGAGAACTGAGAGGTAGAGAGAACTATGTGGTAGAGTGAGAGAACTGAGAGGTAGAGAGAACTATGTGGTAGAGTGAGAGAACTGAGAGGTAGAGAGAACTATGTGGTAGAGTGAGAGAACTGAGAGGTAGAGAGAACTATGTGGTAGAGTGAGAGAACTGAGAGGTAGAGAGAACTATGTGGTAGAGAGAGAGAGTGAGTGAGTGAGTGAGTGAGTGAGTGAGTGAGTGAGTGAGTGAGAGAGAGAGAGAGAGAGAGAGAGAGAGAGAGAACTGAGTGGTAGAGAGAGGGGGAGAACTGAGGGATAAAGAGAGAACTGAGTGGTTGAACTGAGAGATACAGATTAAGGTAAGTGATGGAGTGCATAAAAAGCATGTCAGAAAGTGTGGGTTTGCAATGAAGATTGTTTGAGCGGCCAGGTACTAACATATCAAATGTAACATTGTGCACTTACTTGTAACATGGGTGTACTGTTGTCATAGTAACTGTTGATATTCATTTATCACAATCTTTCAGGTTATGAGATCAATACCAATCTTCTTATTACTTTATAAATAAGCCACTTATTTCCCTAAAAAAGAGAGTCAAATCAATTATATGTTATACTTTGGTTTAAGAAGTTATTTATCTTCAGATTTAAATACAAGTATTCAACATGGATGGTGAAATTTAAGTTATCATAGAAATCTCTATTATCTCTCTATATCCAAAACTGCTGTAGATTCCAAATACATAACATAATCAGGTATTACTGATAGAAGATAATCTCAAAGTTCAAGTAGCTTCTACCATTTTTATCATACTTAAAATTTAAAGTTTAAGTTAAAATCTTAATGACTTTCATGTCTTACCACACATAACACTAGAGTCAAAACAGTCATAGCAGTCTTTTTTTTAGCTTTGTTTTCTTACAATGATCATGCTATTATAAATTAATGAAAATGGTTGAATTAATAAAAAGTATAAGACAAACATCCATGTTGCTCATTAACCATGTTTGTTACCTATAACCATGTCTTTTGCACACTACAAAAGTCTCTAAATGTCTTGAATGTCATTCAATATTCAAGTGATATTCAATCATTTCCAGTCATGCTACAACAGAAATGCAACATATATCATACTTTGTACTTTCTGTTCATGTCACACTGAAACACAAATGTCTATAATCATTTGCAAATACATGTAAACCAATTGTTAAAGTAGTGTTGATAAAGTAAAAAACACTCAATGTTTTCATATACATGTACATGTATAACAAATAGAATTATCAAAGGTATGTGGACAATGCATTTGAAATCTCAAGTTATTCTACCCTCATGGCAAGATTGTTTAAACATGTCTGGTTTTCATGTACATGTATGTATCTCATAAAATTAGATTTTTGGATATATCATTTCATGTTCTATGGAAAGGAACCAGTTGTTCATTAAGGTTCTGGAAATATATGTCAAGCACAGTACATATTGGTTATTTATGCTCTTTCATTATATTTGCATCAACAAATTATTTGAAATTAGCAAACAGTTTTTATCATAAAAGCAAATGACATGCAGTGCAATAAAATTACCTGATTTACTTTCTGAAACTGAGCTATAAGAATCATTCATGAAGTCAAGGTATATGATAGGATAGTCTGAAAAAAAAAGGAGACATGTATTATATTTTATGGATCCCATTGTAAATAAAGATAAGGTAACTTAATAAATTTAGGGTTATGAGAAAAAATGGAGCAAAAGTGAATAAATCAGACAGATACAATTAATGTTGTCATAAAACTCAATACAAATAGTGCAGACTATAAGGCAAACTATTTTTCAGGATTTACAGAGGTCTATTAATGGACAGATTGGAAAGCTCTAACACCAATGTCAGAATTGTGTTGGTTTGGAAAATGGCTCCATGAAAAACATGTTTCAGTTTGTTTTACATTGATAGCTTACCTACCACCTGTCTGTTGAGTTAAGTCCATTCTGGTACTCAGAGGTCATCAAAATTCTTGAACCTCTGGGTACAAGAATGAGTTCAGTCATGTCAATCAAATCTAATGAGAAAAATAATTATACATAATTGAAAGACATAATAACTCTCAAGGAAATAAATATTGATGCCATGTCAATATTGATGTAAGTCAATACTTCAATCCTTGAGAGAAACCAAGTCTGGATTGTGTGTTTAATCAGAGTCTGACCCTTTAGGAAGGAATCAGTAATGTCTAAGTTTGGTTGGTGTATGCCTATTTTTGAATAGTCATGGTCATTTGAAACACATACCTAACCAAACTATGTTACTAGGGAAGCAGCAATTTAAATGACCCATCATTGGTAAACCACTGCTATTTTCTGACCTATCGTGAGCTTCAAAATAGCTGGTCCTTCAGTATAAACCAAAACCCAGTATCAATGAGAGAGTGATTGCCTCACCCATGTTTGAAAGAGCTTTGTCAAAGGACAGTAATAATTTTACTGCACTTCTCATTAACCATTTGAAAACAGTAGTTTGACATCTGCTGCAAATAAAAAACCTGCATGCTATGTATCCTTAATGTCACCACCAATATATAGGCCAACAATCTGTGTTGTGGCCATGAATTATTTAAAGCGGAGAGGTAAAGCCACAACAAATTGATCATATGCTCTATGGATTCGCTCGCACCTTAATTTTGAAGGTTTTTACAAAAAAAATATTTTTATTTTCTCACAAGCTCATAAAAATTTTGTGAAACTGCTATTTAAAGCAAGTGAATAAAGACTTTTAAAAACAAATTTTGTCCCTCGCATGCCCCCTTTTTTTGCCCAGAAAAATCCATAGAACACATGATCAACTTGTTGTGGCCTAAGTTAAAGAACTGTAAATGTTAAAATTACTGAGTCAATGTCTATGATAGGATGTGCGTGTTTACTGCAGCAGTAATAAATGTAATTTTCATGGTATATATTATCTAGGCATGAGGCTACTTTTCAGGCCCCAGTATTGATGCATAAATTTGAAATGTGTTAAAACTTAGATAATTTTGGTGGAAATACTATTGAATATGCATCTTTGTTTTGACTTAGTACATCCAGATTGGATTTCTGTCATGGGGGATCCAGCAGGGGGGGGGGTCAGGGGGACGGACCTCCCTAGAATTTGGAAAACATACATGCCCATTACATCTACATCTACATCAATACGTTAAACTGTCAAAAATTGACACTTCTTTAACGGTGCGCAAGAGAAATCAAGACAAAAGAGAAATAAATAGGATAGGCAGAAATGAAGACACGGTATAGAGTTTGCAAGAAATAGGTTCTAAGAATGGAAGTAATAGTAAGTTTTGCACAGTCATTTTCTGGCCATCCAGGCAAGACCAATCCAGCTACCGTGGCGGTACCCGGGTTCAGAACCCTGCTGGCATAGCTCAAGCCCTTCAATTGACCATACTTTATGACTGTGCTGGAAAGTCCCCTTAGAAGGTTAGGTTAGACAGCCCATTCTTGAAGGATGCCAAAGAATGAGCCTCAGCAATAGATGCTGGCAGTTTGTTCCACAGTGGTATAGTACGAGGAAAAAGCTGAACTTCATAACATCAGTCGAAGTTGAAAATGGCAGGAATCGTGTACTGTGTGGTGACCTTGGTCTGGGTTTAGTTGGTTTAAGGTAAGGGCCAGGATCTATCTCAACAAGTTGGTGGATGATCTTGTAGAGCATTGTCAGTTGGAGCTTTTGGCGGCGTGTTTCCAGTGTCTCCCAATGAAGGCACGTTTTGCTGGAAAAATTAGTATATTTCTTGCTTGTAAGTCATTTTTAAGTAGTATGAAGTAATATTTCTTGGTGCTCAACATAGATTTGATGGTTATGTAGTTTTTATTATCAATGCATTGCATTGCATTTTTCCAGCAAAACATGTATAATGTGGTTGTGGTTCCAGGTTCGGACCCCCTAGAAATGTTTGCCCCCCCCCTAGAAAAGTTCATACCTCCCCTAGAAAAAAATCCTGGATCCACCCTGTTTGTCCCTTACCAGGAAGATGATGACAACCAATAAACTCACCTTTCACTACAAAAATTCATGACTAGCAAAATATACTGTGTCATATTTTATACAGACGATAGAAACTTGACCTACATACTCTATACATGATATTTTGAACCTGAAATATATTTCAATAATACACATATACATGAGATTGTAAATAAACATCATAATAATCAATTGAATTATCACTTATTTCGTACATGCCTGAATATCGAAAAAAATGACACAGTGACAAGAACAAATGACGTTCACATTTCATGAGTTATCATCGCGAAAACATGTTACAATTAATAATCGTAATAGATCCAACGGAATTAATCATGAATAAAATTGCAGCGATAATAAAAATAAAACTTACTTATACATAGCATGTCAGTGTGCTTGAGCCTTGACTTTGAACAAAATTTCAAGACAGATTCAAATAAAATTGTATCTTGCTTGTTGACGACGAGCTCGTGTTCTTGAAAAAAGACAAGAGCATTCCGTATATCATATTTCGGAAACTTTCCGATAGATAACGGAAATCTCCGCACTTTTCCGCCATCTTCGCGCCATTTTGTCACTTCCATATATGGTAAGCTGAGATTTGCCCAGAACACCTCTCGTATTGCTCGGGTTGAGTTGTCTTCGGGTTGAGTTCTCCCGTATCCGTAACGTTGGCCAATAGTAGTTACTGAACCCGGGGCTGCTCATGATGCACGTACACTATTTTTCTGATTTAAACAGAATACTTGTGGACAAATTCTTCGTATGTATATTTTAAATTGAACACGCTGACATGCCAATTAAACATTTTAAGCTAACTAAAATATTGAATTGGTATATTTTGTCTCTCCAAAAATTCGTTTTAATAGACCTGGCCATGTTTTAGTCGCATAGTATAAATGAACGGTATTATAATTCCATGCATAACTGTATTATAGTTTTCTTTTTATATTTTCGTTGTTGTTGTTTTTTTGTGTATTTGTATCTCTAATGAGAAAAGAATATTTTGTGTTATCATTTTAAAATTCTAAACCAAGCAGCTCTAAGCGTTTGCAATCAAAATGGCCAATATCCTGTTCAATGGATATAAAAAAGGAGTAAGCAAACACCAAGAGCAGCAACAGTAAAAAGTACATACCTACCACACAGCCAAAAAGCAGATAGGGACTCTGAGGGAGTATTTACTTTAGATTTATAAACTTTTGTTTCAAAAGGGACGCTATAATCAAATACCGAAAACAAGAAGTGGTTTACGCCTTGTAGCGGAAAGTGGCAAAATAACTGCCACTGCGGGATTTAAACCAGTTTCTAGAATGCACCAACGTCACACTTGCCCCCCCCCCCCCCAAAAAAAATAACAAATCCTCTTGGTGAAAAAACTTCAACCCTCCGGTCATTCGAGAATATTGCGCCCAAAACACGCAAACACATAAAAACAAAAAAAAACTAATATTTAGCACTGCCAAGGTAAGGGGCAAGCACTGAATGAACTAACGAAATCCAGGACAGTGAAATCCCAACTTTACATCATACAAGTACGTGAAGAAAGTTTTTCCTCGTGATTTTAAATTTCATCATTAAATTCATGACACCTGGGTTAGGTAACAAACGAGATAAACACCATACGATGACAAGTCAAGATTTCCTCCAAGTTTAATAGCTTCAGGTAACTGAAATTTTAATTCATTACATTTAATTAGAGGAAGACGTCCCATTTCCTCTTTACATTTTGTATAGCAACTAATGACATTCCATAGCAACCATTCATATTTCATTTGTATTTTAATGCCCTGGGATACACAACCTTTGCCATTCCTGTCACATCCAAGTGTCAATAATTGACAAGGGGCCACGAAAAAGATTTAACGGTTCTTTTAATATAAGCCTTTAAATTCTTTTATGAACGGATCAACGAGTCATTGGACCAAAAAAGGCTCAATAGACATTGAAAATAAGGTAATTTCCATGCGTCAAATCATTCGATTTTAAGAACGCATCCTATTGTACTCATTGCAAAATTCTTGTGAAAAATCTTGGCCTCAAAGCGTGTTAATTACTCAAATCCAAACTCTCAGGTGGTTCGGCACGAAACGAGGTATCTGTAATGAATGTTAAGGATGTGTCAATTATACGCCTGCATATTAAATCTACCGGAATGATTGCGATGGAAAACAATCTTGATAATTGCATTACCGACCTCCTTTCTGGACGATTTACTAGTGTGTGTTCACAATGGTACGTTCATCCTGTCGTTCGGGTAAAGCTTCATAACTAAAGTTAAGACAGAACAGAACAGAATTTATTATAAACAGCATAAACACATGGTTTTTGTCGCCATTACAATACTGGCAGTATCCCCAATACAACAGCTTAATGTTAGCAGCTATCTTACACTTTATAATTCTAAGAATACTTGAGTAAATATATGTTAGATTCTAGATTAGAACATGGTACGTGTAATATATATGTACGGTTAAAATGTTCTGTTCTGTATGTATACTTCGATAAGACAATACGTGTATGTGCTATAACAAATTAATTTTGAATTATACTAATTTATTTAAGCTCGATTGTGAAACAAGTTCTTACAACTAAGATTAATCACTTTCGAGTATGCTTCCTGATCCCTAGTACAGAGCATGTAGGATAGAGTGTCTAGCCCAAAGACACATTGGAGAAGGTTTTGGATGGGATTCGAACCAACGCGGAGCTGTCTATCTAATGATAACCAGTTCAACGTCGTGACCGTTCGGTCACGCCCGCTCATTGAGTTTTGACATTTTACATAAATTTGGTAAACATTTAAACGTCTCCCTAATAGATAGCAATGGAACCATGATTATTGCAGCAATTTGAGACAATAACAGCGATCACATAGCAATAAAATAATGACTATTGCAGCAATATGAGATCATAACTGCGATCACATAGCAATGGAACCATGACTATTGCAGCAATCTGAGACAATAACTGCGATCACATAGCAATAAAATAATGACTATTGCAGCAATATGAGATCATAACTGCGATCACATAGCAATAGAATAATGACTATTACAGCAATATGAGATCATAACTGCGATCACATAGCAAACGAATCATGTCTATAGCAGCAATTTGAGATCATAACTGCCGATCACCGAGTGATGATTTGAATATTGAGTGTAAATGTCCCGTGATAAGAGAGTGATAAAAGATTTCAGTTATTTTGAGATTGGCACTATTTTGATATAGGTGCTAAGGGGAGGTGTATATTCTCTTCTACGCTCGAGTATTTTGATATAATATTCTATAATTTTATACTCCATAGGCGGATCCAGCGGGGGAGTCAGGGGTTCCGGACCCCCGTAGAATTTCCAAAATATATCATCCATTGGTGTATTTATTGACAGTTAGTCATTTTTAAGTAGCATGAAGCATTTTTTTCTCGGTGCTTAACATAGATTTAATGGTTATGTAGTTTTGATAATCAATATGTTGCATTATTCTGCAAAATGAGTTTAAAGTGGTTGTGGGTTCGAAGGTTTGGACCCCCCCCCTTGAAAAAGTTCGGACCCCCCCCCCCCTAGAAAAAAATCCTGGATCCGCCCCTGTACTCAACAGTTTTTCTAACTTCACATGTTTAGGTACCTGCCATTTCGTAACGTTTAAAGTATATTTGGAAACATAGAAAACTTTCAAACTTACTGTAAGCTACACAGAAATTGAGGGTACAGTCAAATTGATTGTGAAGCATGTAGTTTGCTAGGTCCATGAAGCACGTACATATGAAGGCTTTGCCTGGAAATTGTTACCAACGAGTAGAATACGTACAAAACTACACATATCTAGTCTGTAAGTATAGAAACGTAAGAAAAACACTTCACTTTAAAACCCGAAGCTATAGTTAAGGCGATAATGTCAGTAGAAGAAAGAGAACGTGCTGTTGGAACAAGGCGGACACATCCGCTATTAAAATTCGATGTTTGCAGACATCACGCCATGACATGAAAGGAGTATGACTTTTTTATTGTGCGTTTACCCCCAAATTTGGCCCTGTCCCAAAAGTGTCTCATATTTTGTCATTTGACATAACATTGTATGATTTACACGTAATTAACATTTTAAAGACTTTTCTGAGAAATCTGTTACCATGGCAACAGTACAAAAATTGCTATATTTTGAAAATATTGTTCTCTCTTCAAAATGTTTTCCTAAATCGCACCTACTCCTTTATTACAAATGCATAAAGTACATTCAAAAAGAGTTACTATAATTGTCAATTATTTACTAATAAATAATAAATAAATCAGTCAGTAAAAGTAAAAAATGTCTTTTAATACACCATAGAAATATTACGCGAATAAACTGTGGAGTTAGAAAAGTCGTTTAGTATATATGAGTGTTCTTATCCATTTAACTATGTCAAGATGATTACATGTATATATAAACCAAATGACAATAAATAATAGAAAATAACAGTTGTGTCCATATATTATAAAAACAACACTGTAAACATTATAAGATGATGATGAGGTTTAGTTTATTTCCAATACATATAAAATGCATGAGGACAATACATAGCATGTTATGCGCATAATGAACATAAATAGTTTACACAAATCAAATGAGATGTAACCAAATACTAACAGGAATATATATAACTATGTCTATAATAATAAGGACAGAAAGAAAGAATGAAAGAAAGAAAGAGAAGGATAGGATAGGAGAAGGTCACAATGACACATATAAAGTTAGATACAATTGCATAGAACAAAAATACAGTGTAATATATCCATGACAATATTTGAACAAACGTTTGATGAAAAATATCCTAGTTTCTAAACAAAATCCTATCACGTTCCTCAAAAGCTTTACTAATAAAAATGCCAAGATTTCTAATATTTTTTTTATTATCTGAATTGATAAGATCAACAAATTTATACATGCTTGGTCTTAACCAGTAAACATGTAACAGTAAACCAATAAACAACATGTATTGATCAAACAAAGTTGACTGTAGATGTATTGTTGACTGTAAACAACATTGTGGCTAGTTGACATCGTAAGTCGAGGTCACCGCAACAGATGTCTCTGTCCATCTCCGTGTCTATAAATTTAATTTGCCTCATATAGTCACGAACACACATTTTTAATGACAGAAAAAGAAATCACGTAGTATCACAAGGATCAAGGAGAACGCTAATATTTCGCCGGAAAAAAATCAACTCAGGAAGATTAAAACTAGTCATATAAGTATAGTGCGTACATAAAAACCAAACACTATATATGTAAACAATACAATGAACTAATCCACGACAGGGGATGCTCAGGATGACAAACAAGTATATAATTTGAATGTGTTTTATGAGTTTCTTTTCGGTTTAGTGGTATAGCGTTTTTACCATTACATGCATGATTGACTAAGGCTAATGGTTAGGTGTGCTGGACGCTGTAAAACAACCTAAAAATGTGTTGACACTATCAACACTGCTCTATTAAATCCATCACAGGCAGAGAATGTAAGTAAACTTTCTCATTCCTCTTCTTATAATTGGCAGGATCCACTCGTGAACATCATCGAAAACAATGCTTAAATCCTGATTAATATCTAGTTTCGGGTCTGAAGCCCTACCCTGTTCTGAAGAACTAACATCAAACAGGTCACTTCAAATAGCTAACGTTGAAACAAATAACTTTATCGGTCAGTTCTGTTCAGGGCAAAGAAAACAAGTTCACGTATCGTGCTATACATTCTAGGGTAGAACGAAGTTACATGTTTTATGTTATTTAGCTAGTTATCAAGAATTTACAAATTTTAAATCATCATATCGTAATGTTCTGCTTTGACTGTTTATCGAAAGAATATAACGACGTGTGGCAGATGAGAGTTTTACCAGCCGGTTAAAGAGGGGTGTAACCCAGGTCGGTAGCACAGTTGGTACAGCGTCTGAATTTCGAGTCTAATGTGTCGAAGGTGGTACGGGTTCGAATCCCACCCGCGAGAGAAGTTACCGGCTTTGTCGAAGGTATAGATAAGTACTGGTTATTGTCAAGGGCCCAGGGAAGATAGGTTAGGTGCGCTGAACGCCGTAAAGTAATCTAAAAATGTATTTACACGGCGTTAAACCCAGGATATATTAAACAAAAAATAAATACCAAGGGGCGTGTTAATCTGATTCATGTTCATGTTTGAATGGAAACTTCGTCTAATAAGATTGATACATCCAAATCTCTTCATAGAAAACTTGTCAGGAACTAGCAACAACATGTTGTCAAGTCAACTGACCATAAGTTTAAATATGTACCATATGCCTGATGACTAATAAAGTCTGTAACAGTTGGCCCGTGGTGACCATAAAACATCATGCGTTAACAAACATGTTTTTGTATTCGCTCATCGTCACCAGTGACCTTTGTTTGAACCGAAGAGCGCGCAATTTGAAGGTTTATTCATCGATTGAAGAAAACAGATAAAAAGTAAATATTTGCTCCCCATTAGCTTATATGTTAGACTGTATTCATGCAGTATTCAATAGCCATTAGATCGTCTTTCCTCATTAAGTCCACAGTACATTGAACAATATCCCTACGTCTCTTCGTGTTTAAATATGATAGAAAATATATATCGGTCATGAAAATATGGATATTGGAGAGAAAATCAATGTCCATTTCAATATTAAACATGAAAATAAAGACTACCACCAAGGAGCAACAAAGAAAGCTTTTGTCTGGTTTTACAGATTCAAGGGGTTTTCAATGGAACATGGTAAATAATAAGAAATTGGTGGTATTCATTTCTATCTGATTGCTTGTCAACTATTCATTGTACTTTCAGTCAATAATTTTCTTCACTGGACAAAAACATCTTACTGAGTACACGTGCTTGTATAGTTAAGTGACATATTCTATGCAAGGTTGTCGTCAAATTATAATATCAAATAGCATATTATAATTAGATCCATGCTCTTAGAAAAAAGTAAGACTTATTAAAAATAAATTGAATGTTTAAATTTGTCCACAATTGTTATATGGTTATTTACTATCATACATTTGTTTGGGTTTTATGTTGGTCTACGACTTTCTTTCGATAATTTGTCAGTCAGACAAGGGCGGTCAGTCGACCTGCTCACTATCAATGGCAAGGGTTAAAAACCCGGGTCGATAGCGCAGTTGGTAGCGCGCCGGGATTTGGATACTCGCGCCCGAGGGGGTGCGGGTTAGAATCCCACCCGGGGACGTTATACCCTTCCATGAAAATTTGACAATAATGTCGATTTTCCTCCATTGATTAGATAATATAGAGAAGTTTCCGGCCTTGTGGAAGGGTAGGTGAGTACTGGTTATAGACAATGGTCCAGGAAAGCTAGGTTAGGTGCGCTGGACGCCGTGAAATGACCTAAATTGTATTGATACGGCGTTAACTCTAATAAATACAAATGTAAAAAATAAAAACAAGGGTTAAATTTCTACTCTGTAGCGTTAATACTGTTTATTACATTCTCGTCTTTAATATATCTACTGTACACATTTTAATATAAATCAGCATTGAAATATCAGTAAATCCAGTATACATTAGACTTACTAAGACATATATATATATTTAGAATCATAAAATAATAATAAAACTGCAATTCTATTCTATTCTTTAGTACAAACAATATACAGTAAGTGATAAAGATCATATATACATTAAGAACAACTTTGTTTTAAAACCATTGTGATGCCATAAAATAGAATATAACCTAACTATTAATTATGTAAATTTATGTATTTATTAATATTTTAACAACAACATATTTAGATGCATAAATAGCTTATTTATTTAAGGTCTGTCGTCTATTTCGCGGGTTAAGCGCAAAACGGTTGTAACTCAATAGAAAGAGTGAGTTACGACCGTTTTGTGCTAAAACCGCAATTTGAAACAAAATGGCATGCTTTAATACATCATTTCCAAAACACAGTTCTTAGTATGTATTCAATCGTTACTGACTGACGACTGTCGTACTTGCTAGGATGGTTGGAAGATTGGAGAGATTTTAGGGATTGAACTACAAGGCGGTGTATACATGTAGTTTCCGCCCACTGGCACCAGAGTCCATCACTTATGATCATAAAATAATTCGTACGTCCCTATTAATGTAGTCTCCCGTGTATACATGTGCACCACCTTATATAATTATATAAACTTGTATACGATAATGTATACGAGGCCGATTTTAATGACTCCGGTGCCCGTGTTTCGGCCCGGTAAAATACCAACAACCGCTGGATCTACTATCAGACACGCAGCCAAAGAGCTGACAGAGAGGGTTCTATTACATGCTTTTTATTTGTGATAAACAAAGTTGCATGACTACATAGTCACGTAAAACGTCTCATCTCACGGGATCGGACCATGTTGTAAATACACGTGACAAAAATAACCGTAAATCCATATCACGTAACACGTCTTATTAAATGAAATGAATGACACCATCACGCTAACATTCTTGTCATGTAAACAATGTTTTAGAACTTTCTACGCTGCGAACAATATTCTGGGGGCGTTTCTTGAAAATTTTCAATGAGGATTGGAATGAGGTTCGGGCACTATTAAATTTCCGACGTTCTTTAAAGCCACTATATGAAGGCAGATTTTCAAAAGATTACATACATTAGAGAGTACATCAGCATGTCAAATTATTTTGCTATTAAGTTTGACCATATCTTAAAACGGTTGTTCTTTCATAAGAACATACTATACATTTGAAATAATATCAAATGTCTATTTACTGTGCAATCAATAATAAGTGTTAGTCTTGGTAAAGGGGCTTTAACTGTTTACATTTTCACAAGATTTTAGGGTGCGCCAAGGTCCCTCTCATCCCCTTTTTTGTTTTGAACCATGGCACTTTTTGCATTGAATGCAATGTGAGACGTTATGCACATTCCATTTATTATATTTTTTGGATTAATTGAAATTGCCGCATGTAATAAACACTTCGTCGACACATTTACCAAAATTGTTTCATATAATTGATATTATCATTTATGATATTGTGAAGGTCAGAAATTAATCATATTCTTCTCACGCCAATCCGAAGTCTATCGAAAAGCAACAACAAAATTTTTCTGTCTGACGAATAAATATTAAAAACCACCTCGTTTTCTTAAAACAACACATGAGCATATTTACAGACTGGCCTCAAAAAAGTAATATTTTTGACTTGCCACGTATACATGATATTATCTGACTTTCACATATAAACATATTTTCTTAACTAATGAGATACATTTTGCTGTATAATTAAAGAGATATTTTTAAATAAAAAGATATCTTTACAGTATGGGGAAACACGTGACCAATATGGTTCCTAACACAGCAAAAATGACGACCAGATCAACAATTTTAGATGAAAAAGACAATGTAAATGACATTTATATACGTAACCGATTTTTATCAGACCTAGTGCAGTCTAAGCAGCACTAAACTATCTTTCTAGCGGTAGTTCCCCAGCCCCACAACGGTTCTAGTTTTCTAGATTACCTCGAAGTTTATCTCTCGACTCGTTTAAAGCCTCGAAGTTATCTAGAAAACTATCTACGATAAGATAGTTCATAAAGTTTAAGTGGCACTGTATGATTGAAACATGTCGTAGAAGATATACGTAGTTAAATACTCGCTATACTAAAGTATGGTATGACAAAATTGTAACCCACTCGGCTAGCTCAGTTGGTAGCAAGCAAGGGGTCGTGGGTTCGATTCCCGGGCGGGGGATGTTTGTCATGAACTTATTTCTACGGCCCCTTTTCCCTCCTACTAATTATGTAGGGCAGTTGCCAGTCACTGACGAAAGTATGCGCTTAGTAGTTGGTTCACAGATAAATCCAGTTAAATCCAGAGATTTAGCCTTTCCAGGAAGAGTGAGTAGGTTGACTGACCGCCGTAATATGACCTATACAATGTGTTGCTACGGCGTTAAACCCAACAAAAACAAAACAAACAAAAACAAAATTGTACATCATACCGCGTGTGAAATCTGCCATGTTTGCTCAGTCGGTAACACTCACCTGACCCTTCTATAGTGAACCACGAGGGTTCATCGAAACATTTCGACACGGACACAAGTATGATGTTGTGGTCATTGTACTTGGTACAAATAAACTTACACTTTTCAGCAACTTAGCATTTTTTTTCTAATAACCCTTATTAAACGATCCGGTGATCATTGTTGTGTGCGACAACTTGGCCCCGAAACATTTGAATTGTCACTAGAGGAGTAATATACGTCACTCTATGTGTTGAAAACGAATGTAAAACGATATGTGATAAGAAATAGTATAATGCTTATGTTACCAGGTACATGATCGTACGGTAACTGAGTACACAACTGAAAACAGTGTAGAAGAAATTGAATTCCTTGTATAAAAATATCAGCTGTTATGTTTGGAAGTATCTCAAGTCGCAGATCGTGGTTCACACATTTGTTAGAATTCAGTCGTGATCTAACATATTCTTCTGGCACATTTCTAATATTGACTAAAAACTGTGCTGTGTCATGCACTCGATGGCCCTTTACATCTTGTACATCTCAAAATCTAGGATTTTTAACACGAATTCCATCGTAATTTGAATTGTGACACAACTTTGTATGAAGAACAAAAAGAGGATATGTCAAGCCAGCTAGTTTAGTCTTGATGGTATCTTTCCTTATATGAACATTTTGATATTAAGAACGAATGGAAACTTTCGCATGTTTTGAAGTCAAATAATTAACTAACAAGCGAAACCAAGGTGTGAAAATAAGGGTCGAAATATCTCGCTAATTTTCTAATTTTAGACTTGTGTTTGATCCTTTTGAGCAAAATTTCACAACCACTTTCAATATGTCCAAGTTAATAATAACAACGTATTTAATAATAACATACATAAATAATTACTGATATAGCAAAGCTTACTTTCTAAATACAAGCTATTTATTCACAGTAATATTTGAAAAATAAATCTTGTCTCAGATACGTAAGGATTTAAGGATCTATTGTCATTGAAAGCGTTGAGTTATGTGAAACAAATCCTAGTTACTTTTGAGAGACTTCTATTTGTAAAGGTTACAACATCGTTGACCTTCTGTATTATTGCTAGAGGAATTCAGAGGACATAGTTTTTACACACCTGTATTGTAATACATCGAATTGTTTGCTAATCTTGAAATAACCAATTAAGGTGCCATTAATCGTCCTTACTCTCAATAGGGACCGTTTGATAAGACTCTAACATCATACACTTTTTGCAGCACGCAGTTTGTAAATAAAGATAATATTGTGATTTCGGATTCTCTCTATTATCTGGCTTATCGGTCAGGAGACTTTCAAATTTTAGAACAATAACAACAAACTATTGTGGAATGAAGTCACCTTACTCATATCACAACTATAAATTTGTTGACGAACATTCAGTTGAAACCTTGGACTAACTTCATTGACCTTTTAATGCGCGAGAAGATAATTTGGCGACAATAGGTTGTGTGTAGGTGCGTTACCAATCGTAGAGATATTGTATTTGGACTTAAAAGAATCGTAGCAACGAAATGTCACAGTTAATTCAATGGACTATCATATCTTTAATGTCTAAATAAATAAATGATCAACGGTACTGTTCGATAAAACATCAAACACACAGACTATATATACTACGTGAGATTCTTTTCTATCCAAATGAATAAAAGAATAAGTAGCCACTAGTCAGTCATTCTCAACTTTGACTTTCTGTTAGCATTATCTACACCAAGACATCGAAACATACAAGAAATACCGACTCAATCATGTACTTGCAAACGAATTTCGGAAACATAGAGTGTTATCACCAAACATGGACACAATTATAAGGATTTGAAAGCCGTCTGATTTCTACGTTGAAGGGTGTTTTATGGTGTATATACACTTAGTAAATTCAACCTAAAATTCATATTTGAAAGTTGTCATTCTTCAACTTGTTATGTATCTCGTCAGCGACTTTTGATTTCTTTAAGTTCGTTCCGGGCATCTATGAAGGGAGTAACCATTTATTTATTGGTTCTTTGTATTTTTTATGTATCAGGTACATATATAGTTATTAATAGGTTCGATATAGCCATGTAAAAATCATAAGTGCGTTACACAGCCACTGTACATTTGCAATTTCAATATAGGCATACGAACGCGCTTTGAGGTCATAAAAAGTAAAGGATTTTTAGTAGGCATACAGTGATTGTTTATATATGCACGCAGAAAATTAAAACTAGGAATGAAGTAGGCGAATCAATTGACATTTGAACAACAACAGCTGAAAATGTAGTTTTATGTTTTAAATGTATGGGCTGCTATTTGCAATAAGTTGTAAGTTGATATTCAATTTAAGGTTATATACTACAATAGTACATCTCGACGTTTGGTACGCATCTGGGCATTCCACATATAAACAAGAGCAGTCCAAGGACAGCGTGCTCGACTGTTCGAGTGTTTTGTTCGCGGAAAGGCTCAGCTTCAAACAAACGTGCTTTCAAGACAGGCCTTATTTTACATAGGAAATAAATCAGTCAAACAAAAATTATTCATATTTGTAATATATAAAAGAGGTATAACTCCTAAAACATACATCCATAGTAACATCCCTTCATAGTTGTGTAGACTTAGTATCAATAAATAAGCATACCTATTTTCATTTTAATATCTTTATTACATACATACATCTTAAGGCCATGCCATATCGAAATTGGGTTAAGCGTCCGCGTGCACGTAGGTTTTAGAGTCCTCAATCTGAAAATAACACAAAATTGTTGTTGAATTTTTCTTAAATAATTCTGTTGTTCCGGGATTTGATAACTGATTTTTCTCAGGAAAAACTGCTAGTTCCTTGTTTCTGTGTAATTGAAAAATGAAAATGTACATGTGTCTGTTGTATCTACTTATTTATAGAATTACTTTAATCTCACATTAACGTCATAAACATTCATGTACTACCAAGTACTTATTTGTGTGAATACTAGCTAGAATGGACATGTGTTTTCGTTTTCAATTTGTGTGTTTTTGTGAATAGGTATCTAGGTTTGTCAAACTTGAGTTGACCCTTAACAAAATTCCAATTTGTCATGGCCTTATTATATACGTGGTAACCTCATTCAAACGCCACGGGAAGCAACGGTGGCGTTTCATATCCTAGACTAGATTGTCTCCCTTGCATATATATTTATATACGAGTAGATACTCTTTTGTATATATTTCAATTGAATGCCCTAAGGGCATAAATATATCTTTTGAATATTCAGCATAAACTATAAGAGGGAAAAATTTTAAAGTGTACATTAATTTTGAAATATTGATCTAATGGGGTATTTAAGTCCTTAATTGACATAAAAATTGTGTGACTTGTAAAATTATTAACACTGAACATACCATCTTAAAGTTACTTGTATTAAAGTCAGCTTGAATTTAATAGACATGGTAATCTAAAAAGTTCGTAAACCGCTGAATAGTTTTTTATCTGTAATACAAAAGATGACACTACGCAATGAAGGATTGTACTTTTGACGTTCAGTCATACACACTACCAAGCGTTTGCCATCTTTTGGTGAAGCATTTTATGGCTCAGGTCGTTCCAAAACACCACGCCAATCCTTTCTCATATAGAGAAGGGAAATAAGGCATGGTTACCAGAGCTGTCGATGTTTTGCTAGGGGTTGTGCTTACGCTGTTGTTATTCGTTTGACTTCGTGAGAAGACGAACAACCTGCATGAGTCGTGCATAAGGTCGCACGATCATATCGCGCTAAACTGTCTTCCCCTCTATATATCTAAGTTTAAATATTAAGTAAAATTAAACACCACTATATGCAACTTGATTTTAGGCAACACCACGTTTAAATTAACTTTGGCTTTATATCAAATATTCATTTTGTCTTGTTTCACTCTAAGAATCATTTTAGTTGAAAAGTAACTTAATCTACAAACTTTTTAGGAAACTTATAATGTCCAAATTTATATATTTATAAAATGAAGATAGATATGAAATAATTATGACTCGTTTGTAGATA
Source organism: Mactra quadrangularis (assembly GCA_025267735.1). Classification (NCBI taxonomy): domain Eukaryota; kingdom Metazoa; phylum Mollusca; class Bivalvia; order Venerida; family Mactridae; genus Mactra; species Mactra quadrangularis. The sequence continues at coordinate 23,368,784 of CM046301.1, read as the reverse complement.
AAGTTACTTTTTAACCAAAATGACTCTTTAAGTGAAACAAGGCAAATGAATTTTTAATATAGAGCCAAAGTAAATTTAAAAAGTGGTGTTAAATTTAAAAAGTGGTGTTAAATTTTACTAACTTTTTTCTACTATGAGAGGGTAAACAGGACCATGCGCCATGATCGAGCGACCTTATGTACGACTCGTGCAGGTTGTTCGTCATCTCACAAAGACGAACGAAAACAACAGCGTAATCCCCCAGCAAAACATAAGCAGCTCTTGTAACCATACATTATTTCCTTGCTCGGTATTAAAAAGGATTGGTGTGGTGTTTTGGAACGACCAGATAACGCTTTTTGAGAATCGAAAGTGATGAAATATTTAATATGTAAAATATTTATGTTTTTGTTTTCGGTTTGTGTGTTTTTGTGAATAGGTAAGTTGACGCTCAACAGAATTCCAATTTGGCATGGCCTTATTGACAAAAAAACGACATTGACGCCTTTGGCCATTTAAAAACTCATGGCAAAGACTACACATTTATGACAAGTATATATAACAAATACAATATTCATTTATTAAGAATTAAAAATATTTTAATTTGAACATTTCTTATAAGTTTCAATAAAATATCTTGGATAGTGTTGAAGACATAAGAATTAAAAAAAATAACCCTGAAAACCAACGTCGACACCAACGCCAACGCCGTCGCAAAAGGGATAGCATAAGCTCTCATTTTCTTCGAAAAGTCGAGCTAACAAAGGTAATCCCACGTCTCCTGTTGTTATATAACTCCGAAGAATTAAGTTTCATGGCTTTCACTTCCTATCCTCGGAAGTTTGTGGTCTAGTTGATTAGTTTGTAGCTTTTTTAGAAACTTAATGACATTGACATTTGACTAACACATTATGAAAGACTAAACAAATTGCAAAAATGGATGTCGTATTTTTTAGTACAATCTGATTCTCTGTCAGATAAGTTGACTTGTAAATAACTAGTCATGTGGACTTCCCAGTCAGAAAAGTAAATGGCTTCTCTAGTATATCATGAGGAACTAGAAATTTAATAACCTATCCATATGTGAATTTATTTTCCTTTAAATTAAACATATCAAATTCATCGTAGAAAGTATCAGGAACTCACGTGGACACTCGTTCAGTGAACTTTTACCATACTACGATCAATCCAACAAACATGCACATTATCAGAGCAACGTACGACAAACTTAACATGTACTTTGTGAAGTCTTTGTTCAATAAAGATCGAAAAAACATGTTTACGGCATCTATAATGTTGTTGTTTTACATATCATCATGCTGTTACTGTAATTGGCTATTCTATCAGAATGATTCACAATTGTCCATTCTATCAGAATGATTCACAGGTGTACCGCACACATCATGCAAAGATAAGTCAAACAATTTTTAAATGTATTCATGTAGGTTTCTGAACACCTGGTCGTTTCATAATGTTTACATATAGGTTTCATTACCATGCTTGAATAATGTACAAATACATGTACATGTATATTTATTGGTATGCTTTTACATGTTCAACATTCATCAAAATACATGTATTGTAGAATTAACATGTATGGACAAGACTTTGTCATGTAATTTTATCGAGTCGTCGTGTGCCGCTTTGAAAACATCGCCCAAAAAGGTCCACGTGTCTTTAATTCAAAATAACGCTTCATTTAAAAACATTGATTGCTCCATTACTATAGTAACCGTTTTTATCATTCTTTTTCAAGGATTTATCACATTTTACATCTATCTAAGTGTATGACCAGTAGAAGAAACAAAAACAATGGTTAAATCGTTAGTAGATGAAAATCTACGATTTGTTACCTGATAGGAGGAGCTAAAATAAAGGCACCCCTTAAAGGTTGACATTTAGATTAGATACATGATAATTAAGTTACATTATCAAAGTGTCAGATTTACCAAGTGACTTCACAAACAAGTTGTTATTTTGAAACTATGGAACAATACAGCAATATTTATTTTCAAAATACATTTATTAGTGCTTCAACGGGTCATTGTTTTAAAAAACGGTCGAGCAATGAAAGTCACAAGACATTCCCGCCATTTTCTCACCCACCTCTGAGATGGAATAATAAAGTTGGCAGAGCAAAAATCTCTGTAACCACAGAGCAGTAAAATGCATATGATTCGAGCTAAGTTTCTAACTATGACTCTCTATGAAAAGAGGAGGTCATATGCTTTCAGAGGATTGGTGCCAGTAAGCTATATTTTGTTGAATTTAACACCATACATTCTATGAATAATGCAAATGGGTGAAACAAAAAAATAATATCAAAGGCATCCGGCTAGCTCAATTGGTAGCGCGCACGTCTAACAATCGAGGGGTTGTAGGTTCGATTCCCGAATGGGGCATACCTTTGTGGAGCTTGGTCATGAAATAATTACTACGGCCATTCTCCATCTTACCACTGATACTAAATCATGACAGTTTAATCCAGATTTTTAGCTTTTCCAGGAATGGTAAGTAGGTTGACTGACCACCGTTATATGACCTTTCAAATGCGTTGCTGCGTTGTTAAACCAAACAACAAAAATAAAACAACCATTCCATAAATGTTGGAATCACGTTGCGAATTGTGTGGATGTGTTATTATCATTAAAATGGTTCATTGACTAAAAGTGCTGAAAGTGGTACTAAAAGTGAAAGCAAGTACATCATGAGAGTGTCAAGTAACAAGAGATGTGTTATTTTTGGTTAACAGCCGTGAAAATATATAATGTTCAGTGTTCAACGCTACGCTTTGACATAACTGCACCGATAACTTCTAACAGAACAATACGCGACAATGACCCCAAATATGTACCATAACTATTCGCAGAAAAAGATTTAAGTACATGTAAAAGCAAAGTTTTGAAGTCTACTACTAGTATCACTATTCAGTCGATTCTTGACATTAACTTCCCCGCTCATCGAGTCACACACCAACTGTTAACATACGGTGCAGATTGCAGCCACAGCATACAGTGCATGACCCTAACAGGTACCCATTTACACCTGGGTGGAGTGAAGCAATAGCAGATAAAATTCTTGCTCTAGGAAATTAGTAGTGCCTCTAGTTGGATTCGAATCCAGGACCTCTCGATCCCTAAGTGCGGGTCCTAACCCTTACAACTGTACTTTCACAGACCCACAGACAATGATCACAATTGTCCATAGAAACAATAGTACTAAAACTACTTTCAATGCAGAGTATATTGCGCTGTTTACTTAAACACGGTGTTGTGCAACATTTTCAGCATGCTTATGACAACAATTGATTAAGTTTTCTATTAGTATGGTGAATGTTGGAGAATATCTGAAAAACATGTGTACAAGATTTTGTGAAAACTTTAAGCACATTTAAGTATGTCTGAACAATTGTTTGCCAAGAAAAGTGTAAAGCTAAAAATGCAGAATATTTAAAGGGTCATGACAATTTGAAGTAATATACGATGGTTGTGTATAATATCCTCTCCGTAGAAAGACGATCGATTTCAAAAGAAAATATTTACGCATGTTTCATGTTTATTTCTTATTGATAAGTTATGAATGTGCACGTTTTACGTAAAATTTGATGAATGCTAGATCTGCAAACAATGATTAAAAGAAAATTGCTACTTGTTATGAGGACTACTTAATATGGGCATTTTATGTGTTATTGTAGATCATTAAGACAGATAAGTCAAGAGATATGATATTACTGCCACGTGGATCTTAAACAGCAAGATAGCATTTAAGACTAGAACCGATAATTTTAGAGACGAAATGAAAGAACATCGCATCATTGTGAACTTAGTAATTATATCGCCATTCTATTGTCAAAGATCTTCATTAATAGATCTTTCAAACATGTCAGTTCACGCTATACATCTCAATAGCCATTTGTCTTAATAGTAAGTAACCGCGTCTGAACATTACATCAGCTTACCGTCAGGTGTGAATTATTGTTTGAAGATTGTTAGCAAAAACAAAAGATATAACAATTGGCGCGAGTTGTTTTGATCTTTCATGTAATCTGGATACATCGACGCTTGATTTTACCTCTACTTGAAAGAGCGTCTATGTTTTCAAACTTTGGCACAACAAAAAAACAGCGGTAAAGTCAGTTCGAATTCACTGAGTAAAAACAATGTCATTTGGTGAGTGTCAAAGATATAATTATTAAAGTATCAATATGTATTGAAAATAGATTTAAAAATGTATTTTTGTTTTTCAAGTTGTTTCAGTTTTGACCGCACATGCATGACTGATAGTGATCCATATCGGAACTTCAAAAATAAACAAGTACGTTCGATCATTAGATAACATTTCACACTTTGATAAGTTGATTAATCAAATACAAGACTAGATATCAAGTTCATCATTTCTTACAATCAAAATTTCAATTGTGCTGACGACATTTTCGCTCGACACGCGCCATATTTGACAACGCGCATGATAAACGAGCGTTTGAATAACACTGATGACATTGATTTGGTTAATGCTAAAGAATGTACCTTCCGTTTGAAACTGTACTCATTGTTCATAACAAGTGATTTAAGGAGTATAATATCCTCATTTATAAAAGGACTATGCCCAATCAAGATGGTATTATCAGTTCAACCAACACTTCAGGCTATCAAAGATTATCCACATGATTTTATCAGGATTATACTTGTAGTTTGTCTAAACCCCAAGTGTTAATAAATTCTTATATTTAAACAAACTCGATCTAAACTTTCAACAAATTCAATGAGTTTATCGAACTAAGAAGCTTTGGTCATCGGTTAATCAGCCAGGAATATTTGAAGAATTTCAGAATTATAAATGGTTTGCAATATGTTAACTTGATGCACTATGCTCATTTAAAGAGATAAAGAGTGCACGACATACGCAATAAACTCGAAACTCAGAGCAATACATGTACATTGAAAGATCCATAAATGAATTAATGTGGAAAAGTGTTTTATTTCAAAAGTGAGTTTACCTTTAATGGTTGGCATCATCAGAAACTTTAAAATAAGTAGAATACATATTTATTTTTTCTTAAGCCGATCAAATTATACATGACGTCATCCTTTTCAAAATTAATCGCAAATTATTAACTATAATTCCACACACCCGTTCTATTTGAAAGGTATGCTGAAAATTCCAAGCTTGCAACCGAGAGACAGTTTCACATTCAACTTTCCAGTTAAATTTTAACACGAGAAAGGCAAACTGGAAATAGGTAACAAGTTAACATGTTGTTTCAATATTATATGATGATTTTAGAAAAAACATTGAACTACGTGCACAAACACAGCTTGTTGACTTCCCTGATCACCAATTTAGTTTGTGGTGCACATACTTGCAATCAAGACTCACATAGATACAATGAGAGAATCTGCCAATCAGAGCTATACTCGAACATTGCTATTTTTCCAAGATGGCACAGTAGTCTTTGCAATCGATATGAAAAGCAATAAGGTCAAAAGATGTATCAGCTGCGTGTTCAGTAACGACTGTTAGCGAACGTTACGGGCACGGGACAACTTAACCCGAAGACAACTCAACCCGTGCAATACTCAAATCAAAGTTGGGACAACTCAATCCGTTAGTAAGAGATTGAGTTGTCTCGGGTTGAGTTGTCTATGGGTTGAGTTGTCCTGAACCTAACGTTACGGAACGTTACGAAACGTTCAGTGTAATTGAACAGGCTACAGAACTCAATGACCTTGAACTTTGGTATTAGGTATCAAGAGTGTAAATGTTTAACACACTTATTTGAATCTATCTAGAAGAAAAATTGGTACCATAGCTCAATTTTAATACTTTTAAGTAACCGCAGATTATCTAAATCCACAAAATAAGTTAATGTTCGGTGTGGTCGGTAGTATTTGAAGTACTACGTCAAAAGTATACCTAACTGGTTATCTTTAATAAACATATAACATTTTGATAGAAATTAGCTACCAATTAAATACTTAAGAATGTTTCTCCACACTATACCTGGACTGTGGTTCATATGTCCAGATAGGAACATAACAAAACTCACAAACAACGTCCTTTACCAGGTGGTCAATCCGAGTGTATCGGCCTCGAATTATTTCGTACCAGTCTTAATGGCCCTTGAAATTTTGAACAATGATCCAGTATTTGACAAATTTCTTATTTCCAGCTGATCGAAGTGATTTAATAAGTACTCATAAATTATAAATAAATTTGTACGATGTTATAACAATCGCAGGGGTCGAGATATCGTCTGCTCATCAAAAATGCTACAACAACAAGCTCCCTGCTAGAATGATGACGTCATCTGCGGGATATTTCACGACAGCTTGGTAACGGTTGACGATAAAAACAATTTTAATGCATGTTACTCATATTCATACTAAGTTCATGATTACCAATGAAGAAATCCTACGGTGTTTTCAACTGTCAGATTAAACTATAATCATTTCATGTAGTGATGATATTATTTAGGCTTTCCATGGGATTGTCATAATTCAACTGTTTCGTTTAATATTGATAGTTATTACAAGTTACCGTCATATATCATTCTTGTGTTTGACACAATAGAATTTTTTTAATAAACAATTATTTTAACAAATTTAACAAATTCTACCGTTGTACAGTCTGCAGTATTCGATGAAACATCAAATGACGTCTTGTATAAAACAATAAATACATGTAGTCTTTGTTTTTTTAATACAACGCGCAAATACATGTATTTGTGTTTAAATCAGATATTAAAATGAAAAATAAGATACTCGTACACTATAATTATGCTATTTCGTGGAATTTGTTCATTATACAGCGGTTAGTCGTTTTGCTTTTGTTATAAATCACTTATGCCTACACAAAAGTGAGTTATTCATACGCATTAAACTCCCGCCTTTGTATAATTTAGGATATACCAATCTGAAACACTAAATATGGTCTAAGGTACGAACGCACATAGTTTGTCAAGAATTGTTTTAGATATATTGGTTTGAAAATTTGTGTATTGTTGAGTTTAACAATTTAGGTAAGTTTAAGTGATCCAGATTATGATATCAAGAAAAATGGCTGACTGGCGAGAGTAATGGTTTGTGGCATTCATTCCTTAGTAAAAAGTACGAACAGTTTTGTGGAATTCATTCCTTAGTAAAAAGTACGAACAGTTTTGTGGAATCCATTCCTTAGTTAAAAGTACGAACAGTTTTGTGGAATTCATTCCTTAGTTAAAAGTACGAACAGTTTTGGGGAATTCATTCCTTAGTTAGTGGTACGAACAGTTTAAGCAAATCAAATTTCACGTCAATGACATTAGAGCAAACGGTCCAATATTCAACCATTTCGTTTTTCATGCTTATATTTCACATGTATTATAGTGGCCCATCTCTGGGATTTAAAGTGTTTTATGTCTCCGACTTTATATTCGTGTAGACTCCACTCACCTAAAAACACTCCTTTTGTATCGCTATCATCTTACAGAACTCTCATTTGTTACATACAGTACCCATCAAAGGTTTGGAGACAATATATATATATTTGATAAAAAAATAAGTTTCATGGATTGTTTTCAGTAGAACCATTAGTTTTAATATATTTAATATGGTTGAAGTGATGATTAAATGAAAACAAATTTCTTGAATGCATCACATTAATAAAATCAACATCTGATATCTCAAATACGGAAGCCCTGGAGGGACATTTTATGTTACTTGTTATGACTTATTTGTTATTACTTATTTGTTATGATTTATTTTCAAGTTAGACTGATCTTTCGGCCGTTTTGTACATTAAGTAAAGATGGCAAAAATCGTTTTATTTGTGTCCATTCTAGCAGCTTATTTTCCATTCGTTGAGAGTGTAGTGCCCATTAGTCAAATTATACTCATTAGCTAATACTTATTCCTTATTTGTTATTCCTTATTTGTTATCTTTCATGCCCCTTCTTATGTTCATATTGATATTTGTTATTAATCACTCATAACAAATAAGGAATAACAAATAAGTCATAACAAATAAGTAATAACAAATAAGTCATAACAAGTAACATAAAATGTCCCTCCAGGGCTTCCGTACTCAAAGCCTTCAAAACCAAGTTCAGTGTAATTATTTTCTATCACATAAATTTTAAGCTACCTTGGTAGTCTAACAAAACATTAAGCAAGACTAACTAGTAATTCAAATAAATGGCAATCAAAAGTTTGATAAAACCTATGTAGCAGGCTTACAAAGTGAAAATGTCTCTAAACTTTGGTGGTGGGTACCGTATATAATTATTGTAGAGTGGAACTTATTCAGCTTCACAAGTTACGTATTAAACATTAAACGTTAACCATAAACTTACAAACTTAGTTTGTACAATGTAAATCCATCGCAGCCCTGCACTCAGGTTGTCGAACTTCAGTTAGTAGAAATATTATTCCTACTGTATTCTAAACACATTTTCCAAGAAATAAGTATACATGTACCACACATGACTCTGTCACCAGGTCAGCAGGTTTATGTACCAGGAAGAACTTACTATTGAACTAAGCTGTAAATAAAACGTGAGAATGATATTTTAACCGAATCTAATTTTAGTCAGAATTGTTGCATTGTCATTATGGGTTATGGAATCTGTCAGTACAGTAAAACATCGATACATTGCATCTGATTGGGACTATTCTTTCATGGAAGTTTGTATTAGATTGAGCTTTGCTCGGTCGATGGCACATGCAACTGCTAATCTATAGTGATCGGGGGTTTCATTCTGTTTTTCACTAAAATCTTACGATAAAAATCATCGTAAGTCAATAGCAATTATCATTAATAGTACGATCATTTATGACCAATCAATTCCAAATGTTATTGAATTATGTAGAATATTGAATACATTTTGAATATCATATCATAGTTATTTAAATATCCTTCTGACTTTGAACTGCAAAATTGTGAAATTGACTTACGATAACTTTTTTTCGTAAGAATTTCTGTGAAAAAGGGTGCACTGGATTGGAACATGCATACAACAGTAATTTTTATCGTTTGATAAAAAAAAATAAGTTAGATGCCAGTCACAGGCGAGTGTATGTGTTTTTACTGGTTAAATTACGGTTGGGTCAACAGATGTAAACCGCTTATTGGACACCAAACAGGTCGTTTAATCGTTGCTATATGATTTAAATAAAAAAAAACGTCGAAAGCGTAACGTTAGGTACCAAGAAACTGAAACTAAAATCATTACCACAGGTGTATTCTAACATAAGATCACAGCAAGTTCATCATGTTTTCTACGGATTTTTCTGGAACAAAATGGGGCGAGCGAGCAAAGATTTTTTTTTTTAAATCTTAATTCAGATGCTTTATATAGCGGTTTGACCAAATTTTTATGAGCGAGGAAATAAAAAAATATTTTTTTGTAAAAACCGTCAAATTAAGGTGCGAGCGAATCCATAGAACATAATATATGATCAATTTTTTTGGCCTAGGCGTAAGGTTTTCTATATAAGTATTTAATGTATTGAATGTGAATAGTTTCTGAAACTGGGTATGACTTGAAAACAGTAGGAAATGTAACGATGTAACGTGGTGCTTAATTAGCGTCATATTGATACGTGTATGTGCGTAATAAAACATTGATTAATATAAAATGACACCGTTATCACCTAAGATCAAGTCAGTACTTAGTTGACATCATTCTATTCTATTCAATTATGTCCGTATAATATAAAAAGACATTGGATCTTTGACACGACGGAGTGACAGAAATAATATATCCGTCTTTTAAAAATATCATAATTAAATAGCACGATCGAGTGATCAAAAATAAGCTACAATACGTGATACAACTGTTTCAAAAGGTTGCTTCTTTTAAAACCAGAAAAATCAATCGATGCCAAGACAATGTTATTTTAAACAGTCTACTTAAACAAATAATTAAATAGTTCTTTATCTGCCTACGTAAACAGGGCTGACAAAAGGTCAAAGTCTATAATTAAATAAGACCTCAGTGCCCTTGGTCTTGCTTGAGTAACACTACACAACAAATCTGTTTAGAGTTCATGTCTCGTAATCAATGATCAATTACCCATAAGACAGAACATTTGTTATTTTGGAGTCAATAAACAAGCGTCAATGAGTAATCCATGTTTTGTTTTTATTTTTATAGTTGTTTTTAGCGGTTAGAGGTTAATATATAGTATGATAATTGGACCAGTCATCAATACTATTTTAGAATTCAAAGCATATTATTATGACTGAGATGATGAACTAGCCATGTAGAGTTTCAAGAGTTAATCTTAATCAAAATAGATTACAATGCAATAATTATGTATCAGGGCAGACATGACCCATGAACATAGTGTTAATACAATATATAATAAAAATGAGTTCAATGGTAGAGTCATATAATTATAGTTACAAGGTGTTAGCATGCATTAGAATTTATCATCTTTTAGAGCTAGAAACATGGAGATCTTTGTTATAAAGCATTAACATTAAGATAGTGTTTACATATTTAGAAAATGTTTACATGTTAAGATAGTGTTTGCATGTACAACAATTTATCAAAATAGTAAAAGCAAAAGAGTTCAAAATGTAGTATTCAATGGCTGATTTAATATCCAAAACAGGATCAAACTATTTTTCATGCGAGTTCAACCAGTCAAATATATAAGATTGTGATATAAGCAACAAGAGTATAAATACAACTTACTTTTTGTGTATGTGTTTTTGTTTATGGAACGACGTGGCCGAGCGGTTACGACGTTAGATTTGTAATCATTGGATAGCCAGCTCCGCGTCATCGTCGGAAACCCACGGTACTCATACGTTTTGAATGATGTAATCAACGTTGACGAATAATAATACCCTGGGTTACCACGGATGGCTCCGCGTTGGTTCGAATTCCATCCAAACCTACCCCGTTGTTTCCTTGAGCAAAAAACGTTATTATACTAGCTCAGTTCTGGGAGGCAAAGGAGCGGAATTGATGGTGATTAAAATAAGTTGTAGGAACTTGTTTCACAATCACGATTGAGCTGTAATAAATTAGTATAAACGTTGTTTAAGGTGATCCAGTATCTATAAAAAAGTCTTATGTAATAGCCGAAGAGCAATATCAAATGACAATTAAATAATGCCAATATTAACTGTATTAGCATAAAAATAGTCATTGTCGTGATATGTCAACATTTATATTAGATATATACATTTACTACATAAGAAAATATAAAATTCCATTTTGTTACTTTACAATGAAAAAAGTATCTCTTTTGGTATCATAAAGAATATAAAAAATAAGGAGAGATCCTCATGGAGAGGATGTGTACAGGCATTATGTGTCTGTTATCCAATCCAATTTATTGAATAAAATATGTATTAAATTAATATAAAAAATAAACACTGGAAGTGACGTTACTAGAATATTTTGTGATGATTTACATTGATGTAAGGGCAACACGTACATAAGAAAGAGTTGTTTGATGCCACTGGATGTAAAGTCTACTAAAATTCAGGAACTTAGAACTTCATTCAGATATATTAGTGGTTCCAAGTGATAGACTAAACTTATAGTTTTTGGACAAGTTTAGTATTTTTAAAGAATAACAAACGATACTATGTTGCCAACAAGTTAAGGCTATTGTTCAGTCAAACTTCAAATACAGTTAAGATATGTCAGTGTCTACCTGACCGGGTATCAGCTTAATTATATCATTCTCGTTCCCAGAGTCTAGTAGGATTTAGTATTAAGAATCCTACTAGAACGAGAATGAATTATATGAGTATCGACAATTTTAGGGAATAATGTCTGTTTGTTTACCTAGTTTTTTTTTCAAGAAATTTTTAATTAGCTTTTTTATTTCGATTTACGTTGTTTATGTACGTTGCTTGCTCACCTTCCAGCTTTCTGGACAGTCCTTCCAGCACTCGCCTACCTTTCCATCTTGTGCCGACAACTTCTCCTCTACAGAAAGAAATTGGTTATAAAAATTAGGTTTTATGAAATAGTAAATCTGTAGAAGGCGAAAATCTTGGTATCCTGCTATCTAATACTGCGTCACGTCCATGACCGCGGCTTAATTCTTTTTCGAACGCAATATGATCCATGAAAATATCTTAAAATGAAATAATAGTCTTTTTCAATTCATATAAAATGACATTGGAATTGACCATTTCGATATTTCATTCATGAAATGCAGTGCATGAATATGTTGACTTTTGATACATGGGACATGCACCATGTGCAATGGTATGTTTAATCCAGAAAACACATTCAAAGGCACCAAAAACTGGCGATTCCTATAATTATGATGACCACGTGACCGGAAACCTTGAAAAAAGCGTGGGAAAGTCTCAATGAAGAAATAACTTAATTTTCCATTCATAACGTGTCACTTTTCATATTCTATTGTTACCGATCACTACATGTATATCGACGATAACGATACACTGACGTAGTTTTTTACCGTTTGTCAAGTCTTTCATCTATTGTCCCTATTCTAAACCATTGTCGGATCATTGGAGCTGATTTTCTGATTGCTATCTCGTCAATACATACAGTGCATTGATTGTTCCTGATTTAAAGGCGTGTCCCTTACAAAACATGACTTCAAAGATGCGTACTGCCTTTTACAATACAGTTTTGTTTATATTTCCGCGTTCATTGGGTTCGTTCAGCGCTATTTGAGTTCTTTTGTAAATAATAAATCGCCACTTCAGATCAGTAAAAAAATCAAAGACTTAAACAAACAATACAGCATGTAGCTTGAAAAGATCAGACGTGCCATGATAAATATATTTAACGTGTCAGTTTTTATTAACCTTGCGCATTTCTATACAAGGTAACTGCGCTGTCAAATAAAACCAATAGCAGATCTACAAGGATGTATTGTTCTCTGTTGATCACTAACAGTATGAACGTTTAGATTAAAGAACAACAACAGGGTGTCCATAGGCTCAGCTAATTTGTTTTCCACACAATTGTATAAAAAACCAATTAAATCCAATTTGACTTTGGCTTGTGGCACGAAGAGCCCAAAATAAGGATGCGTCATAAATCTTATTCATTTGATATTGTACATAGCTATGTACAATGTACTTTCTGATGTACAAGTAAAAAATAGAACCATCATGCCAACAAAAACATCTCACTATACACCGTTATAAAGTTGAATCAGGTAACAGAAGATCACCAACCATAATCAAACATTCTAACACCAGTTTGAAATCATGAAACCACTTTCAAGAATAAACTATACTATTTTAATTGGACTCCTAACACCTCAATCACCTTTCAAGGGATGAGAGTCACATTCTAGAGTCTGCACACGATGTATCCATATAGAGTAGATTGACATTTAACCCTCTTTAATTATTGTTTTTATAAACAAGATGCTCCAATCGCTTCGGACAAACATATTTGCTTTCGCCATTTGCTTGTGGCGTTCATTTTATAAGAATAATAAGAATCTAAATCATCTCCCTGTTTGCTTTTTGGCTCTGTAGAAGGTCTGTGTTTTTAACAGCAACTTATTCTCCATTTAACAAGGGGTTATTATTCTTTATGACACTGTTTTAATAGTGATACCTATGTTTATAGCGATAAAGTTTTGCCTTTTAAGTCATTTTTTAAAACAAAGTGATATCTCCTAAATTTTTAAGATAACTACAATGTATATTACTCTTATTTACATGTTGTTCCTTATCAAATAGTAAAACGGCTCACCGTAAGCAATCATATATTAGTGACTTATATCGTATATCTATACGCCAAACGAACGTGATTAATTGAACCTTTGTTTTTTATATTGGTTGTATTAATACATACTAAACTTAATATTTATCACGTAACGGATCTCATATAAAATACCACATATAAGTAAACATGCGTTCACGGATTGTCTTTCACTTTTAATTAAATAAACCAGTCACCAATATACCACTGCTTATTTGACAACAATGTGAGGCATTGAGTCCTTGAGTCACAGGCAAGCGTCGGTCGTGGAATATATTAAATTTACCAAGTGGTGCATTGTCATGAACTTGTAGACGACACACTGTCGCGTTCTTTTCCCTTATTTTTCTCCTGGGTATGGTTTTCTTAAAAACTCACACCGGAGTTTGGACAACGGGAATCGTAGTTCGGAATATACTAATTAGGGGATAAGATTTCTGCGGTTTGAAAGGAGTCCGTAGTATTCCGGCGCCACGAAACACGCTATACGCTCTGCTTCGTGCATTTAGGCGTATACACACACTGTTATTAGTTCGATTATTAATTACACGATCAGCCATGTATTGTTATTCTTCGTAATAGATGTTCAATAAGCTCAAACAAATGTTTACAAAAAGTTCAATGAAACGTGATTTGTCGTACGGAATGAACTCTAGATGTATTTACCGACAATGTGAAATGAAGTTTGACACTAAATGTTATAGGTGTAACGTATTTCATAAATGTTCAAATATCGACTGACACAACAGTTCATTAGTTTTCTATTTTTTGTGGTGTGTCTGCGCCCTCATACTCAATAACCCACCGCCAACAATAAGATATATGCTTGGAGTCATTAGTTGTACCACCGTTCGTCGGGAAACATAAGTATAGTACAAACATTGCACAATAAGGGACTTTAGTCAGTTATTTCCCCTTGTATACTCTTCAAATAGGTAGGTCCCATTAGTTGGATTACTCGGATTTTACCCTTATTTTTCAATGTCAATTTGCCAAAATTAATCTTAAATAACTTTCTTGTAAATCATCTAATTTGTTTGAAATTCAAGCTTAGTATTTTAGAGCAAAGTACTACAGTCTAAATTTCATCACTTCAGTTAATATCTTCATTAACAAGAAAGATATTAGATGAATTATTTTGTTATCCTTACATAGGAAATCAATGATAAAATCCGAGGGTTCCAACTGCAAGGACCTACTTACCAATTGGATTGCTTCAGATTTTATCAGGGAAAGATAACTGACTAAAGTCTCTACTTCTAACAAGATTTCTCCTATTGTATTAGACATTTTAATTTGTTTGTTTGTTTTTGTTGGGTTTAACGCCGTAGCAACACATTGTATAGGTCATTGTATAACGGCGGTCAGTCAACCTACTCACTGCTCCTGGAAAGACTAAATCTCTGGATTTATCTGTTAACCAACTACTAAGCGCATACTTTCGTCAGTGACTGACAACTGTCCTACATAATCAAAACTCATTGGTAGGGAGGAAAATGGCCGTAGAAATTATTTCATGACCAAGCTCTTCACGAAAATATGCCACGCCCGGGAATCAAACCCACGACCCCTCGACCAGTAGACTTGCGTGCTTCCAACTGAGCTCTTGTACGGTAACTCCATACATTTGAAACATGAACTTTCCCGTTTACAGATGTGTCTTATTGAGTTTGCTTGAAATTTGTCTCTGTGTTGTTTTACTAAATGTAGTTCTTGAGGAGAATTTGCAAATGAGACAAATCTCAAATTGAGAAGTTTTGTAGAAAGCGAGACTGAATGCGCAGTTAATGTAAAGTATTACATTATATGTTGTTCAGATAAGACATAAACATGAAATGCAAAAAGAAAGAAAAAACTGATTGAGACAGACAGGTACATTTTTGTATTTAAAGAAAACAACTTAATATTACCTTCCAAAAATACTATGTCTTAAAACGATTCTAAGACACGAAATCGTACGATAATTTGATACCATTGCAGTTATTTCCTTCATGAAAGTTTGCAATCACGAGGACAGTGAGTGTTATATAAAAAAAACTTAAGCTTTATTTGATCGGTATATTATTTCATAATTTATTTGACAACTATACTTTCATTCGAAATCATAACATGGTTCAACACGCAATGTGCAGTGGCTAGCCGGTTTATTATTCATGAAGTTATTACATGAAAATATTATTTACGAGATATCTCTTAAGATAATGGAATATTTTTACTAAAAGAACTATCGCTATTGAAACATAAACATCGCCTTTCCCAAAAGAGTTTACGATAAGGAGACAGTTATGATGCTGTAAGCGATAGCATTTTTAGTAAAACAGATATTTCTTTAGCTTAAGGTGATAGCTCTTATATGAATAAATAAAATCTGGCTGTCTGTCTGCCTCTCTGTGTCCGTCTGTCGTCCCTGCCTGCCTGCCTGTCTGTCTGTTCCTGCATGTCCGTCTGTCCCTGTCTGTCCCTATCTGGCTGTCAGTTCCTGTCTGCCTGTCTGTCGTTTCTTGCATGTCAGTCTGTCCCTGTCTGCTTGTCCCTGTCTGTCTGTCCCTGTCTGTCTGAATGTCTGTCTGTGTGTTTGTAGCTGTCTCAAACTGTATCGGTCAGTTTACTGCCGTCTGTCTGTCGGTATGTCTGTCTCTCCATGTATATGTTTGTCTGTCTGTCTGTCTGTTAATCTGTCTGTCCATGTATCTCTGTCTATCCCTGTTTGCCTGCATGTCCCTGTTTTTGCTGTCTGTCTGTCCCCATTTGTCTGTCTCTGTTTGTCTGTCCCTGTCTGCCTGCCTGTCCCTGTTTGTCTGTCCGTCTGTCTCTGTTTGTCAGTCCCAGACTGCCTACCTGTCCCTGTTTGTCTGTCCGTCTGTCCATGTTTGTCAGTCCCTGCCTGCCTACCTGTCTGTCTGTCCCTGTCTGCCTACCTGTCCCTGTTTATCTGTCCGTCTGTCCCTGTATATCTGTCCCTGTCTGCCTGTCTGTCCCTGTTTGTCTGTCTGTCTGTCCCTGTATATCTGTCCCTGTCTGCATGACTGTCCCTGTTTGTCTGTCTGTCTGTCTCTGTATATCTGTCCCTGTCTGCCTGTCTGTCCCTGTTTGTCTGTCCGTCTGTCCCTGTATATCTGTCACTGTCTGCCTGCCTGCCCTTTTTGTCGGTCTGTCTGTCCCTGTTTTTCTGTCCTAGTCTGCCTGTCTGTCCCTGTTTGTCTGTCAGTGCTAGCACTATAAGATTGTCAAGTAATTAATCGAGCTAAAGAACCTGGTATAAAAACACATAAAATTGAAAATAAAACTTGCAATAAAACTATGGTGCTACAATAATATGGATATTTTATCTTTGCAGGTATCAGTTCAAAACTTCAAACCACATGTTCCTGTTAAATGGTATTCACAATATTGTACAAGTAGACAGAAAATGTTAAGTTCTTTCTATAGCAGAAGACAAAATCTACAGAACATAAAGTTTCTCTTTAATCTTAATAGACTGTTACTAGTGAACTTGTTAAACGACAGTACATTGCTCTACGAAGAGAACTAATTTATGGACAAATAAATTATTATTTAGTACCATTCTCTCATTCACCCTGCTACAATTAGTGCATACAATGTATATTTATATTGTTCTAAAGTTTTGTTTAATTCACCTACCGTCTGGTATCAAGTTAAACCAATGAAAGACATTATTTTGTTTTGTATGAAATCAAAAACATTCGTCCTCGACATTTTGACTTTCTGACATTCCGTTTTCTCCCAATAGATTTTAAGCTTTTTAACTTGTTTTAACATAAAACGTATGTTCAATAATGCATGCGTAAGATAAAACCTGTCAGTTCGATGGTGAAGAGATACAGGTTTGACCTGTCCATGAACTTATGAGACACGATATTTAATATTCGTCAGATCAAAGCGACCACTACGCGCTCCACTGTTTAATAATAATAGTTTTAAATGACCAACATTTTAGCGGGCCCCAAAGTTGACATGTACCTATTGTAACTAGTTACAAGATAGTATACTGTTTTCTCATACCTATTTATTAAATGATATATAGAAGTTAAAGTAAACACGCTATCATATTTTGTGTCTATTCATGTACTTTAAGGGCGCGAAGGTTCTTTATGAATGATTTATTTGACTGTCTCGGTCTGCTTACTCGGACAGACGTTGTAATGTTTCTGATGTATGATATTTCGGTCAATAAATTTTTGTATTACTTAAACGGTCGAGTTGCTCAACGCCGACAGATAATTTGGTTTGACGTTGGTTCTACCATGGCTTTAAATAAGTTCTGGGAATTTTTAGTTAACTTATAAACTCACTAAAGCGACAATGTAATATTAATTATGCAAAGATAAAAGATTATAACCATTCTTTTACCCAGAGTCTAGTATAAGAATGGAATATAACTGATTGCCATGTATTATTATTGTAATTTGAGAAATAAAAGTATTGTTCTGTTCTATTCCGTTCTGTTCCGATGAAGCAATGTCAGATTTTATTACTTTTGATATTGGTTTTTACTTTATAATACCACAAAAGCACCGAAATAAAAGGATCGAACAATTCTGACTAAGGAATAACATCTTCACGTACATATGTAGCTTACCTAAGAAAGTATTTTCAGACTTTGAGGCCATGGTATATAAGTTTTGGCGGACAGCTTTATTGTTACGCGGGCTAGAAAACGATGATTTTTTCAGTCAGTCACTGTTACTTTCAAAAGTATAACCCTTATTTCTCACCCTTCTTAGTACAGATCAATGGTAACATAGTATTTATCCTAATAGTTTTAACGATGCAAGCTAATATACTCGAAATGATCAGGTTTTGTTACACTATTTTATCAAATCATAGAAAACGAATAAATGAATTGTACATGTATCTTTAAGGTGATTGGGAACGAGATATTTCTTACATAACGAGAAACATCATATTGCTCTTAAATCAATCATAAATGTAAGGATACAACATAGCATTTAGTAGCAAACTAACCACGATATTCATATACTATGAAAAATGGTCTAAGGGAGGCAACTCATACTAAAGCAAATTCTAGTTTTGAGCAAGACAGTAGGAGTTGTCTGTTCTAATTTCCGAGCGAACGTAGGTCATAGCTTAATTTTGCAGAATATTTAACACTTTGACAACAGGTAAACATGTACCACAATAAAAAAGAATTTTGCAAAAGCACATTGAAATATCTAAACGTATCACAGAAATCCATTCCTTACAAAACTACAGAATTCAAGTTTATTTTAATTGAGTCTGAATGGAAGAAATAAAATATCACTTCGAAGATATAATTCATTAAAGATGTGATTAAACTATGAAAAAATGTAATTCTGTCAAATGAATGAAAATGTATCACTATAATATTTTACATTAGAAATACAATTATAATACAAATACTATTACAATGTACTTCATTCTTCATACAAATTCTTATACATGTACCAGAAAAAACTTTCTTTTTCATAGCAATTAAAAATATGAACACCTTAACTAATGATATCAAATTAAAAATTATTCAAAAGTGATGTCAAAAAGATACTTTAATGAATAGATGTGCATTGTCGAGAAAACATACGTTTTATTTTTAATCTTGTCCATGTTTTAGATATACATTTGTGACGTTACGTCCAATACTGCCGTCAATTTGCGTAACGTCAAAAGTAACGTTTTAGAAAAATATTTTGTATTCAATACGCCATAGTCAGCATTCAATGTCATAGTAATACCTTTAATAAATTGGCTACAGTGATACAAACTAATTTTTGTTGTTTCGTGAATCTTATTACATATCAATTTCAAATACATAGAAATCTAATGTGTCATTTTCCCATATTCGAAGATACATACCTATAAATTATTTTACCAAATATCAATGAAAATTAAGGTGTCCTGAAGTCTTTATGCTAGTTATCATGTTGACAGTATCTTAATTGCATTTTTTGTTTCTTTTAGTCTTTGTTTCCCTTTTCCTTTGCTATCTGTATCTTTTGCCGATTTGAACTGCACATGTTTATGCAGTACTTTTAAGTTATATAATCCAAACAGAAAAATATAGTCAACAACATTGACGTTAAAAACGTCTAAAATAGGCAGCGTTACATCATGGCTAGACATTTTGAATTGTTAATTATTCTAAATTATTTCACCAACATCATATTGATATTGTATTATGTTATACGTTTTAGTTTGAACTGTTGGGTGATTGGTATGAAATTTCGCTATTTTGTTTTATTCTGTAAACAATATTCTTTAAAATATCTGAGTCGAATCTATTTTCGACATGTTGCGGATGCGTTACATCGTGGCTAGACATTTCCAAACCTGACTAACGCCGCTTTCCGTTTGCTTAATGATTTTCATTCTAAAATATATCTAAGAATAAAGAAATGAACTCTTAAAAAATACTAAAAATCATTATGTCAATTTAATTATTGCACCATATATATCGAAGTTGTAGACGAGATAATTTGTAAAATTTAAATCTTACCTTTTCAACAAACATATATTTTCTAGTAATTTTGCGTATAGCTATGTTTATATTTGGATAAAACTTTATTTATGTATAAGGTAGTTCATTAACACAAATATTGTAAGCTTTTCTGGTAAAAACGTTTCTTCATACGGCAGACATCTGGGTTTTTATTACGAAATTTACTTTTTTCTGTTACGTCTCACCGGCATATTTTCCGACGTTCAGTCGACTTTACAGTCAAATATTTTGACATATATATGTAAAATATACTAAATAATATAATTTTCTGAAAGTTTGAATTGTTTCAATTGATTGATGTAAGATTTATCAAACTGCAATAAAAATTGTAAAAGTAGTTTAATATTTCTGAGTCCTAGGGCTTGGTATTTTCAAATTAGCGCCAGTATTGAGCGCAACGTCTTGTACTATTGTATTGTTTTTAAAGTTTTAAGGCATAGGACCCTATTAAATGTTACACAGAATATGTATCACAAATAAATTTATATATCTACACTGATTCAGATTTAAAGCATTCAGTCCTCATTGATTACAGGCACATGTCACACTCCTCACCTAGGACCAAGCACTATTGTATGTTAGTGGAAAAAGTGGCAAAAACATTAGTTTTTAATGAACCATGGCATATTTCAGACAAAAAGCCATTCTACATAAACACTTCCCTGTTTCAAAAAAAAATTAATAACGCTATATCACGCGGTGAAATCTCGTATTTCAAACATCGTATACGAGACTGTGTGTTGATAAAACGCTTTACCCCCCTCCTAGCAAAGGTATTAATATATTAACCATTTAGACAGCCATCAATTAGAAGAAAATGTCTTTTATAGTTTATGTTTGGTCAGAAAGACCTCCATTTTACATTCTTTTCACACGGTCCGCTCAATCAGATGGCTATAAAATCCAGTATCCGTTTCATAAAATAAACAAGAAAAAGGTTTTAACCTGTCGTGGGGGAGAATGTTTTTTCTCAAAAATCTTTCTAATATTAGCGAGAAACCATGTACCATTGACAAGCATCTTGTTAAAACAGCGTGCTTCTCCACGTGAATTATTGAAACGAAAAATTACTAACACCTGTGGCCAAAAAATGTAGCGGTTTTAATTTCAATTATTTTTACACTGCGTATCCATGTCAGCCGCCAAGAAAGTGTTGGGCCATTGGTCAATTATGGGACAACTTGACCCCCAGCGTACGGATAATGTTTAAATGTATCCGTCTATGACCTTGGGTACCATAACAAGAGGACGCGTGCTGAGTTGATTTAAATCAGTGCCAAGGTTGAACTGACCGATACTTGATATCTGAAGAGAAAATTGAAAACGCGACATGACGCAGACATCAAGACCAGTAAATGTTGCATTTAGATGTATCAGCACGATGTGCCAGTCTTACTATAATAATAGTTCTATTTAACGGACCACTGTGCCCAAGGTCAGAATAAACTAGAATTTTACAAGTCCGTAAATAGTCGAATGCGTAGAAGTCTTGTGAACTGTGCTTTTTGTCTATTTGTTCATAACAAAACAGTAAAGACATGCCGTAGACATAGCACCAATTCAGAGTATATATGGTGATAGTGAATCATGTTTATACAAAACTATTTGAATTATAACAAGCAAATGGCGGTGCATACTTTCGTGGAAACTGGCCATGACATTATTTCGATGGCCATTTTCCCTCCTAACAAAGATTTTTAATCATGTAGGGCAGTTTTTAGTTCCTGACGAAAGTATGCGCCCAGTAGTTGGTTAACAGCTAAATTCAGAGATTTAGCCATTCCAGAAACAGTGAGTAGGTTGACTGACCGCCGTTATGTGACCTATAAAGTGTTTTGCTTCGGCGTTAGAGTCAACAACAACAACAAACATGAAAGTTAAAACATTGCCTAAAACTGCTGATAATACTACTTATGGACCAACAAGTAAATATATTCCATACAAGTATTCAAAATAAGTAAGCAATTGCACAATATTGACTCAATAAATGCTGCAGCACGCTCGCCTACGTAAAAGCTCTCCGCCTAAGTCATTGAGCTACTGGGGCAGACGACAAATGAACAACGGAATGAAACCATCCCGGGGATCACTGATACCAAATTACAGGTACGTGAAATGAGGTCACTGTTGAGACATTGCTTGCTAGATGATTTATCAATGCCTCTTGGTTGGTTCGAAACCATGACCGCGCTAGTACATGTATTGGACTTTCTCTTTACAGAATTCAATGTACATATGTATGCACTTAATGTTTCCGGAATGTCTTTGATGCGTGTGGTATCAAAAAGATGTCATTTCCTCTAAAAGGCTGAGAACGTAGAATTTAACTGTTGATGTTGAAGTAATCCAACACTGAAGTTTTTAATTGTTTATTTTTATTGCCGCATGTCGGATTATACGGATGAGACGGTTTTTATCATTTCTTGAATCGGTCGTTAAGGTACGTCGTGAAGCAAAAATATTTCGGGATTAGCAAAAGAGTAAAGTACATTATTGCACGTGAGAAAAAAGTAAAGAATTAATGGATACCATGTTATATTCATACTTGTTATCTTAAAACCTAGCTCGTATTTCAATTATTTTTTCATGAAAATTTGGCGTCGCATGAATCATATTGCATGTATGTTTGTGGAACTTTGCGCGGATTTCTCACGCTTGGGAGTAGACGCGCTCTCATGGGAATACACAAAAACAGGAATCACAATTCTTAGAATTGGACGAAAAATATAAAATACTTAATGCGGTACGAAAGATAACTAAAAGCACCTGGATCGTTTATTGTTTCACAAATGTGGTAATCGTGTGATTATTAAAATGTTTCTGACTGAAACACAAGTACCGGGAATGAGGAATTACAGATGTACTCCGTAAACAAACAAAGTAGTTTATTATTTTGACGAAATATGTTATAAAATGAAACAGACCATAATAATTATAAAGGTTGTCATTACATTTTGGTGGGATTATTTATCAAACAGAATGTGTACATAATTCATTAATTTTGTTGTTATGACTCACAATTATATGATGTAATGTAATACGTGCCGTATCTTTTTTATTTAGAAAATGTTACTTCTTAATTTAATTCCACTTCCTTGATCGTCTTGCTGAACGAGCTTTGTCTGATAATCACTTTGTTAGAACCAGCGGGTAATATTAAAGTAATATGGAAATGCAACGTTCAGGATAACCTCACAGATGTGTCTCAATCAAGTTATATGATGGTTTTTCCAAGTACATGAATTTGAAAATTGCAGATTAAGAATGCAAATGAGGATATCTCGTCATAAAAGAGCTAATTTATTTCCATTTATGATTAATAAATATATGCAGTATAACCTCTAGAGAAAGGCTCTATACAGAGCAAATCTTAAACACGATAACAGCGTTTGATATTTCCCTTAGGTGTAATTTCAATTGAATTTAACCTCTGCAAAGCAACAACCTCTAAACAGCAACACACCTTTGTCCCTACCAGTGGGTGTTGCTCAAGAGAGGTTGTACAATACAATAAAAGTTTACCATTATTGAATGATAGCAAATGACCATTCAAACCATTTCTCGTTGTATGTAGTTATTACAATATGTTTGGTCTGCTTTGTTTAACATCATTTTCAACTAAGTTCTAAGAGCCGGATAGTTCACTAAAGCTACAGCCCCATAAACATAAAAATAGCCGTGAGAGCACCGTACGGGCACCGTGCGATCAAGCTCCGCAAGGACCCGTACGAACTCTTGCGTACCCGTACAGACTGTTACGTTTTTACCAGGGTCCGGGAGATGTGCCCAGGATACATGTATCAGTTTCAGAGTCAAACCGTGAACAAAATCGTGGCCGAGGATGGATTAAACATGCATATCTTCCAGCTACGGCTCCGTATGGGTGTGTTGTTTCGAACTATGTGCGTACCGTCACCTTGGTACGCAAAGCTTCCCACGGCCTACGATTGTCTGCACTTACGGGTCCGTAACAAGCCACGATTTATTGGGACTGAAGCTTTAATCATAGATTCTTGGATGCACCAGTACAAGAATTCAACATTATTCAAGCATCTGTATATAGTTCCTTACACAAATCCTATTACCTGTTAAATACCTAAATCTAGGTTTCAACCTACGAGACCTTCTAGCAATGAGATGGTACGGTAATTAAAAGTTAGTACCCTTAACCACTAGGCCTCGAAGATAGTTAGTAGAGTAAATACTATAGCTACTAGACAGCGTTGTCTTATTTAACCTAAACATCCAGTCTTCACACAACTTTCATTAGCACTGAACATTTGGTCCAGCGAAATGATTTTTACTGGACCGACTGGAAAGTAGACGATACTAAAGTTTATTTAGAGATTTCTAATGCAGATTTGTAGGTAAATGATACAATTTACAGTTTTTTAAACTTGTTAATACAAGTTTACAATCTTTCTCTTCTAAATGGCAGTCACTATTTGTACGTTAATTAAGACACAATGTTCAGCCTACGTATTATAAAGACACTGTGTTACTGCAGTTAAATTGCATCTTAACAACATGCACGTTGTGTAATAGAGCAATGTAGACACCGTGGGTGTTAGCTATTTGTCAATTATAGAAATTCTAATTAAGATGACACATTCGCTAGAACTGCTCTAATATTGTAAACCTCACAAAGAATAGCCCTGAGTCACTTCTGTTTGTGCTAGCGTTGAAGAATCGACGTCTGTACAATATAGAACATTTTCAGCTTGAGGAGGGGTAATATTTTGTGATTAGCTGTTTAGGTGGGTTATTAAACGATGATTTTCTTTAAGTTTAGTTTATTTCACAACTAATTTCAAAGTTATTGGAAGAGCTACCCCCCTGTTCCAACGGGTCTGCAAGAAGTTCATGCCACAATATGTAATTTTCTTTTTGTCTAATCCATCTTCCTATGATATTTCAAGAGAGTTTTGGAGACATTTTATGTGAAAATATTTAATAATGAAATATGACAGGATAAAAATAAAATTAATTGTTCCTTTATCACAAAGGAAATTAACTTTTTTCAACTTTCTGGATTAATCATTTCTAGGGTTGCCCGCAAGACTGTAGTAACTGGCTCTTAAACACAATGCATTTACTACAGTCTTGCGGGTAACCCTCGATATGTGCTACTATTTCATTTTCGGTAACCGATGGTATTGCCGTCATGGCGTATGACATTCTCGTACCCCGATGTTATCAAGATTCTATATATAGTATCGAGTATCCTACTAGACTCTGGGTACGAGAATGAGCGTATAAGTACAACGGCTTCTCTTTGTAATAGATTTTACACCGTCTATCAAGTTAGGTACGATAAAAGACTTACCTAAACCAGACTTTCCTTGACATTTTCATTTCCCAATACTTACTATTATTTCATAAGGTTCCGACAACTTTTACCAATACAAAGAAAAATAGATTTTTGCGGAATTCTGGCAGTACTACTGAATACGCGATGTGAACTACTTGGCTTCAATGGTGCACATCTTGCAAAGGTTTTATTTTTATGACTGATGCACAAATGTAGTAGATACATCAATTCAAGCTGTTGAAATGTTCTTTAAAAATATAAAGCCAGAACTATTACTCAAACTAATAATTGTAAAGTGCAGTAGACACGAGTCCATGACATCACATCTAATATAGGTTTTATAGAATGTATATAGCTTCCAACCTCAAATACCGCAGATGTTTGTAAAAAGTTGACATCATAAGTACAATGTGGTTAAGAAAATCCTTGAAAGTTTTAAATTATTGTTTCATTTTCATTTTATTGCAGAAACAGATGCGGCATTAAGACAAAACTACGAAGTACATTTTAGTATCATAGACACAATAATGGTCAAAGGGAAATAACTCGTTATATATTTGTATGTAATTATTGATTACAGTCCCTTTATTGTGGCAATAATGAGTTCAGTAAGAGATATGTAAACATGTAGTTCGTACAAAAAACAAAACCCTGTTTATGTAAAAAAATACAATAACCAATCCACGACAGGGGATGCTCATGTTGACAAAAATATCATATATAGTATTAATTTTAAAACGTTTTACCCCTTGTAAGTGTCTATTTGGTATAATGGTAAAATGTTCAACCATATACAAGCATGATTGACTAGGGGGTGGTGGTTATTCCGCTACACTAATTTTGTAAAAATCAACTGAATAATTTTGATAATTAATTAATTCAGTATTTTTAATTTTTTATTCACTGTTATATGGCTGTTCTGGTTATGGTACGTACCCATTTAACAAAACCCCGAAATGGTTAAAAATTTTGCATTGTGTGTCTATGGAAAGTTGTGATATTTTTTTTGGATTTGAGGAGGAAACTAGGTATAATCACATACAAAATTTTAGTTAACTTAATTCCTTAATGTTTTAGGAGTTTTAACGCAACCACCTGTGGCGCTTATTCAAATTATATATCAGCAAAAGACATTAATTTTATTTTTCAATGAAAGTCAGTTTTTTATCATTTCAATCCTTATGATAACATCAATATAAAACCAGAGAAGAACGCCAAAGCTAGACGAAGATTGTTGATGAAAGACTTTGACAGTCGAGTAGATTTTTTTAACCCGGGTCGATAGTTCAGTTGGTAGCGCGCCGGGATTTGGAATCTCGTGCCCGAGGGGTTGCGGGTTCGAATCCCACCCGGGGAGGTTATACCCGTCCATGAAAATTTGACGATAATGTCGATTTTCCTCCATTGATTAGATAATGTGGAGAAGTTTCCGGCCTTGTGGAAGGGTGGTTATAGACGATGGTCCAGGAAAGCTAGGTTAGGTGCGCTGGACGCCGTAAAATGACCTAAAATTGTGTTGACACGGCGTTAAATCTAGTTAAAAAAAAGATTTTTTCTACATTTTATCGTAATAAAATGTCCATTTACAGGTATTCAATTAAACGGACATAGTCCGATTGCAAGCAATTGTTACAAATCACGTTACATCAACATATTCAGTAAAATAATATCTGTTTTTTACGGAAAAAAGTAAACCAAATATAAGACATTTAGATGTATCTAGAATAGAAAATATGAAAGTATGTTTACTTGTCAAAATTGGTGTTTAAATGTAATTCTGATATTCTTCACCTCACAAACCATGCCTTCGATAAAACAAGTCAATGCCAACAACGGGTGATTTTGTATAAAAGATGAACACTGCTTGACAACAGCCATTTATTTAACACAATTCTTCAACTGCCACTGTCTGGAGTTTAAAACAAATGCTCATTACTTTTAAAAACAAGCTTAAGTGTCATGATGAGTACATCTAGAAACTTGCAGAAAGTACTTTAAACAGATATGTTCTGTCCATCAAAGCAATAAACTCACTTGAGGGGCAAACGTATTTGAACTATTAAGATTCAGGTAGTCCATAATGTTAATTTACATGTCCTGTCATCGTCACCCTGTATCACAAAGAACACATACAAAAGCTTTCATCACCGTCTATATTTGTAGCATGCTGTGTGGCAATTCCTCACAATGACCATCCAGAGATTGTACAGAAGTTTGAAGTCATATTCGCTGGCTCACATTCAAACTTCAAACAAAATAAACCCTGCACAACGCAAAATATCTTTTTTTAAAGATCTGATATTTCTTGTATCTATTGTCATGAAATCGGTCTGACTCTTGGTGTTACAAACCATCGTGATCAACATTTGTTACGCTGTAATTACAATATATAATAACACTGTTTTTGTTTTATTAAAAAATCACCGTAAAACAAAATTTTTAACACAGGAATACATGTATAAAATATATAAGACCCCGTTACCCTGGTAAAGAAATATACATTTACTTTTACATTAAACATGTAAAATACAAATATATCTTGTAGAATATCTACTGATATTTTGTTAATGATGCCAATAACACTTGATATATACATCATTTTAGCTTACCAGTACTTATAGAAATAAATAACATAAAACTTTCTAACAAATATAACCATTGTTTATAAAATATAAAATGTTATTGCTAGCAAAAAAACAAGAAATAAATTTGGTTAATTATGAGTTGATAATCACCGCAAGATAACGTGGTAAAATCAGCCTCTAGACAAAAACGATCACAACATGTGTTTTATATTTGTTTAGTTTTTTTACTTCTATTTTAACACAGTCAGGACCCCAAAGGTAATGATTTGCTGTGGGAGTTTAATATAATTGCCTTGAAACAAAACTTGTAAAACATGGGAAAATGAAAAATGATATAAACTATAATAAACATAGCTTTTACAGCTGTTGCCCCATGATACTTGCTACCACGATTTAAGAAAAAAATTCCAAGGAACATGCCGAGTTGTGATTTTTATGTGTTTAACGTAGACACTAAACTGATTTTATTTTTGTTTCACGTAAATTAACCATGACATTTAAGATGGTGAATTATCGTATGAAAAGATTAGAACGCACTTTTATAACATGTTCCTGGTTTTTCAGCAGAAAACTATTGCTATTACATAAGTATTACAACATTTTAATTGTCACGGTTGAATTAATCATTCCTTTGGTTGAGTTGTTTTCATGCATTTTTAACAACATTGACGAATTTCGTTTCCTCCTGTTGATAAAATCATGAACATGCATCATTGTTGATAGATCACATCAGAGGAAAAAATGTCATTTTGGTTATCAAAGAGATGGCTATGGGTCGAAACGGTTGAGGGGCGAGTCATTTTTAAGCGCGAAAATGTACGAAAAAACTCATAAAATATATGAGCCTCGAAATGCTACACATGTTAAACACAGTTCGCGATAAAAACCTACTAAGTTGAAACATTTGTTTATTAGTGAGTGTTGAGTCTCACACTTGAACAAGTCAACATCCTTTATAAAACACTTGCTTCATGAAGAGTTTTTGTAATGATAAAAATGTCGTTTGGTGAGTAGAGACGTGCTTTTTTTAAAAATGCTCGTGATTAATAAACTTAGCGCATGAAAAATGAACGCACCATTCTGTTATACTAAAAGGCTTAGAACAGACATTAAAAACCTTGAAGAAAAAAACAAATGTGGATTGAAGAGATAGAGCTGGAGTAAATGTGTATTTCTGTACATTAAAACAAGACTAATTGATTGGATTAAAACATTGGTCCAAACACAGGCGGCCGTCACGGTCCCGAATCAAAGGCACAGTATCATATATTCATAGGTATTAGATATATTACTGGATGTAAATGTAGTGTTTTTGATTCGGACCGTGCCGATCACCTGTGGGTTCAAACAAAGCAATTTTTCTGGTTGGAAATGGTTCCTTGGGAAGAGATTACATCAGTAACATATCCAGCTTATATTGAATAATGTAATTACAGACATCTAACATTGTTTAATCTCAATATAACTATTACACGTACAATAGATACTTTACACTGTAATCTTATCATGTATACAAGTCTTGTATACATGATAAGATTACAGTGTATAAACATCCTGTCATTTTACTAATGATATTTGTCATTCATTTAAGATATGTTTGCATTTTTTCTCAGCACACCTGTTTCACAGAATTTGTTTACAATACATGGTTTACATCTTTCAGGAAACATTAACTAGAATGAGAAGACTAGACTACAAAATGATACCAAATAACAAGCCTGGTAAGATAGTATCAATGCTGAACGCAAAGTGACCTTTGGAAAATTAAAGGTTTTTGTTCGAGACCTACACCAAAAGTTTGGAGACATTTTCACTTTGTAGGTCTACAGAATAGCCTTTTCTAAAATTTGATAACTGTTTATTTTGAATTGCCTTTTAGTTTTTTTGTTACCATTAAAATTATAACCGAGACTATAAAAATAGCATAAAATGTAAAATAATTGCAATAAACATGGTTTTGAGGCTTTAGGATGTGAGAAGCAGAATTGTTATATGTGTTGCATTTACAAAGTTTGTTTCATTTTTTTCACAAGCCATACTTTAATATTTATATTAAAAATAATGATTCCAGAAAATAATCATCAAAATTTAAGAATTATAGAAAATTTCTTTTGTCTCCAAACTTTTGGTGGGTACTGTATTTTCGGGTTTGTTACCAGTTCACGGGTAAGTGTCAAACGTTCATTCTTACTTTCGAACCGGATAAAACAAGCTTTTAGATCAAAGTTCGTAATTTTTATCAGAAAGAATACATGTCTAAACGAAAATGGCAATTTAAGTTCGTCACAAGGTCCAAATTCGCGAAGAAAGTATTATTAGGAACTGGTGGAAATTTTAACGGGCAGTATACAAAACTCGTTTCGATGCTATAGCATGCAAGGTGTATTTAGAAATGTAATCCTCTTTTATAGGAACATGGCATTGATCTGAATACGTTAACATAACTTGGTTTACTAAGAGTACTATAATAAGCATTCAGGTATCAGTTAAAATGTCTTCAGGGACCGACCTAATCAGCAGCCATATTTCTAGATAACTGACGTCAACATCTGTACGTAAATATATACACAACAACTCCACATTTTTAATATACCCGCCATTTCTTTACGTTTAGTTGTTTTCAATACGTCAGTGCAACATAGAAATATTACATGCAAAAATAAATGTGGATTTAGAAAAGTTGTTGAGTGTGTATTATATCTTTTAACTTTTAAGCCTGTTTTGTTTTGTATCAAGCTTATGCATGTCATCAGTTTGTTGATGTAGGACAGTAAATTGAAAGAAGGGGAATAAACGAAGGCATTGAAGTAAAATGAACTTTTTCTGCCAGTACGGAAACCATTGAGAAGCTGAGAGCCGACCTGAAAACCCCAAGATGCTAGATCACTGCGCATATAGCATATCATGCCACGTGCCTCAGTCATTAACAACATAAGAATGATTGTAATGCTCCATCAAAATAACAGAGATACAAAATGTACTTTCGTAGAATCGGAGACAAAAACTTGCAGGACATTTGCTGCAAAGATGTTTGAGATGATGCAGTTGTGCAATGATTACATAAAATTTCATATATTTTCACATTTACTGTAATCAACATGACAAGATCTCTCAGAAATTTCAAAATGAATTAGAAAGGCTGTATATTAACATGAAATGTCTAAGCGTGTTGCGCAGTGTGATCGTACCAATTTTTTATGGACGAAAATCAAATTACAGCGACATGCGCAGTTAGCATTTTATTAATATCTCATTCTTTGTTATTCCTAATGACTGATATTCTTTGTGTAACTTACTTCAAGACATGATATTATCAAGTACTCGGTGTCATTTCAGAACACTTTACGTCTCAGTCAATTACATGCCAAGCTTTCTTGAAATGAAAAGTCAACATTGACGTGAGGGGGTACGTGTAACCTGTTACCTTTCAAGTGTTAATGTAGGGCCTGTAATGACAGCTAACAGAAATAATACTCATCATCAACTATTTACATCTTTCCGGGAAATGAGTTTCCACAGAACTCTAAAATTACTATGAATGTTGCTAATTATTTCAACCATTTAAATTTAATCATAGTTGTTACGTGCTCATTAATTATTATACATATTAGTATGAACATACGTATTGTTAAAGTTTTTGTTGAGTTTTTAGACGTCTTGTAGTTGATATATGCGTACACTGGACACATTTTACAATGAATATTAATACAATTTGCTCTCAAGAATTGACAGCGTTGGGATTAAAATGTATTCAAAAGCATAAGAAATAGATTTTTTCATATGTGATATATTAATTTATACTTTTCACACAAGTACATACATGATAATGAAAATTTATTAAAATTTCATTTCCACAATCATAAAATACTTGCATAATCTTTGATTAGCTTTGTGTCGTGACAATAATTCAGCATTTAAAAAATAAAATGAAACTATTTATAAATTACGTATATTTCGTTTTGCAATTATAAATACATGTACAATGTACATGTCTCACAGACCTTAATTAACTCACTGAAAATTACTTAAAGCTCACAAAACCCTAATTAAAACAAAGATGGATTTCAAGAACATCGTCCTCCAATGATTCCTAATGTATAAAAGACTGTAAGTTCAACTTTATGCCTTCATCTAACACTAACATAAACATAACATCTTAGCTTAGACTGTTTTGTCAACATTTCATGGGTGGTACAAGTTCGAGGAGAATCGTAGAGGCAATTATAAGACCTTTGCGATATTTTTATGGAATCCATTTTAATATTTTGGTTGTCGGAAGATTTACATTGCTCATTGTTTTCATTGCCTTTAACTCGTTCTACATCAGCACGATGCAATATTAAATGACAAAACCGAACGACAACAACATGTCTGTGGATGATACAACATTCTTGTATCGAAATATTGTTATTTTTAAATTAACCTTTACTGTTAGTTGGGCGTTTATTTGTCGTTTTACTGAAGCGAAGAAAAATTATACCAGTTTTCAAATAACAACCTTTCATCACGTTTTTATGGAGATTTGAATATAATTTCTTCGTCAATACCGTAAATTTCTTCTAAAACAGCAACTATGCTTGTCATTTACCCGAGTATGAAATTTGGTAACAAAACTCACCGAAACTCACCGCTTAGTTTTGTTTATAGTTATTTATCTAATAGGATTACCACTAAACGTAACATTCCAGGAAAATTATACCTTACCTCATATACATTAGTAATAGGATTTTAATGACTTAATGGACATTACATACATTAAAATCTCGAGGACCGAATGATTGCACACCGCACGACATTTTTATGTGTAACAGAATCCAGAGCGTTCAGAAAAGACGGTGCGTTTTTTTTTCACTTGAACTGAAAATCGTTCAGACACGCTAAATGACAGTCAACGACGGAGCGTGCTTCAAGTGGCGATTGGCATGCTAACTACGGAAGGGAATGAGGACACTCCCATTTGTTGAATATTTACAGGTGATTTACTCGTGGTTGTATCCCACGGTAAAGTCGTGAAAGGCTTCTAATTAGTTAATTGAGTGGCTCTAGTTAACGAGCTAATTCATCCTGAGGCTAATTTTTGACAGAACTGTGGTACCTCCTGAAATACCTTAAAATTCTTGTCAATTATCACACTACGAGAAATAACACAAGATTAGTTCAAGCCGCCTGACCTGGTGGAGACGACCATACAATGATTTGTAATGATAGAGAGCACAATATATATACATATGGTAATAAAACCTGTCCATTATTTTCATGGTGAAAAGAAAATGTTTTGTCAATTGCGTATTTCAAGATAGATGGGGGTCATATGTAAATATGAATATGAATTTGTTACAATAAATTTGTTTGTTTTTTTATTATGATTTATAAGGCCAATTTATAAACAGATGTAAAAGCATTCAACAAAATTCATCTATATCGGTGTTATATCAATTCTATGTACATGTATATTTCACCTCTTGAGCTTAGGGTATTTTTGAACTCTGGCACTCGGTGGAATATAAATCGATCTTAAATCGATATCGACGAATATCCTCCATTCATTTAGCAGTAAACTAAAATTCTGTTTCATTTTACGTGCCACAAAGCTTGCGGTGAAGAAATTTGGATTCTATTTATTAAGCTTATAGTTATACAAAAGAATTAAGTGAATGTATAATAAATGAAATGTGCACCAACATTTTATTACTCATTTCTAGCAATTATTAACAAGTTCTCGAAAAGCAATTAACTAAATGCTACATAGCCACATAATCATTAATTAACATGTATAACACTAAAAATAAATGATGTCTCTTCGGGGGTTCCATATTAAAATGTCTCTAGATGAACACATTAGTTTTAAATTTATAGAAACACAAACAGACGACAGCTGTGTTCGTACCAAATGTGAGTCGTTGAAAGATTGAAAGGTATAATATACGCTAGCTTTAGTTTTTTCTCGAAGATTGGCATGTCAAAAATATGCCAAAACTATGGCGTTACAAATTAGTATTTTTCGAGCGGTGAATTCTTCTTCTTATGATTATTACCGTGGTTGTTTATTTAAGGGTTTTAACAAACAAACGCAGATGACAAGGTGAAAAATATATTTAAAAATGAAATATAGAAATGCAGTGAGCCATTCCTTGTCATGTGCCTGTTTGTCATAAATGACAGAAAATACCTACCCTACATTTTCTGTACTACAGGTTCTGTTAGCATTGTATTGACGCCTGTTAAAAACTCATATAACCATTAAATCGATGGCTTTGAAAACAACGCAATTTTATTGTACATGTAACATTTTTAACAGAATCAGTACATTGTATTGCACTTTAGTTTTATATTCCAAAACAACACTAACATGCAGTAGAGGCATAGAGTGGAGAGGGACATACAGGCAATCATTATATATTAGCTCTGAACAAATAACACATTTTTCTTTCATGCTTTACGGTGAAACGTCGCGTTATTCGATGAAAATAAACGATGGAAATATAAATTTTATATTTTCATCGTAGTGAAAATATAACCTTATATTTTCATCGTTCATGACGTCATATTAGAAGATAAATGACGTCATCTAGGAGTGGAAATGACGTCACCGTATAATTTGTGTAAAATACATCAAATAAAACACAAAACTAAAGCATGAAAGAAACAGAATATTCGTCAACTTTGGTGTAAGATCTTTTTTATTTCAACTCGTGAACTCAGAAAATGACATTTTCACTCGTGGCTATGCCACTCGTGAAAATATGTTTTCTGAGCTCACTCGGTGAAATAAAAATCGATCTTGCAGCAAAGTTGCACAGGCTATCGGCGTGGGTTAGGTCAATATATCCCCCCCTCTTTTGACCCGCTCAAGACCCATCTACAACCCAAAACCCCTTAAACACATCTTATAACACATAATTCTTATTAAAAAAAACATATCAAAACATAACAAAACAATTTTCAAAAAATAAACAACACCGATAGTATATAGTATCGGTGTTGTTTATTTTTCGAGATAGCCTGTGGTTACATACATACAGAACGGTAACGCTGACGTTTTTCAACAGGATAACGCACGATGTCACACCGTTCGGCACACACAACTCGTTCTGGCGGAAAACAACATCAACACACTTGAATGGCCTGCGAGATCAACAGATCTGTCGCCAATAGAACACATGTAGGACTATCTTGGTCGTAAGTTGCGTGACAGGAATGACGTCAATAGCGTACGTGATTTGGAGCGTGCTTTGCACGAGGAATGGACACAGACACCTGCTCACTTCACCCGGCGTCTCATAAGTTCAATGAGACGACGTTGATTGGCTGTCATTCAAGCTAGGGGTGGACATACCACATACTGATTAGTTTGTGATTTTTTATTCTGACCCTTATGCTGTTATCATGGCTGGAATTCTCAATTATCTCATCAAACTTTTTTTGTAAAAATGTTCAATATTCTGTCGATTGAATAAATTTTGTTACAAATCAATTTTTTGTCAATAAAATGGGGTTTATAATAAAATATTAAATAAAACATTCTTACTGACTTAACTTTTTCCTCTCAGCATATATCTCAATATGTCAATGTTACCTCTTAATACGTAAATACATGTATGTATAATATAAAATATAGATATACATCTATAATAAAAAATAAAATATAAAAATAAAAATTTATGCTTTTGCTAGGTTTCGAACCAGCGACCCCTTGAACTTTTCATTTCATATGATTATGTCCGTTCCTTCCCTTTAGCCGACTGAGCTATTTGGGTCCTAAAGGGCAGAGCATGTAACAATAGTTAAATACTGTAAAAAGGACATTAAATATGGGGAAGATAATTTTGGAAGATGAATCCTAAATTTTGTGAGTTGTTATCAAATACAAATAAACTGCACTATCAAATTAAAAAAGCAATTAAATTGTGATTTGTAAAAAAAGTATTAATGATAGTTATGAAATTTCAAGTAAAATAATCCCATGTACGATTTATTTGACATACTAATAAATTATGTACAGCGGTATGATTTAACTAAAAACCTTGTAATTAATATTTTGTATATAGATCTATGGACGTTCTTGTAACAGACAAGCTGCGTCTATTCACTTTGTCAAGCGTTTGCCTTTTTCTGGCGAAGCATTTTACTGGCTCTGGTCGTTCCCAAATACCAAGTCATTCCTTTTTCTTAGAGAAGGGAAATATGGCATGGTTACCAGAGCTGTTGATGTTTTGCTAGGACTTGGTCAAACGCTTTGTTTTCTGCGTTCGTCATCGTGAGATGACGAAACAACCTGCATGAGTCGTGCATGTGGTCGCACGATCATGGCGCTCTATCCTGTCTCGCCTCCCTATATTTAATTAAATAACTATATTGAAAATATATTTCTTTCATCTTGAGAGAAATTTGAAAAAAAATATTAATGAATACATGTACACTTTAAAATGGATTTAATAATTGGTAAATTTGCTATGTCCATTTCATACATTTATGTACTTACTACCCCTTCGAAAAATTCATATTGTTTAAAATCCAACCTCCTATAATCGAAGACAGGAAGAGTACCATGATCAAAATGCAGTATTATGATAAACAAAAATATATTCAAAAATACATAAAATGAATTTCTACGCACCCGGGTCACGTCAGTTTAATGCATTGCCTCTCATATTTAAAAATATGCAAACAATATGAAACCATTAAAATAGTTTTGTCGGAAAAATATTGGCATTTTGAGAGAAGTCGATCGAGGAAGTTATAACTTTACCACCGGACTTACCTCGGCGATCTTCTATGCAGATAAATCTCGGATATCATAAGGTGAAAAAGTAGATCTACGAATTTAGTTTCTGTAGTAATGTAGTCTGAACTGCACAGAAATACGACGTGTGAGACGTTGTTCTGATGTAATGATGAGATAATCGTGTAACAAGGTTATTATTAAATGTTGACATGAAAGTGACAAATGGACGTGTTTCCATGTATATAGAGAAAGTCCAGGGCCATCACGATGACGAAACAACCTGCATGAGTCGTGTATGTGGTCCCACGATCATGGCGCTCTATCCTGTCTCGCCTCCCTATATTTAATTAAATAACTATATTGAAAATGATTTAATATTTCTTTCATCTTGAGAGAAATCACCAGATCTGTCGCCAATAGAACACATGTGGGACTATCTTGGTCGTAAGTTGCGTGACAGGAATGACATCAATAGCGTACGTGATTTGGAGCGTGCTTTGCACGAGGAATGGGCACAGACACCTGCTCACTTCACCCGGCGTCTCATAAGTTCAATGAGACGACGTTGATTGGCTGTCATTCAAGCTAGGGGTGGACATACCACATACTGATTAGTTTGTGATTTTTTATTCTGACCCTTATGCTGTTATCATGGCTGGAATTCTCAATAATCTCATCAAACTTTTTTTGTAAAATGTTCAATATTCTGTATTAGTCCAGTACCATGATATATGTGTCTTAGTGTCATCATTACATCAGATGTATTCCAAAACAATGCTTTACCATAATGATTTCGCTGTTAGACTTTGTAAATTATAACATTTCAAACTGTCGTCGACGTAAGAAAAAATCAATTACCTGATTTTCAACTTAAAATTTCGACAATTTGTTTACGATCGACCCCCTGAATTTTTTACATATAAACATTGATATAGTCCAACAGAATTAACCTGAGCTTGACCTTTAGGCAATAATATAATAAACTCAATATTTACAGTCTATTTTTGTCATCGTTTGTAAATCGCGCTTTATCGGAAGCTTTTGGCAAAATACACGTACTAAACAATTAATGTTGTTTTCCTAAGAGTATATATACTTTGAAACTGTGCCATAATATTGCTGACTTACTTGTTTCCCCAAAAACTAATGTGTCCAAAATTAAAATTACAATAACACGCCACTTTTAATAAATTGAATTATAGTCACATCGGTTGTTAAAAACACATGTATAATTGTATACTCACATACGGAAACTCGCGATTTAATATAAGTGAAGTGTGTAATTATTATAATTAGGTAGTTCAAGCTCAGGTTAATTCTGTTGGACTATACATACATACAAAATATATTTTTTCAAATATATTTTGAAAAATATATTTATTTATATTTATAGTCTTTGTATTATGAATATTGAACTGACTTAACACCAAAACTCTACAACATTGAAACAAAACCCTGAGGGGTGATTGAAACATGCTTTGAATCAGAATTTTATGAAACTATTGAACTATGAGTATTGAAATGACAGTAGGTTGTCATGGTAACAGTAACTTTATGGTTTTTGAATATTGTACTGATTTTCCCACCAAAACTCTACAACATTGAAACAAAACCCTGAGGGGTGAAACATCAGAAGTTTATGAAACTATTGAACCATACCTAAAAATATTGATCATAACTTAGCCTCATATGAGAAAAATTTGTCGTCTCTTGAGGACCTGTGTTTAAATATTAATTCATGTATTGATCAAAATAGTATAGATGAATGTATACACCAGTTTGAACATATATTTAACCATGTCGCGGAACCATTTATAAAGAAATTAAACACAACACAGTGTGTGTATTCTTCATGTAACACTGAATGTAACCAGCCTTGGTTTAACGATGATTGTTTTATTAAGAGAGAATGTTTTAATAGTTGTTTAAATAAATATAGATTGTGTAAAAACGACATGAATAGAATTCATATGGTTAAAGCTCGCTCGGATTATAAATCAACACTTAGAAGGGCAAGATATAATTATGATAAAAATAAAACTGATAACTTACTGATTAATAAACAAAAGAATGCACGTATATATTGGAATATGTTGAAGGAAGCTTCGGGAGTCAAACAATCTAATATTTCTTTATCTAACTTTGAAAATTATTTTAAGGCAATAAACGACCCTGAAGATAGATGGTTCTCTCCAAATGAAGAAGTTTTAAACTTTGTTGAAAATTACGAAAAACAAGAATATAAAGTTATGTTTAAAGAGCTAAATTTAACAATCACTGAGGCGGAAATAAGCTTAGCAATTAAGCAACTAAAAAACAATAGATCTGGTGGTCCAGATCTTTTATTAAATGAATTCTTTATTGTTGGTAAAGATGTTTTATTACCAGTTTTATATTCTCTTTTTAATAAAATATTTACTGTTGGGTACTTCCCATATAGATGGTCTGAAGGCTTTATTATTCCTTTACACAAAAAATCAAGTATTAATGATGTAGCGAACTACCGTGGTATCACTCTTTTATCTTGCCTTGGAAAGCTTTTCACTAGAATTATAAATAATAGACTTACTTCATGGGCAGAGGATTATAACGTCTACATTGAGGCACAGGCTGGGTTTAGATCAAATATGAATACAGTAGACAATATTTTTGTTCTGCATGGCTTATTATCACATGTTCTCAACCAGGGAAATAAATTGTTCACATTATTTGTTGATTTTACTAAAGCATTCGATTATGTTGTTCGTGATAACCTTTGGTTTAAATTATTAAAATTAGGGCTGAGAGGAAATATTTTCAATATCATTAAATCAGTTTATGAAACCGTAAAATCTCGAGTTAAATATAATAATAGTTTAAGTGATGAATTTACTAGCTTACTTGGTGTAAGACAAGGGGAGTGTTTATCTCCCTTTTTATTTTCTATCTTTATAAACGATTTAGAAGAAAAATTTATTAGTAATAATATAGAAGGTATTGATGTTAACTATTTTAAAATGTTTATGTTACTGTATGCAGACGATATTGTTATTTTTTCAAAATCTGCATCAGAATTACAAGAAAGTTTAGATTTATAATATGAGTATTGTGAAACATGGAAACTTAAAGTGAATGTTGCCAAAACCAAAATAATGATTTTTAGAAAGGGAGGTAACTATTCTAGAAACTTACTCTTTAATTATAATGGTCAGCCTGTAGATATTGTTTCTAACTTCACATATTTGGGGATAGTTTTCACTTCAGGTGGTTCATTAAGTACAGCTCGAAGCACATTATCTAGTCAGGCTAATAAGGCAATGTTCACATTAAATAAATACTTATTCAAATTTACATATATTTCTCCAAAACACAAGCTTGAACTATTTGATAAACTTATATCACCTATTTTAAATTATTGTTGTGAAGTGTGTGGTTTTTCAAACAACTTATCTATAGAAAGAGTTCATTTAAATTTTTGTAAACGAATTTTAGGGGTTAAGAAAAGCACACAAAATGATTTTATTTATGGAGAATTAGGACGTGTGTCTTTTAAAACAATTCACTCATTGAAAATAATTAAATATTGGTTAAGAATATTGCAAATGAAAGATAACAAATATGTATATATTATATATAATTTATTAAAAAGTGATCTAGACAGGTATCCAAATAAATCAAATTGGTGCCTGCATGTTAAAAATTTACTTTGTTCATTGGGTCTATTAGAAGCTTGGACTTATCAGGGTGTTGGAAATGATAAAGTATTCCTTTCCCTTGTTAAGCAAAGGTTAAATGATCAGTTTATACAAAACTGGAATTCTAGACTGACAAACTCAGATAGAGCTAGATTTTATAATAATATTTCAAATTTTAGATTCCAACCTTATTTAGAATACTTTACAGTAAATAAATTTTGTCAAGCTTTAAGTCGCTTAAGACTATCATCTCATAAACTGCATATTGAATCTGGTAGGTGGGTTAAACCAATAAGAACTCCAGTAAATGAAAGAATATGTTTTAACTGTAACAAATTAGAAGATGAATTTCATTTCATCCTTGAATGTAATATGTATACAGATCTTAGGAAACAGTACATTCTTAGAAAATATTGGTCAAGACCAAGTATGGTCAAATTTATAGATCTAATTAACTCAGAAAGTAAAGCAATAATTAGAAACCTGGGTATGTATATTCACAATGCATTTATTTTAAGAAATTCTATATTATATAATGTTTAATGAAAATATATACATTATTTTGTCATGTTTAAGTATATATGTAAGTAGTATATATGTATGCATATATCTGATAAGTACTTAATGGTAAAATACATTTAAAAAAAAAATACAGTTTTACAGTGTCACCACGTAACTAATTAATTAGTAATCATATAATCTGATGTTGCTAAATGTGTCATATATATATATGACCTTCTCCACGTACTTGAAATTCGAAATACAAGTACTAGTATTCAGATATATTTATATATATTTATCTATGTTCATTTTGTATTGATTTTCTGTACACACTGTTTTGCCATCTTATACTATGCATTATTGTCCTCATACATTTGTAAATGTTATGGAAATAAATAAAAACTATCTATCTATGAAACTGTATGATATTAATTATTGAACAGACCCTTCAGGGACTCAAAATATTGATTACTGAAAACAAAAGACCCTTTAGGGACCTAGATTATTGATTTTAACTCAATATCCTCATTAGCCTCAATACATTGAGGCTATCTTGATTATTTTTATCCTACTTACGTCAATTTGGATTAAAAAATTGTCCAAGTGGTAATAAAGCAACATTATGCACAATCAAAACAACGTCCATTAGGATTGCCGCAGTTGTACACTTAGTTACTTATATCGTATAAAACATGCAGACGGTCAGCAGAGGTTTGTAATGTCAGGTGAATCACAAATTGAAGTCTGAAGCATGTATAGGGTGTATCTATAACCTGGTTCTACTGC
The DNA here is from genome assembly GCA_025267735.1 of Mactra quadrangularis. Classification (NCBI taxonomy): domain Eukaryota; kingdom Metazoa; phylum Mollusca; class Bivalvia; order Venerida; family Mactridae; genus Mactra; species Mactra quadrangularis. The sequence goes on along the minus strand of CM046301.1, from coordinate 23,327,028 downwards.
TGTGACCTCGCCGGCACTGTCTAGCCTTCCTTCTACTTGGGTGGGATCTTAACTTCTCTGAGAACTGTTTAAAGAAGAAGAACTCCATAGTCCATACATTTGTGTTCAGAATTGATTTGAGTTTGTTTGTTTTTATGTATAATATAGACATCGGTTTTGTTGCACAGTATATATCTAGACTTAGCTTGCCATTCTTTCAATTAAATTAAAATTTTAATAAATCTTGTAACATAATAACTTGATTTACTGTGTTCATGGCGGGTATTCACTTGTTTTATTACCAAACACTTGAAGTTTCTAGGGCATGAGAACCGCCAACATTTGTATCTGGTGAAACTGTCTGTTTATAAAACATCAAAATGGGTTTGTCATCATATGTTTTAATGTTTAATTGCCTTCTATATAATATACCTACCACTAAATGAGTTCTCTCAGATATCATCAACACAATGTTTACGAAAAAAACAAATAAAACACTTTGAAACAAATCGCTTCGTATATTTAAGTAAGTAAACAATGTAGTGATGTTTTACTCCTTTAGACCAGACCGTTGGATGTTTGGGGTTTTGGGGCTGGATATGATTAATCTTCTTTAAGTTTTTACTTGAAATACGTTGGGAAATCTGTAAACTTTTTATTTTTGCAGTTTCTGTTACAAGCACAAGAACAAACAAGAGCTGTCAGTGGAGACAGCATGCTCGACTAAGTATGTATTTGTCACAGGGGATGTGGTTGATTATCAGGAACATACATATTTTAGAATTTAAAAATATAACCTTAACAAATTTAAAGTAAAAAAAACATTAAAGAAAATTTTAAGTTCATGGGAGACAATTCTGAAAAAAATGTATTTAGAGTTATGAACCTTGTCACATGAGATGAGGTAGATAATAAGGAACATATATTTAAAGTTTGAAGTCAATACCTGGAGTCAGCCTTGTCACATGAGATGTGGTTAAAATTAGGAACATAATTATATTTAAAGTTTGAAGTTGATACCTACAGAAATAAAACAGTTGCAGTAAAAAAAACATATTTTAAAGAAAACTCTAAGTTCAAGGGGAGATTATTCTGAAAAAAATGTATTTGGAGTTATGAACCTTGTCACATGAGATGTGGTTGATAATAAGGAACATATAATTAAAGTTTGAAGTTGATACCTTAAGAAATAAAAATGTTATAGTAAAAAATATTTTACTGCACAAAAACTTTAATCAGAAATATGGACGCGGACGCAGACGCTAGGGCGAGTAGGAGAGCTCTCCATTAACTTCGTAAAGTCGAGCTAAAAATTGCAAAAATAATTATGTTGGCATGGTTGATGCAACAAAAATGAAGAGTTTAACAAAAGCAGTCCACCGACAGGGTGCTCAACTATTCTGGGTGCTTGTGTAAACAAAAATATAAGACACAAACATTTAAATTAACAAACATTTAAATTTCCCAGGAGAAACCTTGAAAATAAAGAAGTTATAGTATACTTTTAACATTTTGAAAAACTTTTAATCATAAATTCCAGGGGAGATAATTCCGAAAATATTGCATTTAGAGTTATGAATCTTGTAACATGAGATGTGGTTAAAAATTAGAAACATATATTTAAAGTTTGAAGTCGATACCTTAAGAAATAAAAAAAATGCATTTAAAATATTTTTTAAGAAATAAAAAAGTTACACTCTGACAGTAGTTAGTTGTATTTTAGTAAAAATAACTTAATTTGAAATCTAGACGTGGACGTGAGAAGGAGAGTTCCACTTTACTTTATAAAGTCGAGCCAAAAAGCAGTAACTTACAGATTATGTATTAGAAGTACACAATTTATCAAATTTAATGGCCTTAGACACACGATTGTAATACTTGTAGACAGAGAAAAATTGTTTGAAACAACAAAAACATGCAACTTGTACTATATAGTTCTAATATATTAACCTGTCACAACTTAAATAATTACATGGTGACTGAATTTGTTATTTTTAATTTCTTTGGAACTTGTTATTTCCCCGATATTCAAAATCACTGCATATATAGTTAGATCATCAATAACTGATACGGATCAGTTCGTCAACAGTTAAAAAGAAGTTAAATAATAACACATTCAAGGAGCGTGTAATTATTCAAGTTGTGACAGGTTAATATAATAGAACTATACCTAACCATAAGATTTGATATATATAAAAAGTATAAATACAAGCATGACTACAAAAACGAACTGTGCAGATTAAATTGTTTTCTCACACTGTTTATCTTGACTCAACGTTGATAAAAAAACCCTCTGACTCACACTGTTGTACAGTGGGAGTAAATAAACATGTAAAATATCTGCTGAATTAATTAAGAAATATGTGGACATGTGCAAACACACATAATTGTTGACAAGTAATTTCCCATTTTAATTGATAAATGTTTGATAAACTGTAATTTAAATTGTTGATGAAAGTAAAATGTGTTAGTTTAAGTTTTTCGGTAAATCTGAATTAATAAACTATATCAAATTTAGTGTTTATAATTATAAGAACAAGTGTTTCCTCATTGCTTAATCTATATTTGATATGCTTGACAACTGACTTATTTAAAGACCCATTTAAAAACGGTGCATGGTGTACAGTTATTTCTAAAATGTAGCTGCAAGAAAATTAACATTGAACCAACATCTTTCTACAAGCCTAATTTTTAACAATTTAGGTCTTAATTACATGTAAGAAAATGTTGAAAATTTACTGACTAAATAAGTGACAAATTTAGAATCTATACCAACAAGATTTGAATACCATAAACTATCATTTAAAAGTACACATTCACAGATATCAACTTAAATGTCAAAATTTTCTAAAACCATATCCAACTATTTGTCCTTTATCGATAAGCCTAATAGGCTAGTACGCGCTATATAGAAATAAGAAGGACATTGGTACTTAATCTAATATAACTCGGATTTTAAACTATTTATTATTCCATCCCATTCAGTTTCATATAATTCATTTCATCCTCTTTCTTATGGTATATATCTTATAAAAATTGAAAAATAAATAGTTGGGGGAATTTTGAGTTAAAAATGTTAACCCTATTTTCTATGCATTTCAATGCAAAAATGAACTTTTTTACCTCAACATTGGCAACGTTTTGTCCAATTTCTGTTTTATTATTTAAAAATCTTTTCTATCCCAATCGGATTAAAAAACTACAATCTTTTCTTTAAAAAGTGGTATATGTTTTATAATTTTTGAAGAATATTTAGTAGGGGGAATTAGCGAATTAGTTTAGTAAGTATTGTTTTTTTTCTTTCTTTCGGGAGATTCCGTTTCGCTATACGGAAACTGACGAAGATAGCCGAACGGCCGATAGCGTACGACGCTCTATCGCTACCGATCTTATCAGCGGTCATGTATATTATTTCTTATCTAGCAGTATGATCAGAGCCGCAAAATAAAGATATATTTATCAGAAGTAAACTTGAAAACTAACTGCATGCTTTACAAACATGCAATTATCAAAATATCACATGCCTATAAAAGACAAAATTAATTGTTCAAATCACTTGAGTTTGAAATGTCCATGGCTATATGTTTCATTTTTATGTCTAAAACCCTTGTTCGTTAGCGGTGTTAAAATGGGTGAATTTTCCTTGCAGTCAAAAATCTCGTACTTTAAATAAAGGGGCTATACAGATACAAGATTTTTTACTCTAGGTCTAAGACAATATCAATGTGACAAGATGTATTTTTTTTCTATTTCAAGTTTACTTGTTACTATCGTACGGTAATGTATAATTCGTGATTTGTTTCTTATTTTTACACAAGTTATACAGTAAAATAATTATTTAAGTGGAATATACATTATTTAATTTTATAAAATGATGCTGTTATAAATGGATGGTAGGACAAAAGGTCCCACGGACAAAAAGTCCCATGTGATTTTTGACAGGGGTGGACAAAAAGTCCCATGTAGTTTTACCACCCTGGACAAAATGTCCCATCTAAGTTCGACAGGGGTGGACAAAAGGTCCCATGTCAATTTTATAGGCTGGACAACTGGTCTCATCTCAATTTGACTAATGTGATGATAAGATCCTCATTCATTTAAGTCCCATTGTTAAGTGATCAATAGAATCTATTATCATTTAATGCAAACTGTTAAAATTAAACATATGTATTGTTATATTTTGTCCCAGTGATAGGTGGACTGTCACCATCCATCAATTAATTCTTATTGTTGTAATATCAATTTCTATCTTATCCAGATGGCTTCAGATGATTTTTAAAGCTGATAAATTCATTTAAATCATAATAAGCATAACTGATAGCTAATTCCTAGTAATTACCACTTATCTTGTTGAATGGATCTTAATTGAATTTCATCTAGCTTTGTTTTTTCGTTTGTTGTGACAAACAATAACATTTTCAATAGTTATTGTGATCAGTTTAACTGCAACATTTAATTGTTTAATATGCATAGTATAAAAGTTAAACAAGTATAGTGTGGTCAATGAGTACAAATCATAACTTTGTTACTTGTATAAGTCATATAAAATATGGAACCAAACAGAGATGAGATGGGACTTTTTGTCCACCCTTGGCAAACTGAGATGGGACCTTTTGTCCAGGGTGGCAAAACTACATGGGACTTTTTGTCCACCCGTGACAAACTGAGATGGGACCTTTTGTCCAGGGTGGCAAAACTACATGGGACTTTTTGTCCACCCGTGTCAAAATCGACATGGGACTTTTTGTCCATGGGACCTTTTGTCCGGCTCCCTTATAAATGATTAATTGATCAAATGAATAACAAAAAATCAGATGACTTTTAGCTCATAAAACTTCTAAAAAATAATTAATTTACACATAGCTGAGAAAAGAATACTGATGACTGTACATGTATTTACTCTTCTTATTTGCCTACACATAAAGTTAATGCTGTTTCAAATTATAAAATTTGTCTTGTCTTCAAATTATTTATTTCTCCTTTTTTCATTCTTGATTTCTTGTATGACCTAATATGCATTAGTGAAAATTATTACACTCCTTATTGGACCCCTGTTGGTGCGTATATCAACATCCAAGCGGGTGTCATTTTATTCAAATACCCTATGTTAACAGGGTCCTTGTTTTATGACAGGAAACTACAATCATTTTTACACCATCCAGGTCGTAAAACATATACAGGGTAGCGAGGATGATATAGATTTTTAATTTTTTAAAACAATTATTTGTGAAAGGCTATCTGTCTTTTTTGGCCTTGTTTGTTTTATGGAATTTTTAACTAATGAAAAATAGCCAGGGTTTATACTTTTAACGGTTATATTTAAGCACATATTCTATACATATATCTACTTATTAATTGATGTTCAAGATAGTTGTCTTTATATGAAATTATATTACACATTGTCTGTATTTTATGTTCAGCTATTGCGTTCATATTTTCCTTTCAGAGTTATAGCGACTATTAAGTGTATAATTAATATACACATTGATTGATGTTTTAATTGTCATTGAAATAATTATTTTATGTTTTATAATATTATAAGAATTAATGTGTACATTTACTTACACTATTGCAAATGTAAATAATACAAGGTGTAATGAAAATTATATGTATGACACATATTTTATAAAATGTACTTCTTTTCATAAAAGGAAATGTAAATAAAACTCCATGGAGTTTATTTTTATTCTTACCGCTCACTGTCTCTTATTTATAAGCTTGCATGAAAGTATAACAAATCAAATGTTGGTACTAGACGTCATGCAGAGTCTATCATGTAATATATTGATAGGGTTGATCAGTTTTATCAATTTATGATCACAGCAGGATGTCATATCGGAAATTTCCGAACAATACCGAGCGCAATAACGGAGGCCCTGATTAATTATCGATTTTATCGAGAAGTCAAATCAGTAAGTTACGAAAGGACAAATAGTTGGATATGTATCAAAATTGTTTGTAAATATTTTTGGAATCAGTAAAGTAGTGTTCTGATAATGACATTTTTACTGCAAATTGGCATATAACTACAAATGATGGTGTTTCATGTAGTAAATAATTTCCCCGTATGTCAAAGTATAGACACTTTTAGTGTTTTTTTGTGAATTTTTGTGAATTTTATTGTATATTTCTTGCTACATATATGGCAATTTATCTTAAAATAATAAGAATTAATTTTTTGACACAATTACAGACACTGAATGGTATTTTGAAATTATAGTAAAAATAAACCAAATCTGTGCACTTGTACCTTTAGCTTTCTCAACTTTATTACACAATTTTATGTCCATAATAGATATTGACACTCTGATAAATCACTCTTTGTTTTGCATCTATTACAGTAGGAAACAATATGGTTGTAGAAATATTTAAACCAGCTACAATTTCACAATTTTAACATTATACCCACTCGATCATAGAACAAACACATTTAAGCATATGACCCATTCAATGCTTATTAACACATGGATGGACTGTGAAGCAATGCCAGGTAAACTCTTTATGAGTAATGGACTTGAGACTATTCAATTCCTAAAGGCTTGTGTAACCACAAAAATACTGCTCCTATCACAGTTACAATGAATGGTTAGCAAAATAATTGATGGCCTTGGACGTATGCCACATAGATGTCTAACATTATTTTTAACATACATAAATTATAATAATATTTCTTTATTATAATCCTCTTCACAAAGAATTACTTGAAAATGGGAGACAGCTCTGTAATAAGTTTTTTTTAAAAACTCGGTCATTATCTCCCTTGGCGTGCAATACTTCCATATTCAAAGGGAAGTAACTATGCATGATAGATAAATATAATTTTAAATTCTGTTATTTCCCTTGGACTCAAGTGTAATTTAAATTTTTCATGCAAGTCTTAGCTATAAAATATATGACTTGTTTATAATAAAATAATTCCACACGATAAACAATACAGGACATTGAAGTACATTTTCACTGATCAATGCTTTCATTACTATAAAAATTATAAATTTGTTAATTGTTGAAATTTCATTTTATACTATGATCTTGAGTTTTTAAAAGATAAAGCAAGGGTTTTTGAAGTCTACTTTTAGCATCACTATTCAGTTGACCCTTGACATTAACTTCCCCGATCGAGTCACACACCAACTGTTAACATATGGCACAGATTGCAGCCTCGGCAGATAGTGCTAGGCCCTTACAGGTACCCATTTACTCCTGGGTGGAGTGAAGCAATCGCAGGTAAATTTCTTACTCAAGAAAATTAGCAGTGCCCCTAGATGGATTCGAACCCAGGACCTCTCGATCCCTAAGCACGTCCTACCACTGGACTTCTGCTCCTACTCTCAAGATCCAAAGTCTAAATGCTGTTAACAGTGGACTCTTGAGGTCAACGTTGATATTATGATCATTTAATAACAACAAGAATACACAATTTCTTTATCATTTTATAGATAGAATTAAATATAAACAACAAAATCTTAAATTACATACAGAACAAAAAATTGAATGTGACCACAACTAATTAGTATAAATATATGCTTAGTACTATATCACTCAACAAATAGTTGAATCTATTTTGATAAAATTCATTTAAAACAATGAAACACATCTTATAAAACACATTCTGAAAAAGTATTCCTTTTCAGAGTGATACATTGACAAGTTGTTGTCCTTTTTTGAATAGGAAAATTGTTGCTAGGTTTTCCTGGGTGTTAGCAAAAAGTATAACTAAAACTTGATGCGCAGCAAAAAGTACTAATGTTTCTGCTTTGCTTGCGTAGGTATAATTGAAACCTGACAACAATCACAATACTTACAGCTCTTTAAAACTCTAAGTTGAGGGGGTTTTTCAGTTTACTTCTTGAAATGGTAGCATTTGTGATGACATAGTCAAGTGGTATTGTCCCCTTGGATAAGAGTGGTAAAATTTATAAAGACATACAAAGTCAGTACAAACTTCTCAGGTTGATAGCATGTATTAGATCTGGGGGCTGTTTCACTAAAGCATTTACGCAAGTGTAACTAGTCATTTGCGTAACTTCTTGTCGTAACTAAAGTTTGCGTAAAGTTACGCAAATGTTAGTGAAACAGCCCCCTGGTGACTATTGTTTGAATATTTGAAATGAAAGGTAAAGTTGTTCGTTTTTGCTAATATTGCGGGTTCGGTAATATCACAGTACTGTCCCTTAGTTGTGTCCTTCCCGATCAACACCTACTGATGATCGCAGTGACGCATTTTGTAGGTCACATGTCATCTGTTTTATTCACAAACAAAAATTGACACATGCCATACTAAATGGTGAATAAACTTACGTTTCCCTCAACCATCAATAAAAATGAAATCACGTAAATGTTCTGTATCACAATGTCACCGATAACTTATTTTATTCAAAGAGAACCCAGTCCACCACTCTGATTTGTCTGCTGCATAACACTGGTGCATAAAATGGCTTTGACATGATTTTTTACACAAATTTGCATAACAGGTCTTGTAAAAAGAAACCATTCTTTAATAAAAAAATATACATAATTGAGGTATATCATGAGTTAAACAGTTTTAAAAATAAATAAAGCACCAAAATGTGCAAAAGTAAAATATGGTTCAACTCTTTGTATAAAACCTGTTTTTTTTATCTTAACAGAAGCCAGCTGATAAAGTTATAGTGACCATTTCATTTTTACAGTTTAAAGTTGCTCAAAGGTGTTTAAAACTGTTTTGCGATAAACTGTAACTTCTATGAATCAACTTTGTCCAATTTATGATAGAGCCTCAACGAAATACCGCGATACTAAAGAACTATGAGATTATGTAAGTAGGTCAAATATGGCTGCCGATTTCTGGAAGTTCCATGCTTCATTGACATTGATTTTAAAAAGATTGCTGCCAGCTTCAGAGAGAATATGGCACAAAATGATAATACATATATACATGTAGTTTAAAAGTAAGCTTTTATTATTCTTGTTCAAACCATAAGTAAGGCCACAACAAATTGATCATTTGTTCTATGGATTCGCTCGCACCTAAATTTTGATGGTTTTTACAAATTTTTTTTTTATTTCCTCGCTTGCTCATAAAAATTTGGTCAAACCGCTATATAAAGCAAGCGAATAAAGACTTTCGTATTTTTTTTCTTCGCTCGCTCGCCCCATTTTTTTCAGAAAAATCCGTAGAACATATGATCAACTTGTTGAGGCCTAATGTGATATAACCAAACTCCATCCTAATATTTAAAGAAGTAAATCTGATAAATATGAAGATGGTATATAATTGTATTCCTATTTTAGCATTTCTCTAAGTCCTTGGTCCCATATCCCTCCATGGTACAACAATGTCTCAGAAACTTTCACATAAATTATCACAGTTTACTACTAGCAGTCTTTGATATACCAGAGACATCATTGGATGATGTTATACTTTTAGATGATGAATCCATTAATGTTGATCTAAAATGTTGTAGTATATGTTTCCAGGAGTCTTCCTGTGCATAGGCATGTTCTACAGTATGTCCACCCCACAATATCTTAAATACACCTGCAACAAGAATAAGAACAATGATGTCAATGATTAGTCAAGTATTTTAAGTTCTGATAATGAATTTCACTAAACAATGACTAAAACTGTCTTCGTCCTATCATGGTAATCATTTCAAAGACCTTAAATATTGAGATCACATAGCCATTTAGGTGTAAATTTCATTATATCAGAATCATATTTCGAATTAACTTTAAACTGTGTGAATTAAATAGCAGAGGCACACTTTCACCCATTTTTTTTAAATTTTATAAAAAGAATCTGAAATCAGGAACAGCAACAACTAATTCTATCACTGAATGTGATAAAATACCTATCAACAGTTGTTTGTTAAGAAATTGGGTATGGAGAAAATGAGCCGACGAGATTTTTCATCAATAGATTGTAACCAAAATGGGATATGTTAATGTTTGTCTGATATCTGGTATATGTATTAAGGCCTTCAGAATGATCAGTTTCATATAGATTTATATGCCCCCACAACATTTTGAGAAAATTTTTATTTTTTTATTTTGATGATATTTTGATAAAGGTCATTTAAAGGACTATTTTACGACAACCTTGTTACATGCTAATTTTAATCAACCTTTAATTAAGTCTGTTCACAGTTAGTATCAACTAAAAATAACAATGATATTCTGAGAATATGACTAACTGTACTGTACAAGATAGTGCTGTCGTCATGGAAAATGAAAATAATATTAACATCATTTAACAGATAGCAATAGCTCTCATTTTCTCTGAAAAGTGGAGCTAAAAATCATGTTGATAATTGATTTAAATATTTTTCATTTGTTACAATTCCGAAATTTTTGTTTGAGAAAGTCGTCATCTTGGATTTGCTAGCTTGAAGTAAACTGTTCCGTAGACCTCTTATGCCACAAAAAAATTGCTTTCAAAAAGTGCTATCTAGCAATCCCCTAGCAGAATGTGCCCTTGGTTCAAGATGACATCATGGGTGCACTTGATTGGTGTTACTGATTCCCATCAGAATGCACTTGAAATACCTTGAACATTAATTTAAATCAAATCCACTCCACGAAATTACAATATAAAAGTGGTTGCTCAAACAGGTCATTTTAGTAGCTTGTAAATATTCTGATAATTGGTTGCCCCAAAGAAATTGTTGGATGCTCGAACTGAAAATACTTGTCCTGGGCAACCAGACACCCACTAAGTTCGTAGACTGAAAATCATAATTCTTTCAAGTAAACTAGATAGGTGGTACATCTGACTGCCTCTAGCACTATGATTAGTTTATACAACAGTCACATGTAAAAACATGTAGAAGGAACTATTTTGTTTGTGGTGTCGCATTTCATAGTTCTCTGCCTGTATGCTGGGTAATTCAGACTGTATTTGCAGTCTAATACAATTAAACAATGAAATGCAAGTCAAATAACTCAAACTCGAAGAATTAGAATAAACAAAGATTACCTTTATCAGGTCCAACACCACGCATATTTTTCTCTGTTGTTCTAGCCAATGGTGAATACGGTGGTTCTATAAGATGTCCTGCACCTTTATATGACAATAATTGACATAGATGTTTCCTGTCTGGTGGGTAACAATTGTTTAGATTAGTTAATATGTGACTTGATAGACATCTGTCATCTAATCCACATACTAATAATACATTCACATCTTTCTCCCAGATCTACAAGACACAAATAGATAGAAAATGTATTGTAATGGCAATTTATAGTCCATATTTCATCCTTACGCACATTAACTGATTTTATAGCTATTTCCCCTGGTCATCAGGCTACTGGTATCTATTTATCAACCACCCTAGGGAGTCTTACTCCAATTATTAGTGCAGCTGACAAATTGGCGCAAAGTTATTATACCATCCTCACAGGTACCCATTTACACCTGAGTAGTCTGAAGCGAAAGGAAATTAGCAGTGCCCCAAGTGGGATTTGAACCCAGGACCTCTCCATCCCTAAGCGTGTGTCCTTTTACTGGATTACTGCTCCTACTGTGACGTACATACATGACAATACAATAGGTACACACTATGTGTGTATTCACACTTCTTGTATATTACTTGTATAATATGAACTAAGGAAAGAGGGTAGTTTGGGAACAACTTTAATACTATAGACTTGTTTCCTCCTCAAACTTCTGCCTATATATTGAGAACTATCTAGCCATTGAGATATATTCTAGTTCATGGTAGTCTTCAGGAAGGTGAGTAATAAAAGATGCATTTGATGGTCACGAAATAAAATAGATCCAACAGAGTAGGCCCTAAGATTTGGCAATGCAGTACATAGAATTAAAAAACGAACTTAATTGTCAAAAAAATTAAAACAGATTAAGTTTTAAGGAATTAAGAGTAGGATGCTTGTAAAGCAAAGAAAGTAAATGTAAAAAAGGGAACAATTAGAACAAAGTATTAAGCAAAATACCGGTAGATAGCCATCAAGATCACAGTCCATACATTGTTCAAAAATAACCCCATCTTCTGTTAAATCTAAATTGGACTCATAAAAACTGAAAATATACAATTTAACCAGAATTTATAAAATTATGAAGCTTATAACTTGGTAAATATATTTGACATATGTGTCAAATAGCTAGAACATATTCTGGTAAAAAGACAAGTGCATACTGCATAGTGTCAGGAGCATGTTATCCAGTCTTAAAGATTGCAATAATATGCAGGTAGCCAATGAAGTTAGATGGAGTCATTTAGAACAAGTATTCGCAAGTACAGCAATGAAGCCCAAATTACAAACTGTTTAAAATCTGATCATCATACAGGCTTTTCTATCATTTAAATCTCAGCAATCAATTCCCATAGAGATATTTGCAGTACTTTACTGGGTATCATATGACCAAAATTTGAAAGAAAAATACCCAAGTGTGGACTGTGCATAAATAGTTAGTCTTTGGTCATGCAGCACAGCCCCATAGGGACAGGGGGGGGGGGGCTTGGAATAATTTTTAAAATATGTGTGATTTACAAGACTGAAAAATTACAGATATTTTCCCCTCAAGAAAGATCTATCCTACAAAATGATTTACCTTTCCCTCACCCCCCCCCCCCAAAAAAAAAAAATATTTCCCATACTACTGTAGCAGATGTAATGATCAGATTTTAATTAGATCGGCAGGTATCTGCAGGTATATGCACACAGGTCATTTACACAAATACATTTACCGGTAAATAATCTTTAATTTCACCATCAAAACAATTTTTAGCTTCAAATCCTTCTTCTTCATACCTTGCTTTATCTGGACGATAACTAAAATAAAGTTACTTTAAATAAATTCATCCCTTGGAATGGATTCTTTACATTGCTTCAAGCGTATGGACCTAAGTCCCTATGTCCCTAAGTACAAGAACCAAGCTATCAATCAATAAATATTTATCACAGACTGATCCTCTACAGATCCTATTCATCAAGATGATCCTAATCAAAGCACTTCAAGGCGTTTGCTTGAGTAACAAAGTCAGCAATTTTACATTGGAATATTTTTTACTTCTCTGTTTTCAAAGAAAATTCCCTTCCACTCAGACATTGTAATTCTTAGTACAGTAAAATCTTTCATATGTGACTATCTGGTGGACCATCCAAACATGGTCACATATGACAGTGGGTCTTAAGTCCAGGTTTAAGATAAAATAATAGCGTGTCATCAACATTGCATATTCAGCAGATTATATGAAAACCCCACTCAGTTGAGCCTTTAAACAGTAAAAAACATGGCATTGCATGGCATAATACTTGCGATTTGAGCCCTTTGAAGAGTGATAAATAAAAGATACATGGACACTAAACAAGTTTTATTACAGTCATGTACTTCGTATGATTTATATTTATTGATTAAAAAGTAGCATTAGGTTTGAAAATGGACAACTTATATCAATTTTAGTATCAAAAATAAATTTGTTTTACACATTAACAATGAAATATGTTGCAGAACGACAATTATGAAGGTTATGACAGAAAAACAGGATTTAGCATCTCCATAAAAAAAATCGCTGATTGTTTTGCAATCACTTCCGAATCAAATCTTTTGCCAAATTTAAAGTTATACTTGCCTTTAAAGCAATTTTTAAGATGTAAATACACACAATGAGATGCGCTATGTCTTTTGTTTATCTGCATTTGTCTGCAGCATGTTTACATAGATAAATGTTTCTTATCAGGCATGTGGATTAGTTTGTTAATTCATACAATGGAACAGTAATGTTTGAGGTGTAAAAACATCTTTGGTCAATTGAGGCCTGAAAAATCACTGAATAAACCTACCGGTAATTATTGACAATGAACCGATCAATTAGGGACTTTAGTCAGTTATCTTTCCCTGATAAAATCTGAAGCAATCCAGTTGGTAAGTAGGTCCTTACAGTTGAAATCCTTGGATTTCATCATTGAATTCCCATGTAAGGATAACAAAATATTACGTCTAATATCTACCTTGAATGAAAATATTACTTAGCTTGAATTTCAAACAAATTTAATGATATACAAAAAAGTTATTTAAGAATAATTTTGGCAAATTGACATTAAAAAATAAGGGTAAAATCCGAGTAATCCAACTATTTAGACCTACCTATTTGAAGAGTATACAAGGGGAAATAACTGACTAAGGTCCCTTATTAAGTTTGTAAGTCGTGGCAGACAGTGTGTTGCTAAATACAGATACTTTATATAGGCATTTATGTTGGATAGTCTCAAATACGGTTACCTAAGACAGAGAGTCATTGTATTCAGTGGGTCCCTCAGGCTGTTTTTACAGTAACATTAATGGTCCTAGGTTTGAAGTTCATTCATGCATATTTATATTACTCCACCTTGTATGCTGGAATAAAATAACTAACTAAACACCACAACTGAGATGTCACTTAAATGCTAATCTGGATTTTTACTATCTTTAAACTTAACCTAATACGAATGAATTGTTTTAACCCTGATATACACAGATGATGTGTCACATAACTCATCCCATTTATTGGATATTATCTAATAGATACCACTGATTTTATCTGAATAATAATTATAAAGAAAACTGAGAAACTTCTGCATACTTTTACCAACAAAATACATGGTATCCTTATTCAGCAAAACTTTCATGACCTACAAAGGTTTCTTCAGAATGCTTACAGGGAAGACTGGGCTTTGTCCTACAGCAATGCCACAGTAAATCAAGTCTTTATCATTATTACATCTTCCACAAGGCTGGAAACTTCTCCATATACCTTATTATTAGAGGAAAACTGACATTATTGTCAAATTTTCATGGAAGGGTATAACCTCTCGGGTGGGAATTGAACCCGTACCTCCCTCGGGACACTAGCTTCGAAATCTAAGGGTGCTAACAATTGCGCTACTGTCCCGGGTTAGTAGTAAGAGCAGGAATGTGAATCTGTTTTAACCCTGATATACACAGATGATGTGTCACATAACTCATCATCCCATTTGTTGGAAATTTGGATGATTTTTAAGTGAAGAAAATAACAGATATAAAATGTGCTTTTCTAATTGAATTTTAAACTGTTTATTGTCCCTTTTTATACATTTGTATGACAGACTTACCTACTCAACTTGCCTCACTGTTCTTTCACCAGTACTTACCATTCCATAAGGAGCAGACAATGTATTTCAATATAGAGGTATTCATCTAACATTTTCAAGACCTTTTACAACCAATTATTCAAACCCAGAATTTTATATTCCAAGTTGAGCAGGACCATGGCTTGTTGAGTTAAGAATTGGGAATCAAATGACCTCGACTTTCTCATCTAAATTTGATGATCAGATCGTCATTTTTGCCGTGTACAGGCTTCCCAGCAGTGCAAAGTAAAAAACTAGGAAAAAAACTAGGAATGCCAACTCAAAAAACTAGGAGAAAACTAGGAGAAAACTAGGAAGATAATGAAAAAAATAGGACTTCTTTTAGGAAAGCGTTTACCTTTTCAACCTGGAATAGTACATAATTACCCTAGAAGACAGGCACGGAAGCTGCGAAGTTGACATTTTCTTTGCTCAGGCATAGACGTCATGGTGTCATAGAACCTTAGTTTTCACATGTGTTAACACATGCAGTTTGGTAAGGCAACACTGACATCAGACACCGTACCAGCATTGGAACATGTCAATTCAACAACTTTTGGCCATTATCTGCAAATATATCTTACAGAAAACAAATGAGGTATCAGTATTTTGCAAAAGAAAAAACCTTAAAATATAAAATCTAAGAATACTAGGAGCCTTATGGCAACTACTAGGAAAAAGTAGGAACCCACAAAAAAACTAGGAAAAAGTAGGAAAACTAGGAAAAAGTAGGAACGCTGGGAAGCCTGCGTGTAGGTCACATGATTCCCCACACTGAAGTTAATGATATCACTATTACAGTAAACAAATATACTTACATTGATTGACCAATTAGTTCTCCTTTATATAACATTGGTAAAGTTGTAAAGAATGGAGCTCCACTAATAGATACCACTGATTTTATCTGAATAATAATTATAAAGAAAACTGAGAAACTTCTGCATACTTTTACCAACAAAATACATGATATCCTTATTCAGCAAAACTTTCATGACCTACAAAGGTTTCTTCAGAATGCTTACAGGAAAGACTGGGCTTTGTCCTATAAGCAATGCCACAGTAAATCAAGTCTTTATCATTATTACATCTTTTACAATTCCATTTAAGTCAATGCAAATATTATTTATTAAGTCAATTAAATACAAGGTGACATGTAAGTACATGTAATGATAAAAAGCCAAAAGGAATGCAGCCAACACAAAGCACACCTATATGATTGTAGCACTGTCAAGCAACAAAACCTAAGATAGGAGTAGTTTCTTAGGAAAAAACCATACATAGATCTTAGTCTGGAATACCTGCTCCTTACCACTTAGGTTTTTGGGTCAAGCAAAGCACAATTATTGCAGTGCCCACCAAGGCATCTTCAGGTAACAAAGTTATTGCTTTTTTATAATTTATTTTGTATGAATATTTTCTGATGATGGTCAATTTGGTAGAAGTTTGGTACTACAGTAAAAGTTTGCTGGCTCAAATTCGAAGGGACGTGGAAAAAAATTCGAGACAGACAGATGTTCGACCTAGCCAACATTCGTCCAAGTTCGACATTATTACTCCCCTTTGTTTTATAAATTGTTTTTATTCGTTATCTCCCTTGGTTTAATATAAAACCCGAACACACGGTTCGTTCAAGTGTCTTTATGAACATCGCCAGTACAAACTGCAAATTAATTTGCATATAACTTATTTGTTGTTCGTTAGTTATACATTTATGAACATTATTATGATTTAGGTGAGTAGCAGTATATGAGGTGAACATGATCAGCTTTGTTGTGTCTTCCTGTGACTGACTTAGCTATCCCCCCGTTACCGGGTCCTTCACTAAGTTGTTCAGTTGTTGAATCTGTGTGTATATTCTGTTCTAACATGATTTTGAATTGAGACCGATTGTAAATTTGCACTGATTTTATACTGAAATTGCATTAACATTTTGTTAGCAATTTTTATCAATTAAAACAAACATTCAAGCTGAATACGCGCGCTAATTCATTTGTTTTAGCGAGGCCTTAGTTAAACTTGTTTTATTCTTGATTTTTAATCATACCATGACTCTTTATAACTTGTGTCCATCAACAATGTGCAATCTACAAACAATTCTATTGTTAAGCATTTTTGTGCGACAATGTGATCACACAACAAAATGTTTTGACAAATAAAATCATTTAACAAATTTAACGTTGAGCGATTTTCACGCCATGTTATTATCACGCGTCAAAAACAATATCTATGATCAGACCTTTGTCGCTGATGTGTGAAATCTATTTTTCAAGAGAGACAATAGTATTATAGTGTATTTGTAAACCACGGGACCGTGATAATGGTTTGAGAGTTGGACCCTGTCCTGTTCGACTCAGAAGAGGTTGTTTGATATAGAAGGGAAATTGATCCGTGCCAGACAATGTGTTCGACTCAGTCAATTAATTTGAGCTGGTGGTGTTCGAGAGAATGAACTTTTACTGTATATAGGTAATTCGAAGTTTATTTTTCTTCTTGTACGCAAATCAAGCAAACATTAAACAAAAAAATATGTATGCAAAGTAGATATGATTAGGATGTTGACTATTTCTCGTTAGAATTTTGGATACTTCATTTAGCATAAATATAATCGAAAGACTAAAATAAGATATCCACAGTAATTCTTATACTAAGTACCTTTGATTTAAGTCTACATCAAGAGAAATATTTATTTGACTTCAGAATTAACTGATACCTTGTACAATAAATCTGGCACAACCATTATTCTGCTTTGCCTGGCACACTTTTACCCATCAAAGTATGACTGGGAACCACACAAACATAGGACTAAGCCTAGTCTTACAATACTCAGTTGAAATAAATGTCTCCATAGATAC
Organism: Mactra quadrangularis; assembly: GCA_025267735.1. Classification (NCBI taxonomy): domain Eukaryota; kingdom Metazoa; phylum Mollusca; class Bivalvia; order Venerida; family Mactridae; genus Mactra; species Mactra quadrangularis. The sequence goes on along the minus strand of CM046301.1, from coordinate 23,309,110 downwards.
ACAAAGATAAAGTAAGGAGATCTATACAACATATATTGTACATTGTTTTTTATCCCTATTAAAACATTCCAAATTTATCACAGGTTTCTATACTCCATAACTAACAGTTCTACGTATGAACTTACTTTTTTGTTAGCATAATAAGAGACATACAGCATCATAAAACCTTTTCATTTAACTCTATAGAGGAATGATTAGTGATCAAATATATTTTCTATATGTTAACATAAACTCAGGTTTTTTATAATGTATGTAAGGCCACAACAAGTTGATTATATGTTCTATGGATTTGCTCGCACCTTAATTTTGACGGTTTTTACAAAAAATAATTTTTTATTTCCTCGCTCGCTCATAAAAATTTAGTCAAACCACTATATAAAGCAAGTGAATAAAGACTTTTTAAAACAAATTTTCTTCGCTCGCCCCATTTTCCCCCAGAAAAATCCATAGAACACATGATCAACTTGTTGTGGCCTAAAGTAACATAAAATTTTCCCATCTAGTGATAATGTTTGCAGTCATATCATAGTGGCTGATTAAGTAGGGGGTGTAGCCAAGCCGTTAAGACATTGGACAGGTAATCATTGGATAGCCAGCTCCGCGTTAGTTCAAATCCCATCCAAAACCTACCCTGTTTTTACCTTGCGAAAGAAACTTTATCCTACTAGCTCAGTACTTGGGGACCAGTAAGAACTTGTTTCACAATTGAGCTAAAACAAGTAAATCTGTGAGCTAATGCTCACTAGTGATACCCCCGCTGTGAGAAATATGACTATCATAATGTAACTTTCATTTAACAAAATCTAAAAATATGCGACAAACAGGAAGTAGATGAGCAAGGAGCATGAAATCGCTTTACACCACATGGGACTATGGGATGAAGCAATATGCAAAGTATTAGGCTGCTGCATGTTATAGTTGCTGAGAAAACTGCGACGGAATTTTTGTAACAGACGGAGGGACGCACGGACAAGGGTAAAACAGTATACCCCCCTCTTCTTCCAAGGGGGGGTATAATAAATGAGTATACAGGTAGTATAGTATGTTTCGTAAGCCTGTTAAGCAAATGAATAAAGTGGCTTATTATTCTACCCACTGTTCCTAGAAAGCTCTTGACCCTGGATCAAAGTTTTTATAAGTATTAAGAACATACATTAGCCAGTGAGAGAAAACTAAACTACATGTAATTCTGTTCTACCCTGAAACAAATTTCACAACCTTTCAATTTGTTTGTTAATGTAAAGCTATTTACCATTTTTAATCATTCCTACAATGTAAATGCTTCAAGCCCCCTCCTGAATATATACATGACTTCTAGACCACAACCCTTAATTTACATCATCAGATTAATATTATAAAAGTAGAAAAATGTTGAAGTCCTAGCACGGTGGTAAAGATTTTTAATTTTATTTATTTTGTTGGGTTTAACACTGTAGCAACACATTGTATAGGTCATATAACGGCGTCCAGTGCACCTAACCTAGCTTTCCTGGTCCCTTGTCTATAACATACTCACCTACCCTTCCACAAGGCCGGAAACTTCTCCATATACCTTATAAATAGAGGAAAACTGACATTATTGTCAAGTTTTCATGGAAGGGTATAACCTCTCGGGTGGGATTTGAACCTGTACCTCCCTCGGGACACTACCTTCGAAATCTAAGGGTGCTACCTATGCGCTACTGTCCCGGGTTAGTGGTAAGAGCAGGAATGTGAATCTGGAAGTCACAATTTCCATCTTGATTATTCAAGAAAATTCAATATTGAATACTAATTCACTTTGGTAGAGGAAGAAGTTGACAGCCACATGAGTAAAAGTAAGCAAGTTTTTGTACAAATAATGTCTAGAAGTTAGTTAGGTAAGTGCTGGTTGAACATTATTTAATAGAAAGTTGATTAAAAAAAGGTTGATTAAGTCCCAATAATGAAGATTACCAATATATGTGTATGTAACCTCTAGACCACGCCCCCAAACTTACCTTATTACAATAATATCCTAAATGTAAAGCTATTTCACCTCCTTTAGACACACCCATCACACCTAAGTTATTATCATCTATACTTGGATGTTTAGTTAACCAATCAACAGCTTCCTACAACAAGATAATATGATATGGTTTTTTTCAACATTGTTAAAATATAAACATGCATGTTTGTTTAAAATTACAGCTTGGTATCAAGGTGAAAAATCACCTGGACAAACTAATTTTCAACAATATTTCACCTTTGACCTCACTTATTGCCAACAATGTTCTTTGTATCAACACTGTTCTTGCATGGGACACACCAACTCATCATGGTAAACATTTGTGTCAAGTAATTTTAAAATCCATAGGTCTAAAGTGGAGATATCGCCCGGACAAACCAATTTTGGACAATATTTGACCTTTGAACTCATTTATAAGCCAAGCCCTTTGAGGTTTTGAAGTGTGCCAAGTAATTTTAAAATTCATCAGTCGATGCTGGGGATATCCCCCAGACAAACCAATGTTTGACAATATTTGACCTTTGATCTCATTTATTGGTCATGCCCTTTGAGGTTTAGACATTGTTCTAGCATGCGACACACTGTCTCATCATGGTAAACATTTGCGCTATGTAATTTAAAAATCTATCAATACATGGTGGAGTTATTGCCGACAAGATTCAGGACGGCCAGACAGATGGACAAAGTGACTCCAATAAAGCAGTGGTGGGGGTACAATAATTTAAAGTTGTATACAATAAGCTAATAAAATATTTACATGAATATTTGGAAGCAGAGTTTTGATATAAGATATATAACACTTCAAAGCCATGATATGAGTAAAAAGTTGATTACATCTCATTAGTGGTAAAATATATTTGCTGATGATCAAGGAAAACTAACTGAAATCAGCTGATTCACTACAGATTGAAAGTACCGGTACTGTTGCCAAATTTCCATCATAATTGCATCAAAAATATTGCTGATGGAACATGCCCATACAACTATCTAACCATGTTGAACCACACCTACACTTTTCTGGTATGGTGCCTGGACGCTAAACATTCAGAGCAACCTCAGTGATTTTCTACGTAAATATATAGGTCGTTTGCGTTACAGCTGGACCCCTAAAATCATGAAATATCTCAAGAACTTTGGATGGAATTAACTCAAATTTTGTATGTTATCATAACTAGCAATTTCCTTCTCAAATCCAAAAATTCAGAATTTTTCTTTAATTACATAACATACTTCCCATAGACATGCAATGCAAATTTTGAAGCCAAAAAGAGACTTTTGTTAAATGTTCCATAATCAGAACAGCCACATAACAGTAGATACAAAATAATAGCTAAATATGAGGCCCGGTTAGAAATTTTATTTGATAACTAAGTATAACAGTATATACAAACTCAAATATCATCATCACTGTCGTCTGTATCGTCAAAATCTATACATATTCTACACGTACAATTTTAAAGACGGGCCTCTGCTTTACAATTCAGTAGACCGTCGAGTGTTTATTTAAGCGACAAATTTACAGTAAACGCACGGGACTTTGTAAAAATACACTGGAAGTATGACAATGTTATAATCAGAACAGCTTCTTTACCTCCCATCGGATTTTTGATACAAAATTCCAAATATTTTGCATTATACCTTATGGAAAACTTTTTTATTCATCTATTAAAAATTCTGAAAATTTAAATCCTAGAAGGAAAAATTGAAATAAAATTGCATTAAAATTTTTAGCAAATTCGCTGTTATAGTTTAAAAGATATTTACAGCAAATAGGGGTCCAGCATTAACGCAAACGACCTATACCTTGGATATCAGAAGTTGTAGGAATACAACAAGTTATAAGTCCTGGCAAAACAACTATTATTGTTTATACATGGACATGTAAAGTCAATATAATCTAACAATTTGCCAGCTATATTTAGCTACAAAACAACATTAAGAAATCTTAATCATAGCAAATGGCCATGGATTATCTACAAATACATTGAAACATGACAACTAAGTCATTCTCACGTACAACACTTAATAATATACAAGCTTTATCAAAAACATTTCCTCAGAAAAAATGTCTCATATGTTATAATTTGGTGTAGTTCAGACTATATTAATTACCACAGAAACAAAATTCCGTTAAATTTACATATTCTATGGAACCCATGTTAGAACTACTTTCTCACCTAATGATATCCAAGGTTTATATGTGAAGATTACCGAGGACCACTAAACTCTACTTTCATAGTACATTATCCTTAAACTACTTAACAGTTTCATAACAAGTACAGTACCAACCAAAAGTTTGGAGACATTTTACTTTGTCGGCCTAATGAGTAGCTTTTATCTAAAATTTGATAACTGTTTATTATGAAATACTTTTAAGTTTTGCTTTATTTTTTTTTTTGGTTATCATTATAACTATAACTGAGACTTCAAGAATAGCATAAAAGCTATGTGATAGGAAATTAATACGATAAACATGGCTTTGGAGGCTTTACAAGGTCAGATGCTGACTCTTATAAATGTGTTGCATTCATGAAATTTGTTTTCATTTTACCAAAAAATACTTAAATATATTAAAAATAATGATTCTACAAGAAATAATATCAAAATTCAAGAATTATTGTAAATTTCTTAATATGTGTCCAAACTTTTACCGTATATATCAATAAAACTCACCATAAAATATTCTAATTCAACATCAGCTAAATTATCAGGTAAATCATCATATATAAAGTATGGTAAAGCAAGGGAGGCAAATCCTCTAGAAGCAGTAAGAGCTGCTCTAAATTCCACACACGAACCAACTATACCAAACATATCTATAACACATGGAAATGGTCCTTTACCTGAAATATGGATAAAGTTAAAAAAAATTGAAGTGCAGTTTAAAGTCTGCTTCCATATACACGTTCAGCCGACTTTACAATCTTGTACGATAAGTCCAGGTCATTGAAATCACTCTCAGGCAGGCGATCCCTCACAGTACCCATTTACACCTGGGTGGAGTGGAACAATTGTAGGTTAATTTCTTGCTCTCGAGGAAATTAGCAGTGCCTCTAGTGGGAGTCAAACCCGGGACCTCTCAATCTATAAGTGCGCGTCCTACTACTGGACCACTGCTCCTACTACTGATATTTTAAACACAATAAATGGGTATAATCATAAAATGGTTGTGTTATTTGCACATGTAGCCCATTAGACACATGTGAAGTCACAGTGAAGAGATTAAAATACTAGACAATGATTCGATTGAGCAGTTTTCAAAATAAATTTCTGCATTAAAACTAGAAACTTTTTTGTGTACATGTTTTGTAAATGCTACTGCTCTCTCAAAAGTGTGCAACTGGATTGAATGATTGATTCTTTCGTTAAATACTACTATAATGTATAATGCACTTCATCCAAGGCATAAAAAGGAGCTGTTAATTTACAAATAAATTCGGTGTTATCAATACTTGTACAGATTTATACTTTGTGTAACACATTAATTGAACACCATAAAAGTTGAAATGAAATGTATTTTATGTGAATAACTAATAGATTTTCATGCTTTGTAAGGTCAAACAAGAGCTGTCAGAAGAGACAGCATGCTCGACTAAGTAAGTATTTGTCACTTGAGATGTGGTTAATGATAAGGAACATACATATTTGAAAATGATACCTTAAGAATAAAGAAGTTAAAGTAAGAAAAATGTTTGGGTTTTTTAAGAAAATTTTAAGTTCACAGGAGACAATTTTGAAAAAAAAAAATATTTGGAGTTATGAACCTTGTCACATGAGATGTGGTTGATAATAAGGAACATATTTAAAGTTTGAAATTGATGCCTACAGAAATAAAACAATTGCAGTAAAAAGCAATAATTTTTAAAGATAATTCTACGTTTAAGGGGAGATAAATCTGAAAAAAATGTATTTGGAGTTATGAACCTTGTCACATGAGATGTGGTTGATAATAAGGAACATATATTTAAAGTTTGATATTGATACCTTAAGAAATAAAAAAGTTATAGTAAATATATTTTACTGCACAAAAACTTAAATCAGAAATATGGACGCGGACATCGATGCAAGGGCAAGTAGGAGTTCTCCATTTCTTCGAAAAGTTGAGCTAAAAAGTCATATAAATATATACCGGGAGGTAAAAAGAGTGTTCCTCGTAATCTTCCAGTTTTAACTTTTATTTTCTGTACACCATTACCCATGTACCATCTACGTATTAACTTAGTACACAAACGACTTGGACAAGAATTATAAGTCTCTTCAAATGTTAAATGTCCAGAGAACACTGTAAGATTAACTACTAATGCAAGGGCTGCATTGATTTTTATAAGTCTCATTCCAGAAGGCATGTTTGGTGCATTTTTCATACTCCAGAACAATCCCATAGGGGAAACACCTGTAATGACAATATTATAGTTATACATATAGAGAATTATCCATTCTTTAATTGTATGAGAAACTGATAAAGTTCTCTATTAGTAAAGGGTTAAATACATTGTATAGTACGACAATATTAACCTGAGCTTGAACTACCTAATTATAATAATTACACACTTCACATACATTAAACGTGAGTTTCCGTATGCGTGCATACGATTTTACATGTGTTTTTAACAACCTATGTGACTATAAATCAATTTCTTTAAAGTGGCATGTAATTGTACTTTTAATTTTGGACACATTAGTTTTGGGGGAAACAAGTAAGTCCGCAATATTATGACACATTTTCAAAATATTTAATCTTATGAAAGAAAATTTAATTGTTGAGTGCATGTATTTTGCCTAAAGCTTCCGATAAGTACAATTTACAAACGAAGACCAAAGTAGACTGTAAATACTGAGTTTTATATATTCTTGCATAAAGGTCAAGCTCAGGCTAATTCTGTTGGACTAGAAAAGAAAGAAGCCCTCAAATACACATCATTTAATGTTGTGTAATGTCATCAAAATCAGACATTTTTAAATTAGGCTGTTTTTGCATAAATTGTAGGTACAAGTATAGAGGCTCTTGATCCATAAAAGGATATACAATGTAAATGAGTGACTTATAATGTGTATCTCAATTCATATATATATAGATATAATGTTTTAATTTGGAACTGTTCTGGATGCCTATGGGAATGTTTTGTAAAACTGCCATCAATAGCATTGTATGAAGAGAGTAGGGCAACATGATTACTAGGGCTGTCACGATATATAGGGATATTGATGTATTGCAATACGCAGCAATACATCAATATGCGGCAATACATACCTTGGTACGAATTTAATGTACCAGTATTTGACGATTTTTTTCATTTCATGGAAAAATTCTTCCCTTCGCAAAATGAAAGAAGCAAAGCATCAGTTTTTCCATTATTCATTTAATCTAAACTTAAGTTATAGGAATTTAACAGGGTGGGCACGTTCGATTGGTTGTAGGGAACTTGTGCAAAACATGTTCTTGAATCAAATACTTGGGACAGGAAGTTGTGAAACAAGTTTGGCGACAAGGAACTTGATTGTTTGGATTTTCTGCAGCTAAGGGGTGATTGTGTCTTTCAACCTAGAAGCATCTTTTTGTATGCAAAACATATATCACAGTCCTAAATGACATTATAGACTTAAAGGGGCTTCTATTAGTAACTGCATGTAAGATTTGCATATTTACTGTTAAATACACTGGATGCACAACAAGTCCCACAATATATCATGGTACATATTGCGATACGGAGCTAGCGTATTGCAATAATCGCGATGCTCTTCTGGCGTAAAGTGACATCCCTAATGCTTTCCCCTACATTTCAACATTTAGTCATTTGCTGTCCCTCGACAGACCTAGATCTCAGGACCCAAACTTTATCAACCTTGTACAAAACATACACCCTCACAAGTAGATAACAACAGTCCAACTTGATACAGATATCAGAATAGCCATTGAATGCATTTCAAGATCAAACTGAAAGAAAGTACAGTATAACCTACATGTACATTAAGCAGCCAGTTAAGGGAAGTGACTAAATTGGCTGCTTACAGCAGGTGACCACTTAAACCAGGTTCAAATAAAAATACTTTAATTAGTTCAATCTGAATAGTTAATTATACATGCAGTTTCTCATTAAATGGTCTTCAAAGAAGGGCACCAGTGACAATGTCAGTTGTAAATTTGAAGTCATACTTTATCTGATGACACTTTGATAAATTTGGACTGTTTAAAGACTCAACTAGTTGGGTTAACACACTTCAGTGCCATTAAACAATAATGGTGACTCTTTGTTATTTCTAAAATTTAATTGACCCTGGCCACTTAATACAGGTAAATTGGTGAATTTGTAAGGAAATAGGTGACCACTGGCCACAGACAGCAGGTGGCTGCAGATAGCAGGTGGCTGTTAATGTAGGTTATACTGTATTACTTTGACTCAGGAATTGAACCAACAACCGCTAGATTTTACAGTAAGAAACTAACTGTAACAGTAGAAAATAGTAAAAGAAATATACCTGTGTAAGTTCCATTGCTAGATGCCTGCTCTAATAAATTAACATAACCATTATCATCAGCAGTAAAACATCCACTACCAGCAAACACTTGACCTTTCTCTGTAGTCTCAGCTCTAACTGTGATTGGTTGATTTTTCTGTAGACCTTTGACCTCTATAATGATGACATCATCAACTAATGCATCTTCATTGTCAACAACTATAGTAACAGTCATACTGTTAAGTTGAAATCAGACAACTGTAAAAGAGAGCATTATTGAGTAATTAATTATTTCAGAATTTTTAAGAATTTTTAACCAGTCAGATGACAGGTAACTACAAAACAATTAACGCTTGAACAAAAATGATCGGGTTCAATAATTAGGTATTTTAAAAGTTTTAAAATAATTTGTTTATGTTGAAGTACAAACATACAGCATAATTATATTTACCACTTGCCAAGAGTCTGAGCTCTCCTTAATAGAGCAATATGAAGTAGAATGGCAGAAGATAGTATTTCATGACCACATGTCACAAAGGTACATGTATGTATGAAGAACGAACCCATTGCCCCTGTATTGGCGGTGGGAAATGCTACCTACATGTACTGAGCTAATCAATAGGCAGATAGACTGGGGAATAACCGGCTAAGCTAACTTATAGCCAAATGGCTAGGTCAATTGACATTTAATTAACAAATTATACATAAATAAAATATATATTATATGTGTTACACTAGTACCAATAGCTACATGTAGTTGTGTAAGGATATCACTACCTACCTCTACACAGTGATCAATATCCCAGGCAACAGTTTGCTACAATTTATTTTCATACCCAGAAGCAGAGACATAGACAACATCTAATTCCCTGCCCAGAAGATAACAAGATATTGATAACCAAAAATGGTTTAAATGTAACGCAAGTATTTTTTCTTGCTACATGACCTAGCTGAATACATTTAGAACTCGGTGACTAAATAGTGACTTCCAACGGCCTAGCCAGCAGTTGAGTGCCATACAAAACCCAAATCTAAATGAATAGCCAGAAATCCAAGATTCGAAAATGATTTCTGTCAATTTCTGTGGGTAACAGGTTATGAACAAAGACATATATCAACTCATTCAATATTATCAACGATTGTCATGATTTGATACACCACTTACCTTAAAAATATAACTAAATGAATATCTCTAATCAACATATGATCAATGATACATAAAAATGTAAAGCAACTTGGTGTTTTTTGAACGTCGCGAAAATATATTACATTCAACGTCGTACTAAATAATGAACTCAGTTAGGTAAAACTATTATGCACAGAGCATAGATAGGATTGTCTATATTTTGCAAGTAGATTATCTCAGCGCTGTGTAACTTTGAATATAGAACAATCGCTGTGAATTCCATCTTTAACTTTCATTTTAATGTTACAGACATTACGGCATCACGGTACGGTATAGTCGGACTTTAGCCGGACTGAACTTACAACAATTTCAACATGTCTGCAGTTTCTGTGACGGGGAAGTCTTTGGTTAGAAAACTCTTCCGCGGTGAAAGACATGTCATTATGAACGGGGCATTTATTATTTCAAGATCTGTGTCTCATGTAAGTATAATTTGCATTCATTTCTTGTCTTTGCATAAATCATATTTGCAATGTGAGTTACTACTTATTTTTAGATTGTCCATTTTTTGGGTCAATACAATAGAGGTGAATTACCATGACATGACTTATGACAATGACACTACTTATTTAGAGCAGGTGAATATACAGGACAAAAACTAATCTTATTCACATGGCCAGACTTGTCGTTTGAAAAGATCTGATTTCAATTGTTAATTAATATACAGTTATGCACTTGTAACCAAAACTGAAAGTGAAAGTAGAATTAGTTGTAACCTTCACAGTTTAAATAATGTTCATTTTTGTTCATGTCTTTCTGTTGGTGGGATACTTCTGCCACCAAATGAATACATATTAAACATGTTAATTAAGTGGTTAACTAGTTACATATATGGTACAAGTTTTTCAATAAAACATACCATCATAACAGGAAATACATTTGTAAATGCTAGCAAGGACCCTATATATTACATGTACATGTAACAGAATTAACATGTGTTAAAGCATCCAAAATCTACCATCGATCGAAACGATATATGACATCACACACAATGACATTAGTGAGATGCATTCAGATAGTCACGTACATACGCACTACCGTGTTAACTCAAATATGAAACCCTACCGTACTTACAACCATCGGCTTTCGTTTATATTCATAAAATTGTTTGGGGCATAAATTAATGTGCCTATTAAGCAAAAACTGACTGAATTTAGCGTAAATAGAAGGAACAAAATTGCTGATTTTTTCAGCCCTAATAAACGCCCCCTTTTGGAAAATGTAGGGGGGGGGCATTTAAATGGGAACAATTCTGGTAGCTATATATATAAATGTTCCCCTACCCTCAATATTATTTATTCAACATGTGTATGTCAGTAACCAGGGACTTGTGATTCTGGCTGGTGACAACATCTTAATTCTCTTAGTTGGGCAGATTGTATAAATTGCTTTTGCTTATGTGCTTGTTAAAGTATATCATTCCTGTGAATGCAATAATTGATTAAATCAAAGCACTTATAGCGCTGTAGGACATGGGATTTTGATAGAATATATAAACACAGGATTATATACAACAAGGAAGTAATAGAAGGGAACTTTCCGTTACACAAGCAGGATTTGATGTAGCAGAGGTATAATACGGCACTTGTACTCCCTTGCCTTCAAGCTAGCTTTTATGGCAACGTGGTAGAGTGTTCGCTTACAACTTGAGAGGTTGTGGGTTCGAATCTCCGTCAGGCCCTTGATTTTTATCAGGTTACATTTGGCGCCCATCATAAATAACCCACTAGGAATTGTGTGATTGCACCCTTAGATAGTCCCACAGACAATCAAGCTCCAAGAATTCGAGGACAAATTCTGTTAAGAAGGGTGTGTGTGTAGCAGAGGTATAATACGGCACTTGTACTCCCTTGCCTTGAAGCTAGCTTTTATGGCGACGTGGAAGAGTGTCCGCTTACGACTTGAGAGGTCGTGGTTTCGAATCTCCGTTCGGACCTTGGATTTTTATCAGGTTACATTGATATTGCTCAAACATCATATTTTCTGCTTGCTAAGGCGTAATGCAAACTATATTTCGCACACATAGCTTAATGTAAACATCAGCGTAAAATTTTGATGAGGATTTAATACAGTCTGCTACTAAACTTGGGAAACCCCATGTAAAAAGACTATATCATAAAAAACTACCTGTGTATTTATTATTTCAGGAGGCTATAAGACGTGGTATTGTAGGTATGGTAGGAAGGTGAGTACTCTTATTGTTTGGTCTTTTAATTTGATCTCTTGCTTTATCTGTACTGATCAATGTTTCTTACCGTGGAGGGAGCGTGGCCAAGATGTTACAAAGTTGGACTGGTAATCTTTGGATAGCCAGCTCCATGTTGGTTTGAATCCTACCCAGAACCTAGACCCCCATTGTTTCCTTGAACAAGAAAATTTAACCTACTAGCTCAGTACTGGGTGACCAGAAAGGGGACTTGAAAGTGAATAATATATGTTGTAAGAACTTGTTTCACAATCAAGCTAAAATAAATTAGTATTACAAACAGTGTAGAATAAAACATGCCTTTGATTCTAAGCTTAAAAAACATGTATGTGGATATCTTATTCATATTATTCCAATGGATAAAAAAATGTATAAAGATACATAGGGTCACTAATTTTGATAGTTAGTTAATTAGTTAGTTAATTAGTTAGTTAATAGGATGTTTATGCATAGAATATAAGCTTCTTAAAGTGTTTCCAAAAGAGTGCCTATAGTTTATTCTGCAACAAAATAATGAACAATTGTAAATTCAAGTTATTAAATAGTTATATGATATCAGTAATCACTTAGATTTTTAATAACCGAAGCTTATACTTAAATCATAGAATAATGTAAAACATTGTTCTTCTCATGCAAAGTAATTGCATGTGACAATGCTAAAATATGTTAAAGTTTGTGGTAGCTTTGACTTTTTTCTCCAGAATATTAGAATGTTTACAGATTTCTTATATAGGTATATGATACAATGTCAGTTCAGATAAATTGTGATGATCATAACAGATTCTTTGTAAGAAAATAATAGGGCTGTGGATCGTTGAGCAAGTGGCGATCCCATTTGAACCACAATTCATGTGTATTGATTCACGAATCGAACCACAAATCACATGTTAATCATAATAGAATAGCATACAGGAATTCATGTAATAACAAAATAAGTGAAAAATTACTGAAGCTTTTACTTTATGGGAAACCATGTACTCCAAACATTATTATCAGACCATTTAGGGCATTTTCAGTGATAACATTTTTGTTCAAATGAGTATAATTCGAAATTTTGACACAAGATAATTCGGTCCCTACATAAATTAAAGTTTTCATTAGTAGTGCCACTTGTATTTAGTGGCAGTTAAGCTGAAAATGTTCTTCCATTTTTTCCCAAAACTAGATGGCGATCTGACGATTTTGGACGTGACGAATATTCATACTTTTTTATCATTAACTAAAATGTTTGTATATATGTCATTTTATTTAACTCCCTGTATTTACTCCATACTAAACGTGTGCACCACATTGGTTTATATCAATTGTCAAATAAGTACTTTCTCTTATTATGTCAAATTAAAATGATAAATTCACATATTTCATGAAATGTCTCTTTATATGACACTAAATAATCTTTCTTGTATGTTTATATATTTAAACTCTTAACTTGCTTGTTAATTTCAGTATGTATAATATTGCACCTAAATTTGTTTCTCTTTGCTATTGTTATTATGTAGGTACATTGTAAATATCTGTGTGGACCATATTGAAAATTGGTTTACACCAAATATGTTATCCACGATAAATAAAGTCGTTATTATTATTCTTATTATTATACTCAATTATCTGGTCGAGATCGAGAATATCTGAGTACTCAGATACTCGCCGCAGCCCTAGAAAATAAGGACTTCATAACCTGCTGAACCCTTAAGGCCCTAACAAGTTGATCATGTGTTCTATGGATTCGCTTGCACCTTAATTTTGATGGTTTTTACAAAAAATATCGTTATTTCCTTGCTCGCTCATAAAAATTTGGTCAGACCACTATATAAAGCAACTGAATTAAGATTTTTTTCTTTGCTCCCTTGCCCCATTTTTTTCCAGAAAAATCCGTAGAACATATCATCAACTTGTTGTGGCCTCATATTTAACCTAATGATCTGTTTTAGTAAAATTGTAATACTTGATGTATTATTTTATTTGTTTTTCAGGACACCCCTGGTAAGAATCAACAAGATAAGTGATGAAACAGGTTTGTTTTTACTTTACAAGTGAATGAAATATTTACTTTTATAAAGTCTTCAATTTCAGCTGGTGAACCCTGGTTTGAGTCTAGGTTCTAGGTAGTAAGTCTGTTTCACATGCAATGATGGATCAAGGGAGTTGGGTTGACACTTAGTAATTAAAACATCTCAAAGTTTTTTATCACTTTATCTGCAAGGGTGTGTAATTTTAAGTTTTTCCAATTATCCAATGGACTAGTGAAACCATGGAAGTCAATTTGTCCAGATTCAAAATTCACTTGTCCAGAAGTGTAGTTCTCAAATATTATATAGAGAGAATTAAGATATAAAAACATACTGTAAGAGATATTATGAATGATTGATAATAAAATATTGCACTGTTTAATATGATTGAAACATCATAGCGTCTACATTAGTATTGTTATTAAGTATCACAATATTTTATGTTATTATTGTTATTATTAGGTTGTGAAATATTAGCTAAAGCTGAGTTTTGTAATGGTGGAGGCTCAGTGAAAGATAGAGCTGCTTATTTCTTGATAAAAGATGCAGAAGATAAGGGTTAGTATATTGTGTTAGATCTAACTAAGTAGATACAATGTACCTTGAAATCTTACTGTAGCTTGGGGATATGTGACTTCATACTGCGCACTGTTTTGTCCTTACATTAAATGCTTAATGAAAACTCAAATTTTCAGATTTTTCAGGAGAAGCACAAAACTGTATATTCTTTCTCTAAGAGTTATGTGACTAATGTTATAGGTGCTTTAATTCTCAATGGAATGTATTCATGATATTTAGCTGGTACAAAATTTTAGTATTTTTAAGCCAAACATAGCATAAAAAGAGAAAGATTTTAAAAAAAGTGAGTTACATTTTAAACTGACTATAGTTTACAGTTGGGCCTTAGATACATGTATAGATTAATTGATCATGTACTTACTGCATTGTATATTCTATGACTACTAACTTGACTCACAGACTGGCATGCCCAATCTTCTTCTCTGTATTGTGAGATGGTCCCAGTTGACAACAACAGTTTTGCGTAATTTTTTTTATTTAATTTAAATTTAATTTAGCCATTAACTAAAATATAAAAAAGTCATAAATTAAATAAAGTTGCATAATCAAATTGTTGAAAAGGTATGGATACTTTTGTCATACAAGAGTTAGAAATGGGTGTATTTTATATCTAGTTTGTCTTGGTTGTTGTTGTCATCAAGTGTATGATGTTATGTATTTATGCGAGCTAATTGGAATAACCAGTCCATTGAAAATATTCAAAACTTGAAACTTTTATTTACTTTCTACTTGCATACAAATAGTTTTACAACAATAAATAAACTCATATGTAATGTTTTATTTACTGCAGTATGTTTTCCCTTTTAATCAGAACTTTACTCCTTTTTCTGATAGGTTAAATATCTTGATGGTCTTACCTAACCCACTTTCCTTTACACTATTTAATATTACTGCCTCATGAAGTCAACAACTTTTTCGCTGTGCATAGCCTGTGCGGAGGAGAATCAACCTAAGGCCTCAACAAATTGATCATATGTTCTAAGGATTCGCTCGCACCTTAATTTTGATGGTTTTTCCAAAAAAAATATTTTTATTTCCTCGCTTGCTCATAAAAATTTGGTCAAACCGCTATATAAAGCAAGTGAATAAAGACTTTTTTTATTTTTTTGTCTTCGCTCGCCCCATTTTTTTTAGAAAAATCCGTAGAACATATGATCAACTTCTTGTGGTCTAATATCAATAAAATTTTAACGTTAGGATATGGCTTGCTACTGTAGGGAATCATACTTAGTAGGCTAGATTTGAAGTGAAGCATATTTTATCTGAACCATGACTACCATTGTTACAATGTCTGTTCTATGTGATATGTTGTAGGTCTATTAAAACCAGGGGGTACAGTTGTTGAAGGTACAGCAGGGAATACTGGTATAGGATTAGCTCATATGTGTCTAGCACTAGGATATAAATGTGTTATATATATGCCAGATAATCAATCTAAGGTAAGTTTGTATTTTATCCTTCAGGATTCTACTCTGGTATATGATATAGTCCAACAGAATTAACCTGAGCTTGACCTTTATGCAAGAATATATTAAAGTCAGTATTTACAGTCTATTTTTGTCTACGTTTGTAAATCGCGCTTTATCGGAAGCTTTCAGCAAAATACAGATACTGAACAATTAATGTTGTTTTCATAAGAATAAATACTTTGAAACAGTGCCATGATATTGCTGTCTTACTTGTTTCCCCAAAAACTAATGTGTCCAAAATTAAAAGTACAATAACATGCCACTTATAACAAATTGATTTATAGTAACATGGGTTGTTATAAACACGTGTATAACGGTATACACGCATACAGAAACTCACAATTTAATGTAAGTGAAGCGTGTAATTATTATAATCAGGTAGTTCAAGCTCAGGTTAATTCTGTTGGACTATATATGTCAAATACTAGTATCATAGGTTTATTATATATACATTAGTATCAGATGGGTTATTTTGTATCAAACAAAATATTGATCCATGAAGATTTGATTATTCAAAGTAATTCTTGTCTTGCAACATTGTATTGTTTCTGTTGTGGTGTGGACAAATGGATGAAAAAATAATTTCAAAATTATTAGGGATGAACATACATTTTATGCCAATAAAATATTTGACATTAACTTTTTACCCTAGTTATTCTTCTCACTTTGTTCTTTTCAATCAAGGGAGGTAACTGTTGCAGTGAGAATTTCCTTTAACCAGTATTCAACAATATTCAGATTATTGATCAATTCTGGAAACTATCAATTGTAACTAATCTCTAGGCAATGGTCTTTCAGAAATAGCTGTTGTAACCTACATTCCTCCCATAATGGCAAAGTTTGGTCAGAGCAAAGTGAGCAAACAGCTATAATTTAACCTAGTATGATTTCAGACTATGATATTTTTCAAAATGATGCCAAACCTTGCCAACACTTGTCACATTGTTTCTGTTAGCAAGAATATTTGACTTTTATTGCCGTTTACATTGTTCCTAGAAGAAGAAGAGTAGATTTATAAGTTGTAATTAATTATTTCTTAAGCAAATTAATACTAATATGGTGCAGGCGTGGCCAAGTGGTTATGACGTTAGACTGGTAATCATTTGATTGCCAGGTCCGCATTGGTTGGTAATCAATGGATAGCCAGCTCAATGTTGGTTTGAATCCCATCCAAAACCTACCCCTTTGTTCCCTTGAGCATCACTATCCTATTAGCTAAGTACCAGGAAGCAGACTCAAAAGTGATTAATCTAAGTTGTAAGAACTTGTTTCACAATCAAGCTTAAATCAATTAGTACAATGTATAAACTAACTAATATTTTAACTTATATTACAATTTCAGGAGAAGATAGATATGTTAAAGACATTAGGTGCTGATGTTAGACCATGTCCTGTTAAACCATGGACTGATGATATGAACTATAATCATCAGGTTTGTTGAATTATATATATCTAACAAGATCTTTGCTGGTCTGAATGACCTGGAGCTAAATATTTAATAGTACAAGCTACATTCATTGGAATATGATATTTAGCCAGTTGCTATTTTAGTAAACTGTAATACAAATTGAACTGTAGCACCAATTTCACAGTTGCAACTTATCTAAAAAGTATGGTAGGCAAATTATGGCAGCCCTACTCATCTGTTTGCTAAGATATTGATATTTTAAACCAGCATATTTTCATGACCATGACCATGACTATGAGTTAATTATTTGGTTATTATGAGTTAGTTATCTCATTATTACAAGTTAGTTATCTCGTTATTATGACATAGCATAATTTTATTTTTTATTTTTATGTGACACCATTCAGCTTTCGTATTATTCACATAAATAAGTTGTTCAGAAATTTTACCCTTTTGTGTAGAGTTGCTTCCCTTGGACCTTTACTGTATAATTTAACCTATCTATACAGAGTTAGCTCCCATTTACTATATTCTGTCTTCTCTTCAATTTATGAAACTGTTTAGTAATTATGCAAAATGCTTCAAAACTGTTTAGACTGAACATGCTGTTTGTTGATTTAATGTTACAATTGTCTTTTGATTTTGGGTGGAAGTGTTCCTATTTTGCCCTTTAAGTAAACCATTTCAATGTTTTTATTTAATTGAAAAAGCAATTATATGCAACCATTCCATAGCATCTGCTCTCTATATAAGTATTTTACATATACTGAGTAATACAAAACTCCATTTTGTTGAAGTCGTATGTGTAAGTTCTGTTTCGTTATAGTACAGCTTATAGTATTTAGCTGTTGTACTTGTAACATCTTAGCTCTGAAGCTTCCTCTTGATTTTCCAGGCTAAAAGATATGCAGACAGTATAGAGAATGCAGTATGGACAAATCAATTTGATAATACTGCTAATAGAAGAGCCCATATAGAAACTACTGGACCAGAAATTTGGCAAGATACAAGTAGGTTTTAATTTTATACTAAGGGAGATAATTCTCAATATTATCTTTTAGAGTTGTCTACCTTGTACAAATGCTAGACTGGTTATTTTGGTTTTATAGGGCTTTACATAGTTCATTTTCAATTTGAGCAAGACTATCTGTATCAGCAAGCTATTAGAATTTGGCTGTCTCTGACTCGATTTTTTTTAGAAAATATAGCTTTAATTTTTTTCAACTTTGGTGAGCATTGTTGGATTTAAATAGTTTATTAGTGATATATTACTAAATATTTTATCTACAGTATTCACATAATAAAATTGTCTTGAAAAGCGGCATATCTGACTATAGCATGAAAAAACTGATGAAATGGCTTATCAGTAATCTCACAGACAAAGATAGTGTTTAGCCTGTATTCCCATTTGTTATAAAGTATTTACTATTGTTTTCATTTTTCATGGGAGATAAGTGTTATAATAACCAAGAGTTGTCTAACTTAGTGTAGTTTGAAACCACTTTCTAGACAACTTTTGGAACATGAAATAAGGTTAAATTGAGCTAATTACAGTTGTTAAATTAAAGTATGAAAATATTTAACACCATCGACCACAAAGCCACAGGTTTTCGGGAGGATTTCAAACATATCAAATTTCTTTTTTAGTAACTTAAGAATGTTTAAGAAAACATAAATTATTTTCTTATGTGAATTTAAATTGTTAGGTCATTCAATGTTACAGGATTAAAACCAATTTTTTGCTCATTTTACAGTTACTGTTGATTATTGAATTGATGAAGTTCATGACATTGATTGCAAGAAATTCTTAACATATTTTTCATGATCTTATTTAAAATAACTACTACTACTTCATGCTATAGGCCCATAAACAAAAATTGTTGCATGTGTACCCAAAAGGTGCACTTTATGTTCATGCTATGCAAAGACCTGTAAGGCATCTGGTAGACTCATATGGTTCTAGGAGAGGGGACACACATATCAATATTAAAGGGATATACAGGCAAATAACTGTGCCAAAAGTATAGAACCAAGTTTAGTATTTAAAACAGTATTAAGAATGTAAGAAATCACTTACTGATAACATTTGTCACTTATAACATTCAACTGAACAAATTAAAACATGTGGCATACACATTGTTGAAAACCAAAGTAGGATACTGAGGGAATCATTAAGCTATTTATAGATTTGTTAAATGTCGTACTTGCTGAAATTAAACATTTTTTATTGGTCGCTTCCTGTCTTTTTAACATGCTTAGGCGTTTAGGATATCTTTTTAATAGAATTATACTAATGTTGCACAATAACAAGCTCTAGTATTTTCTCATCAGTAAATGCTTATTTTAACACTAATCTATTTTTAGCTTACCTGACCCATGTGGGTCTAGTTAGGAAACACCCCAAATATAAAGAGAAAATATGGAAATATTTTGCCAAGTAATATATCAGTTTGTCTGTTTCAATCACAATTATAAAAATATAATGCAGAACCAGGAAAATTGGAACTGAAAATTTTGCTCACTAATCCCTTTAAGCCTAACTTATCACAAGAATCATAGCTGTGTATATTTTGAAAGTGTTCTGGCAACAGCTTTCTATGGTTGTGTTGTTCAGCATACAATGAATAATCTCAAACAAATTATGTGTTAATGATTATGTGTAAGTGAAGTTGTAAGATGTATAAGATACGGTACACACATGTTTAAGTTATACATGCAATTTTTTATGTCAACTAAGGTGCATTATGTGTTCATGTGACATATTGGGTGAATTTTGTGTTCATGTGATATATTATGTGCATTTGTGTATATTGTGAAATTTTGGGTGTAATATGTGTTATGTTACATATTTGCTTATTTTGTGTTTATTTGACACATCGGGTGTATTATGTTCTTGTGACATATTGGATGCATTTTGTGTTTATGTGACATATTGGGTGTAATATGTTTTATCTGACATATGGGGGTGTGCTTTGTGTTTATGTGGCTCATTGGGTGTATTTTGTGTTCTAGTTTAATATTACTATTACTGATATAATTTCAGAAGGTAAAGTGGATGCTATTGTATTTGGTACAGGAACTGGAGGCACACTAGCTGGTAAGTTATGTTACATGTAGTATATTGTGATGGTGGAGTTTAGGTAGTGTTACATATTTGATTGCCAGTTATATGTTTGTTCTAATCCCTTACAAAACCCATTTGATTTTTTCTGTGAGGGAAAAAGTTTGTACTAATTGATTGGCACTATCTGTATTGGTTCAAGTCATTAGCCCTTGTGGGAGGGTGAGTATTGGTAAAGAAAGGAGTCTCTGAATTTGTTTATGTTAGCTATAGTCACAGGTATCTGAACAATGTTGATAAACAGTTTAAGTGTTTAAAAAAGTCAAATAAACATACTGTATGTTTTTATTTTACTGATTTTTAATCAGTCCTTACCTTACTGGTTTTAATAATGGCGTTATCTTGTCATGAAATTGTAACAGTACATAGTCAATAAAAGTGATATCTGGTAAAATGGTGCGAAGTTGAGTTTCCACCAATTATTATAGAGCAAGTACATGTACTGGTATTATTATCTTAATGGTGGACCGAGCTCTATATTCATGACCAAAACTTATGTAGTTTAATGTTTTGCTTCGCAAGAGTTAAATGGTTTAAGTGTACATTTGTATTTACTGGTGTTCAAGGTAATATTTTAGGGTTTTGTTTTCTAGGTATGGTATATATTTAAAATGAATTAAGAATCCTAAAATACAAGTTGTATGTGCTGATCCCCAGGTATGTATTATACTTGTAATGAATTAAGTTTTAATATTAAGATCTTGTGTACATGTGGTTGTGGAGTAGGTAAACAGCAGACATGCTAAGAGGCTACATGGTGGATTTTTCATTTAGGAAGCATAAAGATGGAGTTAATATATTTAATTACTGGCATTGGGCTTATTTCTACTCACTTTAAGACTTGAATTAGCTAAATAAATGATTAAAACATAATATGTGAAACTAGAGCCAGAATTTGTAAATTACAGAATCCTTGTCTAAGGTCAATTATCACTAATTATAGAAATGATTTTTTATGACCATTTAAAAAGCTCTATAATGCACCCCTTATAAGCGGTCACCCCCTTTCTTCAGCCAGCAGCCAGCCATTTTGCCTCCCATACTCTAAATACCCCTGAAGAAGGGCTCACCAGCAAGTCTGATGGTCATGTATATTGACATATTTGCATTGGCATGTATCATCAGAAACATATGGGAAAACATTGCAACCATGGTCCAAATGAAAATTTAATTTAAGCTGTCTATCAGAAAATGTATTTGGTTATTTCATCGAAGTTTATTTTGCTGGAAAATCTGTAATTTAAAAGTTAATCTGAAATTATCTATTTATACCTATCGCAAGTGTGGTTAATTAAAGGCAAGGTTCTGTATTTAATTCTATAAGAATCAGATCATGATATCTAATTATTAAAATCTTGGATATTCTGTGTAAGAGCAATTAGCTAGACAGTCTTAGCTGACACTAAATAGCAATATCATCTGAAATAAGGTATACATCTAGAAACATGATTTAGGTCAGTGTGACATCAAAGTAAACAATACTTGTTATGCCTCAGTCCCATAAAATTGTGGCTTGTTGCGGACCCGTATGTGCAGACAGCCGTAAGCCGTGGGAAGCATTGCATATTAAGGTGACAGTACCCACATGGCACAAAACAACAGACACGTACGGAACCGTAGCTGGAAGATATGCGAGTTTAATCCATACTCGGCCATGATTTTGTTCACGATTTGACTTTGAAACTGATACGTGTATCCTGGGCTTATCTCACGGACCCTGGTAAAAACATAACAATCCCTACGGGCACGCAAGAGTTTGTATGGGTCTTTGAGGAGCTTGATCGCACGGCGCTCGTACGGTGCCCTCACTGCTATTTTTATGTTTATGGGACTGTAGCATTACTTGAATATTCACGTCAACATTTGTGGATTTATATGATATAAATATTACATTAAACAAAACATTTTGTATTGTTAACAATATTTATGACAATGGGAGTCCAGGAATTAAAGTTAAAGTGCTGCTTAAAGTCAGGTTCCAAGTTGCCTTGGTAATGATCAACAGTTTAAATGTCAATATTTGGGGAAAAAACAGTAGTTGCTATGGTCTTGTGATTTAAAGATTGCCTGCCCAAAAATGTAATCAGATGAAAAAAATAACTGTCAAATATTAAGGAATATAAAATAAAATCTGGAATCGTTTAATTAAGTATTAACACCATACTAAATATGTTAGACCATTTCTAACCTGGGTTGGTAGCACAGTTGGAAGCGTGCCTGGATTTCAAATTTAGTGTCCTGAAGGGGGTATGGGTTCAATCCTACTGGGGGAGTTTACATGTATACCCTTCCATGAAAATTTGACAATAATATCAATTTTCCTTCATTAATAATATATATGGAGAAGTTTCCAGCCTTGTGGAAGGGTTGATGAGTACTGGTGATAGACAATGGTTCAATAATGCTAGATTAGTTGCACTTAACACTTTAAAATATTTTTAAAAATTGTGTTGACATGGCGTTAAACCCAGTATAAAAAGACCAATTCTATTTACATGTACATTGCTTCAATTTTTGACATGGATTGCGTAAGCAATTCAGGTCTTAGTAAGCGACATATTTTGGAATGCATCACAAAATGTCACGGACGTAGACATTTGACGGACATGCGCAGTCAGATTCGGTACAACGGCATGTTAGGTTAACCAAACGCGTGAATAAATAGTCCCCTTGTTAACAATATATGACAGTATCATGCAGTCATGTTTTCAAAACACAATACAAGAAAATATTGTTAATTCCGTTTTAACATTTCTGATTAAGAACCGCCATTCATCTGCTAATATTTAGATAACAAGTTATGTAACCTCTGACCCATTTCTGTTTTTTTCCATACATTCAACGGGATTCCCGATGTGCTAAAAATAGACACGCCTGCAATTTTCTACTGTCTAAAAATAGATCATATACCTGTGGTGTAGGAAATCATGATCTGTTGATTCGCATAATCTGCGGGCAGTAACAGCGTCATGATTATTTGTTATATAGTAAGTTTGTGAATTTTAGACCCCAAAAGTCCTCTTTCTAATGACACCACCTAATTTGCCCTGTTAAATCCATGTCCAGACAGCTAGTTAGTTAATCATCTTAACATAAGTAGAGATAATTAAAATATCAGATGCCTGATTCTATGTATATATAATTTTATATATAATTTGCTAGGTAGGTCATTATTTGTTTAAAGTCGGATGACTTATTATTT
Organism: Mactra quadrangularis; assembly: GCA_025267735.1. Lineage (NCBI taxonomy): Eukaryota > Metazoa > Mollusca > Bivalvia > Venerida > Mactridae > Mactra > Mactra quadrangularis. The sequence continues at coordinate 23,285,487 of CM046301.1, read as the reverse complement.
AATTTGTATATTTTATACTTGATCTCTTTAAGTTGTAGATTTAATCAGTAATTATAACATGTATGCTTAAAGATAGGAATTAATGAAAGATTATCAATCCTATTACATTAGGTATGGTTATAGAGTATAAGCTGGTATGATATTATTTTGTTAATTAATTAATATAAGGTGGACCATTAGATTATATTACTGTACAATTTGGCTTAAATGTTCAACAATATTAACATGAGCTCATGCTACTTAATTATAATAATTGAATATACATGTATTGCATTCATTTAAATTTCCATGGGGCTTATTACAATCCAGATTGGATTCCTGTCCCTAACTAGGAAGGTGAAGATGAGTATCAGTAGCTTTTTGACTAAAGAATTTATCAATGAGCAATTCAAGTTGATGTATTTTATACTTATTAGACTGCTAGGAATAGTCTACGGAACTTAGACAACATGTATTAAATTACTTGTTGATAATGTCTGATAGTTTATTTTGTGACATATTTTTACCTAGGAGTTGTTGACATTTTTTTCATATGGACAGCTACCCCTCCGGTACTACTCTATCAAAGAAGTCCATCGATCCAATTATACTTAAGGGGTGAGGTATTAAACCCACTTGCATTTTTTTAATTTATCACTGGATTTAGCCTAAAAATTCAGGATTACACCATCATAGTTCAATGAAGGCAGATAATGACTTTTTTGTTAAAAAGGAAATGATAAGTTACTGAGATTTAGACTCATTTTATCCATGTACAATGTATGTGTGATTTAAAATGTCAGATTTGCACCTTTGACTTTCAAAAATTCTTTTTAAGACATAAAATTTATTTTTTTATGACAGGAGTGACACAGTGTTTTGCCTTTTATTCTATTGTTCTTTATGCTTGAAATAACTTAAGATTTCAAAAAAACTGAAAGATCCAGACTTTTCTTTTCAAAATGAGGCATTGTATTGTTTTGAAGTGGTCAAAAATCAAACTTATAGTTATATTTAAGAATTCCAGACATATGTTACATAATTATTATGACCCAAAATGCATGATTTACTACTTAATAAATATTTATTTAGAATTAATCAGTTATATGAATCTGAATTGCTATGAATTGAATCATTGCGGGCAGGCATTGACTTTTTTAGAAGAAAATCATGATACAACCCCTCTAGATCTGTGGCACTTTTTACAAAAAAGTCAGAAGCAAGAAACATTAACAATACAGTCATTTTTTGGCCAATTAATTCCAAAAAATATTGAATTATGTAGAATACTGTCATAATGTCATACCATGGTTATTTTTATTATCCTTCTGACTTTGAACTGCAAAATTATGAAATTGACTTACAATAACTTTTTTCATAAGAATTTTTGTGAAAAGGTGCCCTGGCTCTGATTCCACTACTGCTTTAAAGTCATACACAAGTGACAACATGGGGGATCATGCTTGCAAATGTGTCATGAGTTAAATTTAGACTTCAACAGTTAAACATTTAAATGTATTCTTTAAAGAATGGAACCAATATCCCTAGTGAGCAATCTTGGACTTTCATTGTCTTCTTGTTTTCTGTAGTGTTTGAAAGCTTGAAGACGTCTTGGACTTTCATGGTCTTCTTGTTTTCTGTAGTGTTTGAAAGCTTGAAGACGTCTTGGACTTTCATGGTCTTCTTGTTTTCTGTAATGTTTGAAAGCTTGAAGACGTCTTGGACTTTCATGGTCTTCTTGTTTTCTGTAGTGTTTGAAACCTTGAAGACGTCTTGGACTTTCATGGTCTTCCTGTTTTCTGTAGTGTTTGAAAGCTTGAAGACGTAGAATCTGTGTAGGCATGTAGTACATTGTATATTATAGACATACTCAAGTATATTAAGAATTGTTTGTCCTCTTGTATTTTGAACGCTTTCCTTGCAGCAAATATGAAATGAGAGAAATGGGATGTTAATAATTTATTTCGAACATACTGTTTTTAGAAATTTAATATTGTTGGTTATTAAATTTGCCAAGGGTGAAATAGCTTTGTCATGAATTTTATGATAATAGAACTCATTTGATTGTAATAATAATAGGTATTGTTATTATTTTTTTTCACAATATCTTATTTCTTGAGGACAATGAATGGTTTTCATTTTTTATTACAGAAATTTAATACAGTTTTTTACAATATTGTGTAATTGACTGTTATAAAATATATGTGTGGGTTTCTAGCCATTCCTTAAAGTCAGACCTTCTGTGCACTACAACCATCGTATTGATTTATCGCTTAGCCTTTATCGTACTATAGGTGGCCATATTGGAAGAAATAGATACTAAGTAGAAATTTTCTTGTCCGAATAAATCTTAAACTATAAGGCCTACAGCTTCCATATTTAATATATGTCATGATCTCGACGTGCTCTATGAATATTCAACAAATTATGCCCCCGGGTGTTTAATATTGGCCCCATCCCAGGGGTCAACAGTTTTGAATAAAAAACCTTTAAGTCTGAAACTATTAGGCCTAGAGTTTCCATAATTATTCAGGTGTGTAAGGGACAAAATGTGGTCGAATTGTGCAAATAGTGATAAAAGCACCAAACTTTCAGGAAATCAACTTTAAGGTGTGAACTTCAGAAAAAAGCAAGGAGACAACCATGAGAGGCCCTGTGAACAAAAATATGGGGCCCTAAAGGGGGTTACCCGTAACAATTGATATTATTGCATAGTACTGTGTAAAAACTCTTAATTTATATATCAACTAAATGTATTAAATTTCTTTTGCTCAAGATGAGAACAAATATGTCAGTTGATGTTTTTGAATATTTAACATGATAATTATAATCGTTATTGAGGCCCCATAAAGGGATTTTATGGTCAACAAATAGTAAAAGACCACTAACAACCAGTACAGTTTTTATTTTTATTTGAAAAGCATTTTGAATGGGTAATTTTGTGTGGCTAGATGTGGTGTCTTCTCATTTAAATAAATTGCAAAACCAAGTATGATCAAAAGAGGCCAAAACAAGGGGAAACTTATGATAAAATATTGAATATCTTATTTGCTGTACTGATTACATAGAATTCAGAAATTGTATCAGTAACATTTAATCTATTATGTACAGTTCAAATAACATAATGATGAAACTTTTTTATTCTTCATATCATTTTGAGTGATGCACCTCAGAAAACTCCAAGGAGACAACCATGAGAGGCCCTACTAACAAAATTGTGGGGCCATGAAAGGGGTCACCCATTACAAGTATAAACAGTGCATATTTAGTGTAAATATTTATCTATCAAATAAAAAAAAAATTTTCTTCACTCATGATGAGTACAACCATGTCAGAAACTTTTTTTCAAATTTAACATGATACAATGAATTGTAATTGAGGTCCAGGTAAGGGTTTTTAAGAAAACAAAACACAAAAAAACTATAAATGACCAGTGAAATTACTGTTCTCGTTTTGTTTTAATTTATTACTTAAAGTATTTTGAATGGGTAATGTTGTGTGGTTAGCTATCATGTTCTTTTTTTAGAAATAATTCACAAAACAAAGTATGATCTCATGAGGCCAAACCAAGGGGGAATTTATATAAATTTTGAATACGTGTATATAATTTTCTGTATTGGTTATATAGGATTCTAGTGTTAATAGGACTGGAGACAAAGATTTATCTAAACATCAGTAACATTCATCAAATAAAGCACATTATAATACGATAATTCAGTTTTTATTTGTTTATTTCATTTTGCTTCTTCAAAAAATTAATGAGATCTATCAAGCATGTTTGTATTAATCTATTGAGAGGCCCCTCTTGGAAAATTTGAATATGAAAAATGAAAAAACATGTCCAAAAATAAAAACCAAAATCCAATCACATTTTAAATCTAATTACTAAGCAAAAGTATCAATTACTTGCAACGATGAACAAAGAGACCCTGCACGAAAAAAATAGAAGTGGTCCCACTTGAGCTAACGTACTTACAACAGTGAAACATGTATGATACATAACATACATGTATATTGTTCTGCTATGGAATTAATGGAGTTTAACTTTAGTTTTAGTTATATTTGAAATACATATAATGTAATTTGTCAACTTGATTTGGGTAAAAAATAATAAGGCCTTTAACCTTATACTGACCAACCCAGTTACTCCTGAATCGAATTTTGGCTTCTACTTTCAGACAATCAAGTTACAAATAAATTGGCCTAGTTACATTGCTGTCCGTCAATTAATCATGAAAATCGTATATTGAAATAGCCCTATCGCTGAGGTGAAAATTTGCCACTTTTTGCACTTATCTTTCCTTGTAAAGGGTTAAAGGAAAATCTACTAAAAGGCCCTTATTTTGATGTTAATCAGTTTCGTTTGATTTTTCATCTTTTGCTCTTTTATTATGAATGCAACCACAGTTTCAAAAAACTAATTTTAGCATCTATCCAACCAAGTCATGCATGTTTTATAATGTAATAATATATGTTGCAAAGGCGATAACAAACAACCATAATTTGATAAATATACCATGTAGTATTACTCAAGTTGGACATACCATGTGACAAATGCTAATGACTGAGATTTAAGAAACATATAGACTGGATAAACCACCAGTGTTACTAAGTAACTTCCTTTAGATTTGATATCATGGTACTCAGTAGGGAAGAGTAAGCATAAAAAAGTTTCCGACAGATCTTGAACACATGTTCACTATTCTTGCAATTCATATTGTTGATTTCACTGGGGTTATTCATTTTATGGATTCTTGACAAGCTTGACGGTCTATGAAAGCTATATAATGTATAACCCGCTTGATAGACAAGGTGACCAGTGTATGGACGTACTCCACCTTATCATACTTTTAATAGAACCATTTATTGTAGACGTATGTTATGTATGAATGTATAAAAGTCAACTGGCGATTTAGCTGTGGCAGTGATCATGAAATTTGGCTATGACAGACATTTCCATAACAGTTTTACAATAAATAAAATTAAAATATTTTAAAACTCGTCTTTAAATGAAGTTATACTCCTGTTTTTATGCCGGGAGATGTAATCCTAGATGTAATTCTTCTACTAAAGATATTTTTGAGCAATGATAAAACTTGTGAATATTTCTTTTATTTTATAAGGTTTACAAAAATACATATGTACGGTAAGTTCGCTTAACATGATTTCACAAAATGCTCTTAATCTCTTACACTCGCTTAGAGATATAAAGGTCTAAGATTGTAACCCATTCAGGGTCAATGTTTATTTCTTTATGCAAGCCATGTGTCTGCTTTTCTTCAATCTACTCAGCTGTAAAACGGCATCTTTCCAGGTTATGTCATTCCCTTTGCCACATTGACTTCCTACCAAATGAAGTGAGTTTCGTCAAGTAGATTGATAAATACAGAAAAATGTACTAGTACCTATGATTAGGGATAATAGCCAGTCAATGAGCATTTGAAAAGATGGAATCTAGACTACAAAATGCTATAATTTTTACCATGTTTAGTTGGATAGTCAAATCAATTTTACCAATCTTTATGAAGAAATGTCGTGCTTTTGGGGATGGTTATATTTGATACATGTATATAAGAAGGGCCTCTTAAATTGTTCTCTCTATAATATCTAATATACTAATTGTTTTATTGTAAGATATTTATCAATGATAAAGTCTGTTTAAAATTACATGTAGTTTGTACATCAAACACAGTATACAAATGTACATATTTGTTTCATTATTACTCCGAGCTTCAAGGGTATGATGTCGGTGTAATGCATAGTCTCTTACAGGACTATTTTATTTTGTAAAATGGTGATATTAGACTTGTATTAAAACATGATCACATACTGTTTTAGAACTTGAAATGTATCTAAGGCGTGGGTGCCTATAGGATGTTATATTATCAAAACTCTCAATACATAACAGAACTATGATTTTGTTAAATTTAGGACGAAAACAGGTCGTATAGTCTCTCGTAATGTTTGTTTGTTTGTTTGGGTTTTACGGCGCACCAACACAAAAAGGTCATATCGCGCCGAAAGCAATCAAATGATACTATTAATTCAAACGAAATTAATGATGTAAAGCTCTATATGCTCTTGTTATACAGGCCTAAAACGTTTATGAATATAATAATCATTCATGTTCAATTATGATTAATTGGGTACCGTTTAACCTTACCAAATTGTTATATGAACTGTTGAAATGTAACACACTTGTAATGACAGCATAAGTTTCAATAATAAAAAAAAATGGTTAGACTTTTTTTTACAATTATCTAAGCTTCACGTTATTTAATTACCCCAGTAAGGGCCTCAACTTTAAGAAATAAGTATTATTATTTAAAATCGTCATTTTGAATGTACGTATCTTAAATAGTAAGTTTATTTATCAGTTTAAATTGAATAAAGTGTATATTGGCTTACTTGGTATTAATTTATTTCGAGTTCAAACATAAACCCATTCGGGGCCTCACGTGTTTCATACAATGGTACCGCATGCTGATTCTGGTGTATCTTCATAAATTAATTATTGAAGGCTTATTTTGAGAAAGTATGATGTATTTGTATGATTTCAAATAAAATATTTACCATTTATTCAATTATATTATTACATTATGCATAATTTAGGGTCTTATGACAAGTTCAAAGCAGATGCCGGGCCTCAACTGCAAATAAACTGACAAAAAGCTATTTTTGAGTGTACAATATACTTTCTTAGGCATATAAAATCATAATACATATATTTTAATAACCATCTTAAAATTTTATAGAGATGATAATTTTAAAACTATGTGCCTATTTATGTGCCCCTTTCGGGGCCCCATTTAGGCAAGATACAAGGCCCCTCATGATTGTCTCCTGGGCTAATATTGATCAGTATGACTCAAAGTACCTCCATGCCAAATTTGGTGCTTTTATCACATTTTGCACAATTATTTCACTTACACACCTGAGTAAATTGACGTATGGAATGATATTGAAGACCTTTACTAATGTTGCTAAAATTATGACCCTTGGGTCAGAGGGGTCAAAAGATTTAAATAAGGAAACCTTCAAAGATCTTTTTTCTGACAGGTTATGCCTATCTTGAGGTCCTCTACAAATTTTGTCCAACCTATGAACCGTGGGTCAATATTAGCCCCACCCCAGGGGACAACAATTCTAAAGAAGGAAACCATCACAAATATTTTTGTCTGACACCGGTAGACTTAGAGGTTCCATATTAGTCATATGACATTCTTATGAGGTCCTCTACAAATGTTGCCCAAATTATGACCATTGGGTCAATATTGGCCCCATCCCAGGGGTCAACGGTTTTAAATAGGGACACCTTAAAATATTGTTTTGTCTGACATAGTTAAGCCTAGAGGTTATGACATCATCATTAGGACTTCTTTAAAGCTTGTCCAAATTATGACCTTGAGGTCAATATTTGCCCTACCCCAGGGGTCAACAGTTATGAATAAGGAAACCTTAAAAATCTTATCTAAAATTATAGGACCTAGAGTTTTCGTATTTGATTATGACACCAGCTAATTGTCCACTAAAAAGAATGTTTAACTATGCTTCTGGGTCATTTATACTACTGGCCAAGGGGTCACAAGTTCTGTATAGAGTTATACATGTATAAGGAATTTGGTCATTAACACCATAAAGCTAAGAATTGCTATTTGTTGTGTTGTATCATCTTAAAGTTCTCTAAATTTTTAGGGACTTGAAACTTGTAAAATTCCTGTGCCAGATACCTTAGGGTTAAGTTAAAGGTGAATGAGTGAGCGGCCTAGGCTGACACTGGCGGATACCGATGGGGTTCAGAGGTATAGACTACATTTACAAAATCCTCGAGGGTCTGTTAGCAAAACTTATTTTTTTCGCATAAAAGTAAAATACTTTTTGGTCAGTAAATATCAGAAAATGGCTTCTTCCATAGGCGGTCAACATGTGTAAATAAAATGTTTTTACTCTGTGACGACCGCCTATGGCATTTCTTGCAGTTGTTTGTATTTGCAAAAGAACTGAGGGGACATGACCGAACCCATCTTCACAATATCGTCATGTCCGACCCTCTGTAATGACATCGTAAAGCCGCCCCTGTCGATCAAGAGTTCTTAAGACCCTCTTGGGTTACTGTGTCTTGGAAACATATTTTACAGTGATTTCACATTCTAACTAGATCTACCGTACTGGATATTTAAATGTATAGATTTCTTAATCATTAAATAATATACTAAATGTGGTTTGAAACTATAACTGTATGCAAAAAGTAAGAAAGTAATTTGTAAGTCACAAACTATGCTTAACTATTCAGTCTGGGTGCCAAAATCATGCATCTCAACTTTTACATTGTTTAATCTCATATTTAAAACAATTAAAACCATGTATAAATGTCTGTGAAGGGTATAATTAAAGTACTACAAAACTAGCATTGAATTTTCAGATGGAAAAAACGGCCGTTTTTAGTTGATAAACTTAATAACTTAATGACAAAAAATGTTATGTCTAAGTTTTTTGAAATAAAAAACATGTATTAAAGCTCCTTCTTATCAACTAAAAATGGTATAGATGCGCTCTACTATGTGCCTTTCCAATATGGCAGTCAATTGTACAATAAAAACCGATTGGTTGACAGGTCTATCTATTTATATATCTATGACTACAACTGTACTATAATGGCAATTTCCATTGTGTCTGCAAAACAATACCTGTCTTAACATTGTCCTATTTATAACAGATAAATTATAAATGTCATCTGGACCACAGGGAATTGTCATGTTGCCACCTTTTGATTTTTCAAACATACCTTTTATATACATATATACAAGGGGTACAACTGCGTTTACTAGACCACTTCATCTAGATTTATTATTTTGTGACTCACAAAAAATACTGATACCCTGGTGGCACTTTAACCGCACAATTAAATCGATTAAACATTACTCTTCGAGCTATGAATGTTAAATGTTTCAAAGCGCACACCATTAATGCAATTAAATTATCAAAAACATAAAAAACAGCACAAAAATCTCAACTCGGACAAGTTTCTGCACAGATGAAATCGACAAATCTCGAGGAAAATCGTTTCATTTTCATATTTCAAAATAACCTATTTACCCCAATCAAAGAAAACATTTCAGAAAAACAATATTATTGAATAAAAATGTAATTTTGGGTGTCCGGTGTTGTTAACAATTGCGTTAAAGTTTTTCTTTGCCATATATTTCTGCCATTTTTTGTCAGATCTTTATGAAACTTTATACAATGATAACATACTATGCCATGAACAGAATTAGACAGTAACCACAACTCTACCTGCCTTTATTATAGATTATTTCCCTTGTAGTTTTGGGGTTAAAGTTTTTTAAATCCGGCTTTAATGTAGTTTCCACATTACATCTTTCAGAAAACTCAAATACACCTATACTGTTATATATGATGAATTTCGTCAGATATAGGTGTGCAAAAGTTTAGGTTCATGCCATTGACATATTCACATATTCATGAAGAAGAGTGTTGCAGTAATGAATCCTGAAATATTTATGCTGGGGTTTTCAAATAATGATATTCACTCCAAGAGCTTTTACTGACAATTCCGACAGTGTGATGTAACCTTCATGTGTCTAAGTTCCATTATACTCAAACAAATCTACTGATTTTTCTTTCAAGACAGGGTCTGAACACCAATATAAATTTTACTTATTCATATGTACAATGTCAACACAACTATAAAGAAATGTTACTCTGGATGTACCAGTATTTTTTTATGGTTTGCCCCTGTCTTTCTTTAAAAATGACTTATTATTGATTTCCTGAGTTATTTACCTTTAAAAACAAAGTCCAATCTTCAAAGTTTTCTTTCTTTACCATAAAGCCTTGCCACTTAGAAAGTTCTTGAAAAAATGAGGACACCGTCCTTGGTCTGATCTCGTATTGAATTATCCAAGGACTTTAGCTGATTATCTTTTAATTACATTTTTTGCTACTTTAAAAAGGATTTACATCAAAGGCTAAGATCATTATTCAAGATATAGGATTCTGTTCCCTTAAAAAATGATAAAGGATAATAGCTGTGTGCCGGATATAAAAATAATGACTTTTGATTCAATAGATAGAGGCTTACCATTGAATTATTTGGTTAATAATACTCATTAAAACTAATTATATAAGACTTATGGTGTTTGCTTTCTTCTAGATGTCTGATGATGCTAAATAATTAACTTGAAGATAGTATTACCATAACAATATTTAATTTAATGCTGTGCTTTCTAGAAAATCAATTGAGATTAAAATTAGCTTGTAATTACTGTTGAACAGCATTGTTCTGGCTCCGGTTTCACAAAAAAAACTTTTGACTGAAACAAAATATTCTGTTTGGATAATCTTTTTTGCTAATTTAATCTATGCGTCAATGAAAAAGATAAAAAACTTTAAAAGAATGGTATTAGAAGCATCTAGAATAGTAGAGAATCGTTTATTCTGCTGTTCATTGACTGCTTTTGTTTGAAGTTTTATGGTTGCAGGCATTGACAGCTAGTTTAAATGTTTAACATACTTTTTCAACTCCAGCACTACATAATGACAATACATTGTTCTTCTCCTATGAACTGTTTTTGACTTAACACAAATTTATATAATCGTGACCATATATAGACTGTGATTGAAAACAATGGTACATTATTATCAATCGTCCTTGTCTCAGCTGTAAAAAGGTCAAATATAGTGTGAATACTTGGTGTGTGGTATAAATTATAAGAACCAGGAGATGAAGTGTGTGCTAGACAATATTATCACAGAATGATGACTCAAATTCTAATTTAAGATTTTTTATATTGAGTTTAACGCTGTAGCAACACATTGTATAGGTTATATAACGGCATTCAGTGCACCTAACCTAGCTTTCATGGACCCTTGTCTATAACCAGTACTCACCTACTCTTCCACAAGGCCAGAAACTTCTCCATATACCTTATTAATGGATGAAAATTGACATAATTGTCAAATTTTCATGGAAGGGTATAATCATCCCATGTGGAATTTTAACCCGTATCTCCCTCGGGACAGGAGATTCCAAATCCCGGCGCGCTACCAACTGTGCTATCAACCATGGTTAAATTAAAGAAAAAATGAACTCTATAACTAATTTACAAAATGGTTTAATTTTCTAGCGGCAATTATTGTACTGAGAATTTATATAATTTATAATGGTCATCATGGATGTTGTGCCATGCATTTTAGTACATTTTAATGTTTACAATTACAACTTGGTCATGTTTGAACATCTATGTCTAAAATAAAACTCTGACTATGAATGAAAGATATTTAGAAGTGTAACAATACGGTAAAACCTGTTTTACAATATATTGCAATATGTATCGGTTATTTGCATAGACATTCAATGTATGAATAAATGCTTGTGCTTAGTGTTAATTAGACCAAAATTACACACATATGTGTATTTTCGAATGATCTCTTATCCAAATATTTGATTGACTAGTGTAAAACGGACTATGACTTACAAAAATGCATATTTTGAAGAGGACTTACGAATAAGATCATTTTTCTCACGTTTTACGACATGATTAACATTTGAAAGCACAATACGATTATTTTAAGTTTTTAACTCATTTTAACATTTATTCAAAAATTTAAACATCATATTCTGATAAAAACAATCAGTATACGGCACACAGCTTCAAAAACGGGGAAAAACAGACCGGTTAAAAACAGTCAGAAATCATAAAGCAATATTAACCGGTATATTTGTTAACAGTTACACCCCTAAAGATATCACTACAAAGATTGAAGTACAAACTATGATTACTCCTTATATTACATGGTCCTAATATAACTGATGTATAGTCTGAGCTTAACAGTTGCAAATATATATTTAACTCAGTATTTACAGTCTATTTTTGTCTTCATTTGTAAGTCACGCTTTATCGGAACCTTTTGGCAAAATACATGTACTGAACAATTAATTTTGTTTTCATAAGAACAAATACTTTGATACTGTGCCACAGTATTGCAGACTTGCGTTTTTCGCCCAAAATTTTGTGTCCAAAATTTAAAATACAATAACATGCCACTTTGACAAAATTTATAGTCACATGGGTTGTTATAAACAGGTGTATAACCGTATACACGCATACAAAAACACACGATTTAATGTCAGTGAAGGTTAATATTGTCGCACTATACCATAATAACTATATTTGTTTGTTTTTGTTTTTGTTGGGTTAAACGCTGTAGCAAAGCAACACATTTATAGGTCATATAACGGCCATCAGTCAACCTACTCACTTCTGCTGGAAAGGCTAAATCTCTAGATTTAGCTGTTAACCAACTACTAAGTGCATACTTTCGTCAGTGACTGACAACTGTCCTACATAATTAAAATCATTGGTAGGAGGGAGAATGGCCGTAGAAATAATTTCATGACCAAGCTCCACGAAAGTATGCCCACGTCCCCTCGATCAGTAGACTTGCGTTCTACCAACTGAGCTTGTCGGGCCGCTTGATTATAATAATTATATAAACTTATATAATATTCATGTACATATTACAGGGTAGTGTGTTATATAACTGGTATAAGAATGGTCAACTAGAAAGAAGTGATGGTAGTTCTATTACAGAGGGTATTGGTCAAGGACGTGTTACAGAGAATATGAAAGGAGCACCTGTAGATGATGCTATGTGTATATTAGACAAAGACGCAGTAGAAATGGTATATTCATTCTTATTTCTAATTTTGAAGGTTTATTAGATTAATAATGTTAAGGGCAGCATTTTATCAAAAATCTTAAGACAATTTAACATAACAATATAGATCTAGAAGGATTTATGACTAAAATCAGTTGTAAGAAGCTTGATATTACAGGCACCAGGGTTCAAAGAGTATTAGTTTTGTCTTGTCACCTGTTCTCAAATGTTAATCAAAGCAGACTATATCTGCAGTGGAAGTCTATTTCATCCTATCATGTTCTGTTGTGTTCTGTTTCTATCAGGTATTTTAAAATCACATCATATATGTTTAGAAGAGCCACAATCATGATCTATGCTGTGCTGGCCTTGCCAGTTTTCTCTGATCATCAAGTGGTGAATTAACTCATTCTACCTGCATGACATATATTTGAGTCAGTATTTTACAACCTTATTACACACTTAATAATATGGTAATTCCTGTACTATATGCTTCTTCATGTTCAGTGTTCAGTTTTCACATATTTCACATGTCATTTTGGTATTTATAAGACAAGGGGTGAGGAATCACTGAGGATAGATAGAAGTATTCTACAACGGTATGCTATATATATCGAATACTAGTATTGTAGGTTCGATAGATATATCGAATCGAACATTTCTGTATTGAACAAAATATCAATCAAAGATGATTATACAAATAAAATCCATGGCCTTCAAATCAATTGATATTTCATATTGTTAAATCAACGTTCTATTGCTTCCAGTTCGGTATGGACTAATCCCTGGACGAACACTCTCATAATATGATATTTCTTAATGCAAAAATCTTATACTGGTTACATCATGTTTTATTTAATCAAGGGGAAGTAATTGTTGCAGTTAGAATGTCCTTAATATGTACTTTTGTTTTTAATTAGTTCGGGAACAAACAGTCAGTATTTAGAATATACCTTAGATCAATTTGGGGAACCAGTATACATGTACACTTGGATTTGATCGGGCAGATCCACAATGTAAACAGAACTTGATTGTACAGAGGCGATATGTCATGTAAATAGCTGAAGTTCTGCAATGATATTTCTTTAAAAAAATGCAAAGGCCATAGACATTAACATATAACATATCAATAAGATAGTGCATTTAGTAGTTTGATGCTTCTACAATTAAAACTAATGATTAAACAACACTGTTTTGATGTTATATTAAAAAATGCAATTCATTATTAAAATATCATATAATATATAGAATATCAATCAATTTGTGTCGATATGAATATCGTACCGATCATTCTGACCGATATAGAACCCTTATAGATAGAACTTTTACAATTTACTTATCTAGATACAATAATCACATAATCACTATGCTTGGTATAAAAACCTAGACATGCTTTAAGTTATCACTCATCAACTATAAATTCTGGTGCATGTATGTAGACTTATATAAAGGAATAGGATATAAATTATCCACATTAATATGTATTTAAAAAGGATGATTATTTAGCTACTTATTCTTAGCTATAATGATAGAATTATTAGTCAGATTAGATAGGGTTATTGTAATGAGAGATTAATCAACTTACCTCACCTTTATATTAGAAGGATTAATTTGATATTTACACCTTCCCGTAAGTTAGCCAACTTATTATTTTATAATAACAAACACTAATTAATGATAATGATGGTGATTGTGGTTGCTTTTTTATTGAGGAGCCTGATCTTCCCTGTGAGCCTCTTAAATTATTATTTTTATTCATTAAATTAGGGCTGTCATTGATAGAAAAATTTTGTATAGCTATATCAAAAGTCAAGTATCGGTGATGTATCAGTATATCAAGTCAGACAAGGATTGTAATAGAAGCCACTAGAACTCCAGTACATATATACTATGTAATGCCCTCATGATGGTATGCATGATGTAAAAAGTTGTTTTAGACATAAAAAAGCAGAAAATTAACAGAAATTAACAGAAAACGTGAAAACTCAGAAATGTGAAAAATTCTTATAGTATATAGCTTTATAAAATGCTAGATTGTATTGATATTCCAAATTGGGAATCGATATCGGATCGCCTGTCAAAAATAGATGATACATTGTACATTGATATGGTGGTTTCCGATGACGGCCCTACATTAACTACATTGTAATTATCCTAGTTTTCAAATACATTGTATTATTTTAATATTCCCTACTAATCCCTAGTATAAAATCTTAAAAGTAAACTAGAATTGTTTGCTTCCAATGGAGTACAAATTATGTCATATATTTAGAGCTAAAATACATGTACATAAGTGTTACTATGGATGTATGTTTTTGGAGTTATGACTCATTTGTATTTTACAAAAATGACTTTGTAATTATTGTTTATTTTCGTTGAAAAACTGATTCCTGTCTCAAAAGCATTTTGTTGAATGATAAGCCTTGCCATGAACAAAACACTTGAAAAGTTGAGCGCGCTGTCTTTGGCCTGATCTTGTTAAATTTTGCTTAGGTTGAACAAAGAATTGTGGACAAGGGAAACTTGTTATAGAGAATGTCTAGACAAATACAGTACCCACCAAAAGTTTGAAGACAAAAGGAATTTACATAAATTCTTGAATTTTGATGATTATTTTTGTAGAATTATTATCTTCATTTAAGTATGGTTTGTGATAAAATGAAAACTTATTTCATGAATGCAACACATTTTTAAGATTTAGTAACTGACTTCATATAGCCCCCAAAGCCGTGTTTATATATATGTATATATCATTTTCCATAACAAAGCTTTTATGCTTTTTTTGTTGTCTCAGTTATAATCATATTGATAACCAAAACATAAAGCAAAACTAAAAAGGATTTCAAAATAATCAATTATCAAAGTTTAGATAAAAGCTATTCCATAGGCCTACAAAGTAAAAATGTCTCCAAACTTATGATGAGTACTGTATGATAATCATGATGGTCACTATACAACAGAACCTTGCTTGCAAGTTGTCTTTACATACAAGAGACCTCCAATGGAGTTTAGGTTCCCTAGGAAATCAATGAACACTTTGTCCTTTGGTCATGAAGATTTGCTTTGACTAATGGAAGACCCCATGGGTGTGCAAGGAGAAAACCAGGTTTATTGAAGTTTGGGCGTTAGTACATAGTAATGGTATTACCTGTGATAAGAGACTGAATCACAGACCTGCACTTATAAAAATCTCAGAGCAATGGGAACTAAATGAGCAAAAACAAAAATGTACTTGCTACATATAGTATCAATTAGCAGTCTAGTCTTTGTTCATTCTACAGAATATGTACAAGGAAATCTTGTTATTGACTTATTTTGCAAAGGTAAGCAAGTACATCTACGTGTATAATGTACTTTTACTGCTCTTTAAAAATGGGATCAGCAGGTTACTATTTTTACTCCTTTTATGTAACATTTGTACATGGTTAACCCCTTGGACCTGCTTACAGTTCAGATATACTTTATAGAAAACTGAGTATGTCATTTCCATTGACGTATTTGGCTGATATTTGATAAAAAAACAGTGAAGATAATATGTGTAGAGTTAGTATTACTTGTTGATATTAACACCATGTGATCTCCAATGGTGTTTGATACACCTGAAGGTGCTGACATACAGTACCCACCAAAAGTTTGAAGACATTTTCACTTTGTTAGCCTTATATAATTATATAGGCTTTAACAAAAGTTTGATTACCATTTATTTTGAAATTCTTTTTTGTTTTTCTTTATTTTTTGGTTATCATTATAATTATAAATGAGGCTACAAAAATAGCATAGAAGCTTTGTTAATTTGAAAAATAAATACAATAAACATGGATTAGGTGGATTCAGAATATCAGACGCTAAATCTTATATAAATGTTGCATTCATGAAATTTGTTTTCATTTTATCACAAACCATCTTTTAACTTATAAAAAATGATGATTCTGCATAAATGATAATACAATGTATAATATGATTCAAGAATTATAGTAAATTTAGTCTCTAAACTTTTGGTGGGTACTGTATATAGAAGTACAGCAGTAGGTGATATGGTCTAACCTGGCTTAAGTTAATTCCTTTAAGTTACAAAACAAAGGTTCTGTAGACAGAAAATTGTTAAATACCCGGTACTAGAGATAGGACGATATGACAATATTTTGATACAATATCAATACGTCAGGTCAAGATACATATAGTGACCCAGCAAGATATATTGCCATAAGATCCTGACATTGGTAATAAGGGGAAGTTACTATATTTTCAACATTCGACAGGTTTGCTGTTCTACAAATATCATATCTGTGGCCGTTTGTAAAACAGTATAACTTCTTCAGTGGGCAACATGACTGGCGGACATCTCAACCTGCAGGTAGAGACACTTACCTAACCCATGCACTACCCTTGATCATAAATAAAAGAATGTGAACATTTGTATTTTACAATAACTACACATATTGTATCGTTAATATTGTCTACATTTTGTTTCGATACATATCATATTGTTTCATGACTGTATCGTCTCATCTCGATTAAATAAAGAGTGTGGCATCCAGTAAAGGGTTAAGATAATTATACTAGTACATGTACTATATTATGTTGTAAAAGAATGTTAATATATACACATGTACTATGTACTAGTCATTTTTATAAGACTACATATTTCAGTCTAAGACTGTCATAATAATGACTTAATGTATGACTGTCTAGACTTGATTTCATAAAAAAGCTAAATCTATAATAATCATAATGAAACTGTTATATTTCACATTTTACTATCCTAACTGTGTTATAAGTTATGTGCACATTATTAGTCTGTATGTTTAATACCATAATGACTAGGGTAACATTTTACATAGCTTTTAATGATCTCCTACATAGGTTGTTCTAATTATGCCCTTTGCTTCAACATTGATCACAACAGCTGCCACCTTTACAATAAAGTTATATCTTCAAACATCTTCTCTCAATTCATTTTGAAGGTTTACCACTTCCAAATTTGGCATGTAGTATCATGTAAAAGCCCTTTAAAAGGTGTGATCAAATGCTAGGGTTGAAGTTTGCTGGAATTCCTGTCTGATATCATATAATTGGTTGTCTTTATTTTATATTTTCGTGCTTTGCTAAAGCAATTGTTGATAAAAACCAAATTAGGTGCTTCAATAAATTGGCTTTAAAGGAATATACAGGCAAATGACTGTGCCAAAAGTATAGAACCAAGTCTAGTTTTTAAAACAGTATAAAGAACGTAAGAAATTGCTTTCTAATAACATTTGTCACTTGTAACATTCAACTGAACGAATTAAAACATGTGGCATACACATTGTTGAAAACATAAGTAGGATACTGAGGGAATCACCAAGCTATTTATAGATTTGTTATATGTTGTACTTACTGAAATTAAACATTTTCATTGGTCACTTCTTGTCTTTTCACCATTCTTAGGTGGTTAGAATATCTTTATAATAGAATTATACTTAGAAATGTTGCACAATAACAAGCTATAGTATCTTCTCATCAGTAAATGCATATTTTAACACTAATCTATTTTTAGCTAACCTGACCCTGAATTAAAATCAATTTAGGATAGACCAATGCATGTTGCTGTTTGGAGGTAATTGCTCTGCTGAGGTTTAATTCAATTAAAATTAAGCCTATGGGAAATATCAAAAGTTGTTGTTGTGCGGAGGACTTGTTCTGTAAAGGTTATACTTTATAACCTGTTCCTCATTATATAAATGCTTGTATAACTATTTTTTACATAATGGTAATGTGATATGTTGTAAACAAATGGTATATTCAATGAAAATATCAATTCTTAGTTCTCACAATATACATGTAATTTATAACGAAAGTGTGATAGAATTTGTTTCTTTCATCTGATTGGTGTTTCATGTCTATGTGGCTGTCTCTGATTGGACGATGTATTGTATAACACCTAACAACTAACATTTTAATGGTTACAGCTAGTTACTTATTAGTGTAGATGGTAGATGTATTATCAATGTTTTCTTGCTCGTTTGCAATTCTCAATATAGACTGTAATCCTAGCTCTGTGGTTTTAGATATCAATTTTGTGTAAAAATATTAATGCTGGCTGACTAGTGTGACTTTATTGTTGTTACTGACCACCTTGTTGCTATAGTTACTGAAAACTGTGAAATATTTATTTTCAATATTGAGATTTGTATTGGTTATTCACAACCTTACCTTTTGTGTGTTGTTAAACCCACACAAAACAACCTCTTTTCATATACAAGTAATTTATGCTTTACTTATGTAACAGGGCTGTATATATAGTATGTGTTTTATATTTTTGTATATCATATTCTTCTGGCCTATTTGCTCAGTTAGGAGAGCATTTTACTTGCAAGCAGGAGGTCGTAGGTTCAATACTGGCATCGGGCACTTAACTTTTCTTCGTCCTATTACACTTCTAAACTCTTATCACAACTTTAAGCTCATCTGGCATGTGTACATCTTCAGAAATTATATGAAAAATATTTTTGTCAAGAACCATATAGCCCACAGTTACCATTTTGTTATCATCTGAGGTCCTTTACTCTTTGAACAATATCGATCCTGCCTTAGGGGTCAACAGATTAAAATTATAAGTCTTTAAAAATTGTCTTGTCTTAAACCATAAGACTTACAGCTACCATACTTGGCATGCAGCATCACCTCAAGGTCCTTTACAGAGTTAGTTAAAATTACGACTTTGGCTTCAAAATTGGCTCGCCCCAAGTGGTCACAAGTTATACATGAGTGAAATGAAATGTTAAAAGATCTTCTAAAATTGTCAGACATTCGCTTTCATGTTTCACCTCAAGTTTCTTCAAAGATTACTCAAGTTATACCTTGGAGTCAAAATTGGCCTTGCTTGATGGGTCACAGTTTTTATACAGTTAAAGCCACTATATGAAGATATATTCACCGACAGTAGACTTGAAAACTGTTTTACAACCATGTAGTTATCAAAATACAACATATATTAGAGACAAAATAAACAGTTCAAACCATTCTGCTTTCTAAATTTGAATTTGACCATGTATCCATTTCTTAGTGGGGTACTTTTATAAGGACAGGCCTGGCTTTATTCATTTATACGCCAATAATCAATTAACCTTATCTAAAATAGTTTCAGAGCTTAATTATGTTATTTGAAGCAGTTTTTTTCTGTAATAAGACTTCATCTTAAACATGCTGTCCTCAAAACTATTGTTTTAAGAATTAAAAAAATTCTACTTTAAGTTTTGATCTTCTTTCACTTTGAAATGCAATAAATAACATAAAAATAATAAAGCAATATTTGCATTTAATTAAGAAATCCTAATTATAGGTGTTTGAAATAGATACATGTCTAGTTTCTTTGCAGTCCAAAAACAATGATACTTTTGATAATTGGACTTAAAGTCAATGCGTAGTCTGGTTTAAGAATATACTTTGTAGTCTTGTGTATTTGACATAGCACATCCTGTATTTGACATTACATAACCTGTATATGGCATTCAATACACTGTTATATTGACTGATCCCAGCATCATTACTTTGTGTTTAGGGCTGCGGCGAGTATCCGAGTACTCGGATATTCGCAATCTCTAGCGGAAAATCGAGTACGAATATTCGTCACGTCCAAAATCGTCAGATCGCGATCTTGTTTTGAAAAAAAGGAAAGAACATTTTCAGCTTAATTATCACTAAAAACGAGTTGCACGATTAATGAAAACTTTAATTTATGTAGGGACCGAATTATCCAGTGTCAAAATTTCGATTGATACACATTTGAACAAAAATGTTATCATTGAACATGCCCATAAAACGTCTGTTTGTAGTGTTTGGAGTACATGGTTTCCCATAGAGTTAAAGCTTCTGTAATTTTTCACTTATTTTTATTACATGAATTTCTGTATGCTTTTCTATTAACATGTGATGCGTGGTTCGATTTGTGAATCACTATACATGAATCGTGGTTCGGATCGGATCGCCACTTGCTCACTATCCACAGCCCTATTTGTGTTTGACTCTCTCTTGACTTGGTCAGGTGATGTCATTTATGTACTATAGAATGACTGTATATATCACTCTTTTTTATCATGTTGATGCATAAAAAGAAGGAAGCAATGTTGACATTCCCTAGTATAGGGTGAAATAAAGGATATGT
Organism: Mactra quadrangularis; assembly: GCA_025267735.1. Taxonomy (NCBI): domain Eukaryota; kingdom Metazoa; phylum Mollusca; class Bivalvia; order Venerida; family Mactridae; genus Mactra; species Mactra quadrangularis. The sequence goes on along the minus strand of CM046301.1, from coordinate 23,264,684 downwards.
GAATTAAGGTAAAAGAATGAATACAAGAAACCTGGCTGTCTTAAATTAACTTTACAAATTATTAACTAACAGCTAACAGTCAGACCTACAATTTCTGTTATTCTCTTGCAGACATTCAGACTACTTGATGAAGAAGGTTTCTTTGTTGGTGCCTCATCTGGATTAAATATATCTGCAGCATATCAGTTAGCTAAAAAGATGGGTCCAGGACATACCATAGCTACTTGTTTGTGTGATACTGGTCAGGTGAGTACATTTACTAAACATGGCTCCATGGTTACTGTAAAAAACCATTATCATTTCACAGTTTTGTATACTGTTTGGAATTACCCACCTTTTCATTATGAAGTAATTGTTTCTTCAACGAGAATGAATTCTTCTTTAACTGCATTCATTCCCAAATCTGAGACATTGTCTCTAGTCTAAGTAACTGTATGATACTTTCAAAAAATGCATCGTCGGCAACCATAGTAATTTCTTCCGTTACACTTCATAGTATTACATACTCAGTGTGGGCAACTTGACTGACAAAATTTGTTTTTGTGAGGCAGGGAAGACCAATCTTCTTCCAATAAATTTCATTTGTTACTATTAAATACTCTTCAATAACAATGACCTCATACTGGGATTTTCCTCGCCCGCTTTAGAAAAATCACTCATGGAGGTGCCATTTTGAATGGTAAACCAAACCTTAGATATAAAACGTAATTTTATTGGCTAGTTTTCCACAATGGTTTCTATGCGGAGCCAATGAAACTGCCTCATTAATTATTCATGACTATTAGATTTTCCTAACCAAATGACCCACGGTACATAAAGCCGCATAGTGGAGTAACGTATAGTGGGATAACTGACGATGGAATAATGGTTGTTCTGTTCTTTTAATATCTTTTAACTATGATAATCCATTTTCATTTATGTATATAACTTGTCCAGACATTTTCATTGACTTTACCTGCTGTGGTCATTATAAGTTGGTCTTAACTTCACAGAAGAAATGTGATTACTTAGAAAGTTATTTAATAATTAATTATTGCATGAATAGCTGTCCCATAAATTTGATAGTTGAAAAATGTCCCTTTGAAGATTTCAAATAATTTTAAAAGCCAAGTTTTTTAATGTTGTCTTACTGTGAATGCCATTTTGTGAGTTAATGTAATTTTGAAATTACCATTGACATCAAAGTGAAAGTTATCAGTGCCTTTCAGTTGGCATTATTTTTTAATATTTAATCCTGTATTATAAATCATTGGTTTATCATCAACAATGTTAATAATCTTGACTTGGTTTTGCATTTTTAGCAGATAACTTTGTCTATGATGTATGTGCCCTTTAATTCATAAAAGAAAAATATGTACAATGTAGGCTCCGTATTTCATATTGTTTTCCATTAATCTGCTCATTCTTATTATGCAATGTGTCTTTAAGATGTTGAAAATAATTGCACAATATTTCTTAAAGTGTATTGAAATCCAGGAAGAATGAATCACAGAGTTAATTGTTTGATATAATTATGACGGAATTGTTTGTGATAAGTTATCATAAAACTAGAGTCTGATTTCTGCTGCATCCTGCATTTTAAAATTAGGTTATCAGATAACATTGTTATGTTGGCAGTGGCTAGAATTACCTTGTAGATAACATACTCACTCAGTGCCGTGTGGTACCTCTCAGTACACAAGAATACTTGATTGTTCTCCAGATAAACCATTCTTCCATTGCGTCTGCTCAATTGCGTCTGCAAGTTTCACATTTCTAGCAAGATTACCAAAGCAAATACGTAGAATATCTAGATTGTTTCAAAGATTAAAGTTTCTGCTGTTTCGTCTGCTATTTTCAATGAACATTTCAAGCGTCTGTTAGATTCTCATGTCTGAAAGAATTACTTGCTCTCTTGGAGAAAAAAGTTGGACAATTATGTATTATTTGAAACAGATGTTTATATCATGTTGATACTGCTCTGTGGTTGAAGATTAGAAAATTAACTTTGTGGGTTTGGTTAAAAACTGAAATTTTATTTGTTTTGTGAATCATTTCTGAATTTTGACTGAAATGTGTCATTCAATTGTACATGTATTGGATGCATAAAAGCCTACATGTAAAGAAATATAGTTCCTTGGGAGTATTTCAGATAAAAAGAAACAGACATTTTAGTCTGTTAACAATTTAAAACCTTTTCTGCGTAAAATTGTGGCATTGTTTAATTGCCTTGTGACTTGCCTGTATGTGTGTCTGTTGTCTCCAGTAAATTACATATTACAAATTTGGGAGACAAAATAAGTGTTTGCTGTTGGACAAACACCAATGTCTGCTGTCCTAGGTTAATTTATAGAGCAATTTCATTGAGGAGAATTGAATTGTCTCTTATATGGAGGTGCCTTGTGATAAGGTGTCTGTAAGCTCAAGTTGGAAAAAAGTTAACTTAATCAGGGATTCTATATAACAAGGATTTGTAATGAAGTGCTTCACTGTCTATAACTGAAGCAGGTTGTACAAACTATTCCAGAGTTTAAAAACTTGATTTATGTTTTTTTACACAGTCTACCATGCAACTTGCGAATGTTTCTGAAGTTTTTGACAAAAATTTGTCACAATTATGACCAAAATATGACTTTAGGTGATGTAAAATAGGGCTAAAAGTGGCAGATCAGCGGGAAAATGCATTATTTTGTGAAACAGTCTGTGAACGTAATTTACCTCAAAATCATCTAGAAACACCTTTATCCTAATCTTTATGTTCATTTGAATGGTACTGGTGAAAAATTTCAAGTAAATATTTTTATTTAAACTTGTTATACTTGTTATCTGTATGTGCCAAAAAAATAGCGAAGACAATGAAGTTTGATGAAAATCTTGTCGTTACAAATCCCTGTTATTATCCCTGTATAAAATCCCTGACTTCAGCGTACTTCAGAGTTGGTTACAGAGTGTATCTAGTCTAATTCTCTGCCTTGGCACCAAATAACTCCATTATTCAAAACTTCAAGGTTCTGATTTAATCTAATTAATTCAATTAACATTGATGATTATTAGCTGCATATGTAATAGATCGTAAGTCTGTTGCCAAGTTTTATAAATTTAGGTCCAAAGAACAGTTGTTCTGGTTTTCTGACTGGCCTTAATTTTTTACTGATGAGTGGGTTTTTTTTAGGTCAAATCCTCTTTTGGTCAAACAGTTTTAGCTATAGGTCGTTTGCGTTAATGCTGGACCCCTATTTGCTGTAAATATCTTTTAAACTATAACAGCGATTTTGCTAAAAAATTTAATACAATCTTATTTCAATTTTTCCTTCTAGGATTTAAATTTTCAGGATTTTTAATAAATAAATAAAAAAGTTTTCCATAAGGTATAATGCAAAATATTTGGAATTTTTTATCAAAAATCTGGCGGGAGGTAAAATAAGCTGTTCTGATTATAACATTGTCATAAATTCAGTGTATTTATACTAAGTCCCGTGCGTTTACTGTAAATTTGTCGCTTAAATAAACACTCTACGGTCTACTGAATTGTAAAGCATAGGCCCGTCTTTAAAATCGTATGTGTAGAATATGTACAGATTTTGACAATAAAATTTGAGTTTGTATATACTGTTATACTTTATTATCAAATAAAATTTCTAACCGGGCCTCATATTTAGCTATTATTTTGTGTCTACTGTTATGTGGCTGTTCTGATTATGGCACATACCCATTTAACAAAAGTCGCTTTTTGGCTTCAAAATTTGCATGGCATGTCTATGGGAAGTATGTTATGTAATTAAAGAAAAATTCTGAATTTTTGGATTTGAGAAGGAAAATGCTAGTTATGATCACATACAAAATTTGAGTTAATTCTATCCAATAGTTATTGAGATATATCATGATTTTAGGGGTCCAGCTTTACCGCAAACGACCTATACTCAACTATTTGGATCGTTTTTGAATATCATTCCCAGAAGTTTCTAAAAAATGGCCCGGTCACAACCTGGCATAGGCGAATGTAGCGGGGGGGTTAAAGGTTATGGACCCCCCTGAAAGTTCTAAACTACACTGGGGTCTAAAAGTTTCTTTACACATGTTCATTAGATATTTTACAATATATTCAGATACACTTCACATGTTGTTGTTAGTTTCACTGCTAATGTACTTTTCAACATGAGCACTCAATTATGTTCTGTTATCCTCTATTTTCGTCAAAATGTAGTTTTTAATGAAAATGACTTTAATTTATAATTATTAAATTCTATACAAAAGTTCAAGTTTTCAGTGAAAATATGAAAAAATACATTTGTAAAGAAACTTTTGGACCCAGTGTATACCCGTACATGTGTGTTTTTATTTAACTGTTAACCATTTTTAAGTAGCATGTTGCAATTTTTCGCCCTTGTGTTTAACAATAAACTGATGTTATGTGCTATAACTTCAACAATGTGTCGTTTCTGTTGGCCTGTTTTCGTATATTTAGTTAATTAACTTGATTATTTATATTTAAAGTATGATGTAACAAATAATTATGACAAAAATACATTGAAACAGGATTGTAAAATATCAGATTTTATGACCTTGAGAAACCTTGTTTAGGTGAAGGCTGTTATATGAAGGCTGTTATATAGAGTGACATATTACTGTCTATAAAATAAAAATAGAGTTGATAGCTGATAAGTCAAGGTGAAGGCCTATTTGTATGAGTTATTACTGTACTTTATAATTTACATTCTTCACCTATTAGGAGTATAAATATAATTTGTATCATTATTTTTGAATATTTCTCATTAGTAAAACAATTTTTTTTTTGGGGGGGGGGGGGGTAATGCCCAAGCAACACATTGTACAGGTCATATAATGGTGGACAGTCAACCTACTCACTGTTCCTGGAAAGGCTAAATCTCTAGATTTAGCTGTTAACCAACAACTTTTTGTTTACTTCATTCATTGACTGACAACTGCCCTACATGATTTAGATTAAGTGGTTGGAGGGAGAATAATCATAGAAATTATTTCATGACCAAGCTCCAATAAAGTATGCCCTTCTTTGGAATTGAACCTGTGACCCCTGGATCAGTAGACCAGTGTACTACTGATTGAGCTAGCCAGGGACTTACCATTAGGAGTGTACAAAATCATTTTAGTATAAAATATTGTGTCATGATTTAGTTCTGTTATACTGTATGATTCATGAGAATTTTATCCTGAAAAAAAAAGAATTTAACTGATCTAGGGATCATAGGTGTGATTCCTGGGTAGGGCATACTTTCCCTAGAAATAATTTTCTAAGGCCATTCTCCCTCCTACCACTGTTTCTAAATTATGTAGGGCTGTCACTGTTGGAAGTTTGTGCCTAAAAGTTTGTTAACAGCTAAATCCAGAGATTTATCCTTTCCAGGAACAGCAAGTAGGTGGACTGACCGACGTTATTTAACCTATACAATGTGTTGCTACGGCTTATAAACCCAACAAACAAACAAACAAATAGGAAATTTCTTTTAAGTTATTATATTTACCGTTATAAATCTTTAAACTATATAATTATATTTTTACCTTTCAGAGATATTATGCTAAATTATTTAGCCAAAAAGTTCTACAAGAAAAAGGTAAAGCCCATATGTTCTTTTTCTAAACACTCTCATTTGATTCAGGTTACTATGATAAAATTTTGATTCCCTAATATTAAGGAAAACAATATTTTTTCATGTGGATCCGATACAAGTTGCTGTATTACAAATTGCTGAACAAACATATCAAGTCTATTAATTTACTCATATGAATCTCTAACTTAACTGATTCACGGTGGCAATACCATTTGACTATGACATCACAAATGCTACGGTTTCAAGAAAAGTCAGGAAAAACTTGTCTCAACTAAAAGTTTTAAAGAGCTTTAAGTATTTCAATTCTTGTCAGATTTACATGATACCTATTGGAGGCTAGGCAGAAAAATGTGTTTGTTTGCTTGGCAATCTGGTTTAAACCAATCTAAAAATTTCCACTCGCCTACTTGCTAATTTAGATCTGGTCGTTTTCAGTCGAGGGTCACATTCAGGTGACCTTTTCTCATCATAATATTCATTACAAAATTGTTATGATTAGTAACTTGTTAACATCGTCTACGTCACGCAATTTGAAATGAGCCATCCAATCGTAGACTGTGAATAATACCGCTGTTAAATTAGCTCAAAAACCTTGGTCTAAAAATAGAAATTACGAAATCAAAATGTTATTAATAGTGTTTCGTCTAGATGAAAGCTACACATTGATTGGTCAACATAAAGGTAATCTCGACGTGACCCTGCATTGAGATCTTAGAGATCCTGTACAACAACGCTCTACAGGATATCTGTTTACGGAGATTGTTGCTGGGCATCACATTTCCAACACCAGTTTCATACTTTTGCATGTACCAATTTACAGCAACCTAAAGTCAAATATGACTAGATCGATCATGTCCTAGATGCTATTGTAAAGCCATTCTGGTATACCTAGAATGCAGTCTGACTTGAAAATGTTCTACCAGGGACCACAATTGTTTGCCATTGTCAATATGCTTTTGCAAAGCTTTATAGTGGAGTACATGTATGGTACCCAAACTGCTTCTGATAACTTGCAGGGGGTGTTTACCTAGTTTCCTTTTTTATGTATCATTATCATCATATACAGTACCCACCAAAAGTTTGGAGACATTTTCACTTTGTAAGCCTTTTTACATAGGTTTTGTTAATTACCGTTTATTTTGAAGTGCTTTTTAGTTTTGCTAAATATACCCCCGCTTCGAAGAAGAGGGGGTATACTGTTTTACCCTTGTCTGTGCGTCCGTCCGTCCATTACAAAATTTCCGTCGCAGTTTTCTCAGCAACTATAACATGCAGCAGCCTAATACTTTGCATATTGCTTCATCCCATAGTCCCATGTGGTGTAAAGCGATTTCATGCTCCTTGCTCATCTACTTCCTGTTTGTCGCATATTTTTACATTTTTGCCGGGGTATCACTAGTGAGCATTAGCTCACAGATTTACTTGTTTGTTTTTGTTATGGTACTATTTGTACTTGAGACTACCTAAGTAGTATAAAATCTATGTTATAGAAAAAAATTACATCAAATTAGGCTTTGGGTGCATTGAGATGTCATATGAATCTTAAAAATGTGATGCATTCAAGAATTTTTTTTTTCATTTAACCATCAAGCTTATTAAATATATTTAAAATGATGGTTCTACCGAAAGCAATGAATGAAATTTAAGACTTTTATTTAATTTCTTTTGTCTCCAAACTTTTGGTGGGTACTGTATATTATTAATTATTGTCTGAAAGATTCAATTTCATATTTTTCAACATCAATTTGAACAACAAAACAGTAATTAAAGATAATTCCATTGACAAATTAGATGTTGCTTTGACAAAACAGGTCCATCAATTAAAGACTTACCTTTGACAATAATGTATGACAGTATAAGACTTTACTGTGTTATTTTCTTCTAATTAGGTTCCAAGGCTGTCTGGGTTTCGTAAATAAAAATTGAGGCTATCTTAAAACCTTAGTTACTTGTTAAGTACATGCTTACTTTGAAGGAGAAAATAAGATTGTTGGACTTGAAAGATATGATGTTGGACTCCTGCAAATAAGCTCTTGAATGGTTCAGCATAACTGTGTGAAATAAGGACATAGCAAGACTGTTTGACAGTTGTTCATGTTTAAAATTATACCCGCAGACAACTTTCTGAAGAAAACAATATGCATGGCCTTGTGTACCGTAAGTTTTATTCAATCCAGTCTGGAAAATCTAGGAAGTCTTATTCAGTATTAAAGTACAAGTGTACTGAACTGGGCCCGGTTTCACGAACGCATTCCTATCTTAAATTTTTAGATTAACCTTAAATTTTCTATTTTTAGCATTTTTAAGCTTAAGTGCGTTTCACAAACATTTTACAGTTTAATCCGTTCTTAAATAGTCTAAGTTATGAGTGAAAATTTAATCGAGTGAACGGGTAGATTAAACTAATGTAAACATTACTTAAATATAAACAAATGATTAAACGTTTGTCTAAATTTTATGTTTTACTGGCTATAGTCCCTAGACGATGGAAATTCCGACGAAGGAAAACTTAGTGTGGTTTAGGAAGTATGTCGGAAGAGAGAATATAATTTATCAGAGTTACAGATTTTTATCTGCTATGATTCATTTCATCGTTGAATTTATTCGTCACCTCACATATAAGATGGAGTATGACAGTTTCTGCACTACTTCAAGACTTAGTGTTGGCGGAGTTGAGTTTCTGTATTATTATATAAATAATAATAAAACTAGCAGATTAAAACGAATAAATACTTTGATATCAATTTCGACGTCATTCTGTTAAGATTTAAGAGATGACAATCATTCCAACAGAAAATTAATTAATTTGAATTATTCAATTCCATTAATTTTGATTTTAATACGCATTCGTCACCAAATCGCACCGTAATCCAACGGTGTTTTATTATTATTATTATCGTATTATAACACATTGCAATCATACCTTTATTCAATACCTTCACTATCCTTTAAATATATATGCATGTAAACAACAATATCTTTATTTAAGATTCATAGCTTGTAGATTTTAACAATAATTTGTGATATAAACAGTTCAGTTTTTTCGATGCAAGTAATGAAAGTCGAACCATTTTAAAAATAGGTAATGTAAACGTTTTTAACCACCATACTCTTGCAAGACATGCAATGCATGTTAAACACTCTGTCCAGCCAATCCGCGAATGTCAAGCCTATTGTAAGATAGTAAGATAATGTCAGGCATATTGTAAGGCGGACATCATTCGCCAAAAACCTTTTATAAGCGATTTTCGAACTGTTTATTGAAGGAATAGTTGTCACGCTACCTAACGGGCAATAACTGACTGATCCGTACACTACAATTCAAGTAATGCTTTTGTGTGCCTGCCTGGAACATTTTCACCAATTCAAAAGTTGTAAACCAAATATTTAGCAAAGGGTACTTTTATCACATACTAGTAATACATTTGACATACCTCCTTATTTTAAGTTAGCCAAAACGGGCATCATAGTTTGCATTGTAATTTTATAGATTTTGTTATTCAAATTAAACAACGCTCGTCTCCAAACTTAGATAATGACCCAAAAGATACGAGATTTCGTATGAATCGTATAACTATACCCTGATATCATCCATTAATTACCTACTTATCACTTATTATTCAATCTTCGCTGATGCACAATATTGTAATTTTGAAAAATACTTAACTCTAACTTACAAAAGTACAGCAATGAAGTGATTGTAAGATAATTGTGCATAATAGGGAAACACAAATGATTGACAAAAATAAAATAAAATGGACCAAAAGTGAAAAATGTGAACATTCAGGGTTTGAACCTATGCCAGACAAAAACAATGTTTCAAGCATAACAGTCTAACCGTTTACGCTATAGAGTCCATCAATAAAACACGTTGGACATTTAGTACTCTAAGGTAATTTTGTTGGTTTAAGTTTGGGTCGCTTATATCAACCCTAAATTTATACTTATGTAAGAAAGGCTTCGTGAAATCCACTTAAAATATTTTATAAGATACTCCTAGTTACGGCCAAAATATTTAAGACAATCTTAAATTTATTTAAGTTATGAGAGCGTTCGTGAAACCGGGCCCTGTTATACTTTTCCTCATTGAAAATGTGGTTGTTGTTTGCTTTTGTTTGCATAAAAAGCTTTGAGAGAAGCTTTAAATGGACTAAAAAGAATCTTGTAAAGAACACAAGTGAACAATTTATGGTCATCTTATCCTGGTGTATAATGACATGTTTTGACATTGTCTTAATGTAATGTAGTACTATAATGTTTTGATCTCATTGTTTATGGAACATTTTTCTTCTATTTTCAGGACTATTAGAGAACTTGTCTGAGAGATACTGGAAATATCTTCATTAATGAAAGGACATTTATATGACCATATATCATTATAATAATGTGTTGTTATACATTTTTGTTGTATATTTTATACCTAACCAGTTTTATATTTTATAGTAATGGTTATGATTTATAATGTTGTTTATATTGTCTGTTGTATTTATACCATATTGTTTCTAGTGCCTTAGAATTATGACATTGTTTTAAAGGGGGAAATAGAACTATAAGATATGTTGTTTCTTTCATGCTTTACGGTGGAACGTCACGTTATAATTTGTGTAAAATACATCAAATAAAACGCAAAACTAAGCATGAAAGAAACAGAATATTCGTCAACTTTGGTGTAAGATGATTTTATTTCAACTCGTGAACTCAGAAAGTAACATTTTCACTTGTGGCTATGCCACTCGTGAAAATATGTTTTCTGAGCTCACTCGGTGAAATATAAATCGATCTTACACCAAAGTTGACGAATATCCTCTATATATTTGTTGTGACTGAGCGGTAGGGTCAATAATGGACTTGCTTAGTGGATTTCCTGACCAGTTTGGTACCATTATTATATGGATCTAGTGCTCCCCCAGTCACTGCATTATTATAAGATATGTAGTCTTGAGATTTTACTTCAAACATGTTTAAGATTATTAAACCAGTAGTAACTGAATAATATTGACCTTAAACAATCTTTTTGTCTGAAATCTAGAAGGGAATTAAAGAAGTACTAAGTAGAAGAATACATCTAAGTATTTACAATATAGTTCTACTCAAGATCATCTTGACTTTGAAAAGTACAATGTATGTGCATACATTTAAAAAAACAGATATGCTGTACAGAATGATTGACTGATTTGATAGTTGAATATAGTTGAAAATTAGTGTTTTCTTTACATTAATATCAATTGCTGTAAGTTAGGGTACAGAACCTTTTGGTACTGGTATTGAATACAGTATACATTGTACTTATATTTTGTTATGAAAATTATAATGCAATGTTGAGTAATAATGTTTGTTAGGTTTAAGAACATAAAAATACATTTGTTGTTTGCTATTTAATGGATCAATTTTCTTGTAAGAGCCAACTGTTTCATACTGGAAAGCTTTATCTAGCAGTTCAAAGTGATTACCTTAGAAAACAGACTGATTTTTTCATTGTTTAAATTGACTTTCATTTTATTTAATTTTGTTTTGTTACAATAAAAGACAACTGAATATAATCATGTATGTACCATGTCATGATGTCAGACTTTGTATTTAGACAAATCGCAGGCTAAGCGCAATATGGTCATAACTTGCTTTTTTTAAATTGAGTTACAATCGTTTAGTGCTAAGGCTGCGAAATAATATACGTGACAATCAGTTTGTTTATGTCAATCAGATTATATTACACAGATATATACCACAAAAATTGTTAATAAAAATTAATACATTTTTTTTTTAAGTATATGATATTTTTGTATTGAAATCACCTTCGGGCAGGTGATCCTAATAATGCCCATTTACACCTGGGGGGAGGTACTGTTTCAACTGTAGGTAAATTTCTTGATTAAGTAAACTAGGAGTGCCCCTCATGGGGTTCAAACCTGGGACCTCTCCATTCCCAAATCCATGCTACCAATGGAACACTCTGCTACAAATAACTTTATCATATACTTACTGAGTTAAGGAAGTATTGAAGTGCTTTTAAAGTCATAGTTCCCTTGAGTTTCCTTAACTTGTATAATACCTGCATGATTATTTTTTTAGTTTTTACATATTTAATATTTGTGTACGTATGCTCTTAAATTCATGTTAATTATTTCCTTATTTGTCAGACAGTTGCCTACCCAAGCTAATGTTTATTTTGTTAACTTGTACTTATTCGACTTGAAATAAACTTTTTTATCTTGTATCTTGTATCCAGACTTGCAGTTTCCAGCCCTCTTACAAAGTTTTTAACACTGTTTGTTTTGCATGATTTATTCATCTATTCCAATTTTAACAATTTTTTTACTTGATCTTTAGTGAAGTCTTGGATTGTTTGTTTGTTTGTTGGGTTTAACGCCGCAGCAACACATTGTTTAGGTCATATAACAGTGATCAGTCAACCTACTCACTGTTCCTGGAAAGGCTAAATATCGGGATTTAACTGTTAACCAACTACTAAGTGCATACTATTGTCAGTGACTGACAACTGCCCTACATAATTAAAAATCATTGGTAGGATGGAGAATGGCCGCAGAAATAATTTCATGACCAAGCTCCGTGAAAGAATGCCCCACCCGGGAATTGAACCCACAACCCCTCGATCAGTAGATTTGCGTGCTACCAACTGAGCTAGCCGGGCTGCTGTGAAGTCTTGAAGGTTGTTTATTCCAACCATTGTTTGTTGGCATGTAATTTAACACGTATGTTCCTACTTGTTTACAGCAAGCTAACAAAATGTTCAGGATAAACATATTTATAAATGTCATCTTGGTTATTTATTTCTATTATGTCTATTAAGCTAAAAACCATGTATTTAAAATGAAAAACAATTCTTCACTGCCATGTTTTACATGAAAAATATCTGACTTAGAAAATGTCACTTATACTTTGTAAGATTTATAGTATCTGAAGCTTGTATTGTGTTTCTTAAACTCTTCAGTTTTTATTCAGGAACATACCTTAAATTTAGGGGATATGTCTCCCTGTGACACTGGGGTTTGAATAGGCAACAGTGCTCCCCATGGCTTGTAAAATGTTGTCATTTGCTACAGAAAAAATGTACTTTTGGTGATAGGTTAAAATAGCTAAAGGGGACTGTGAAGACTTATAGCTCTTCGGGGACTAACAGTTGTCTGAAATGCTTATTTGAGGTTTAAAAAAGCCAGATTACATGTGTGCCCATTTGCTTCTCCTCAATGTTACCAGAGTAACCAGAGTTTGGGTTCACTTTCATTTCTGACAAATTCTTGCTCAGTGAATAGTCTGGTCGAGTTGTTTTCGTAGCACTCTCACAATTGTGGAATAAAATAAGCATTCTAAGTTTTCTCTACTGCTGTAAGTCTGTAATAAGTCATATTGTATAAACCAATAGACTTGTCATTTGTATGTACAATGTAATTGAATGTATAATTTGTTAACATGATTTGCTGAAAGATGTGTGCTCTGTTTGAGTAGTAAGAGGTTTATGATGATATCTCCCAAAAGAGAATTGAGGGGTGTCAATCATCAGCTGAGCTGCTGAGTTCAGTTGCTTCTGCTTAACATGTTCCTCAGCAAAAAGATTTCATCTCTTGAATTTGGTAATTAATTTAGCTGTTGGCATGAAGTATATATATGACTATCTGACAAAATTATTTTGATTCCAATCAATTAGGAGAAAAATAAAGCTTTTTTGTCCAATTAGTCAATTTTAATTTACCTCCTTTCAGTTGATTTCAAGATTAATAATGTTGGCATTCTCTGAGAGTATATCCTCATAGTTAATGTTTTTTAAGACGGGTTGTCTCATAAATACAGTATAATTGTTTGTCATAATTTTCTATACTTGGCTTGTTGTACTTTGCCGTCATATTGTTCTTTGTTAATTATTCAAATTTTAACTATTTCTTACATTATTTATGCTAATTTATGCATAAAAATTTGCATCCTACTTAATAAATTAATAATTAATTTATTAAGTAGGATGCAAATTTTTGTTATGAAGTGTTAATGTCCTTTTCAGGTGCTTAATGTTAAAAAGTTTTCATCTATTTTTTCACAAAAAATGTTATTTTACGCAACAATTATTGCAGTTTATGTGTAATTTTATTCTTGAATATATATTATACATGTAGTAATGTTTTATTCTTTGACTTAGTAAAGATTTACCATATCAGGGCTGATATTTAGTTGTAAGGTCACATTTAGTTTATTCAGTTTACCATGACTTTAAAGTTTCCCTGTATGTTAGAGTGGTGGGAAATTTCTATGCCCAACTTGTCCGACTCGTACATTTATATCCGTGGACAAGTAAATATTTCCAACCCACTTGTCCATGGACATGTAATATTTGTTTGCTGTGAACATTCAGTATTGCTTTTTGGACAAGGACATTTTGATCCAGGACTAGCTTATTTTTAGTTTCCACTTGACTGTGAACTAGCAGAAAAAATTGAAATTCCACCCCCTGGTGTTAGTATATGCAAATTTTGATTGTAAATACAGGTTTTGTTTTGTATCTTATTCCTTTGTTATTAATAATTCAAAATTTGACTTGGGTCTCTTATTGTATAGATGTGACAACAGTTACAGTATTGATAAAAAAAACTTCTTAAATGTATTTCAATGTTTGGGGATGTCAAATCCACTTTTATATTTCACTACAGTGAAATTATTAGATTTTATATGTTACCGGTAATTATCATCCCTTTACTCCGCAATTCATTGTGAAGCATAATAAACAATCATTGATTTTTGGTCACTACATATTTTGTATTCCAAGCCCATCATATTTATTTACCAAAATAATTAGAGACATAGACCTACAATCCTTTGGTACATTATCACCACATTATAAATGTGATAATTGTATGTATCTTAAATTGTATGTTCACTATTGATTATATACATTGGTCACTTGTACATGTATAAGCTTCAATGGTCAATATTCTTATACAGTTTCATGTAGGTGTGGCTTCCCTTATAAATTTAAAGGGTTTATTACAGATTTATTTACAACAGAGTTTTATATGTTTATTACAAAGTACCAACAGTGTCTAATTCATGTCTAAATTTGTATCCACATTTCATACACTAGTATGAGACTGTTAATCATGGCCATAATATGCTCTCAATATGGTTGGAAATTGATGTACATGTATATTATTACATCCAAGGTTATATATTTGGACCACATAAACATATTGTCACCAGGATAGAGTCATAACATCTGTTCAACCCAGCGTTAGATGTAGCTCTCCCAAGATGAGGCAATATGATTAATACTAAATTTGACAGATGTAGTGTTTAAATGCTGATCATTACAGGAACAAATTTTAAATAGGTCTAGTACTACTGTAAATGTTGAAAAAAACCTCTCTAAAAATGTAAGGCCGAAAACGTTCACATTTGTCATGTGGCATCATGTTAAGTTCCTCTACAAAGATTTTTCAAAGTTTGCTCCTGAAGTCTTTGGCCTTGTCCCAGGAGTCCCAAGGTTTACAAAGAGTTATACAAGGAAATGTTAAAATATTCTCAAAAACTGTAAAGCCTAGAGTGTCCATACTCTGCATGTGTCATTACCTTAATGTTTTCTGTAAAACTTGTTCAATGTCCCAGGGGTTGCAATATAGCCCCGCTACAGGAGCAACCATTTTCATACAGCTTTATGTTAAAGTGTTTTAAGATTTTGTGCTTGATGCCCTAAGAATATAGTTCTTAGGGTGAGTGGTCCAGAGTCCTCTTACAGGATCCTTATAATTATTTGTTTTTTGCTAAACAATTTGTCATAAATAAATCAGTATGTGATATTATATACTTTAAATGAAATAAAATATCAGTATTATTTGTGTGGTTTTTTTTTCATTTTTATTACTTCTCACTAGATTTATGTAGAGGTATACACAACGTATAAGGAAATGTTTAATCAGTTTGGTAAAGAGCTTTCCTATTTGACTTGTGGCATCACCTCAAGACTTGTAAAGAGATGTTCAAAGTATGCATTTTGGGTCAAAATATTTAAGTCCTACTTCAGAGGTAACAGATTTTATGGGGCTGAAATTGAAGTGTTAATAATTTGTGTCAACACCCTAGGATCAAGTTCTGAGGTCAGAGACTGATGACCCTGTTGATTCACATACTCTGTAACCATACTGTAGGTAAGGAATTATGAATTAATTGGTCTATGTACGAATAACCGGTAGTGCCATTTTAACGTCACGATTTCCCGACTTCATCTTCAAGAATTCACATTTTTAACTAATTTTCAACATACGGATTTCACGATTTCAGCTTCATGAATTCACGATTTCAACTTCATGAATTCACGATTTCAACTTCATGAATTCACGATTTCAACTTCACGAATTCAACGTTGTGAATTTACAATTTCAACTTCACGAATTCACGATTTTAGCTTCATGAATTCACGATTTCAGCTTCATGAATTCAAGAATCAACTTTATGAATTCACGATTTCAACTTCACGAATTAAACTTTGTGAATTCACGATTTTATTTACGAATTCACTATTTCAGCTTCAGGAAGATGAAATCGTGAATTCGTGAAGTTGAATTCGAGAATTCCGTATGTTGAAAATGTGAATTCATAAAGATGAAATCGGGAATTCGTGAAGTTGAAATGGCCACACCGGTCTTTTGTACATATGACACTGTTCTCCAGTGTTACATGTCCATGTAGTCTAGTTTGACAAAATTATTAGGTGAACCCCCCGTTATGTGCTTCAATGACATGAAACAGGAAAATGTAAAAGAAAGCTGTAAATGATTACAACACAATGATGTCCAGCAATATTGTTTAATCTGACAAAATTACCATTGTTACCACTCGTGTTAGATTGTTTCAACTGGTATTAGAAGTAAGAATGGAAATTTAGTGTAGGTTACCATTTCTCTTCGACACATCTCTGTGAACATGACTTCCTGGGGAAAATACATGTACATCATTATAATTTATGCTGCCAAAATTTACACCAGGAAAAGTCCCTTGACTCAGAATAGCTTCTTCACTGGTAAACATAATTCAGTTCTAGTTAATATATACTCCTGCAGTAAACTGCCATATTCTAGGTGAAGCATGCGCTCGCTTCCTCAATTTATTTCAGTTTCTGTTTCGTTGGAGTGATGTATACTATGGAAATTACATGTATATCTGCCATTACTGAATACCGATTTCAGCTAATAACACAATTACCACACATTTAAAGTTGAAGGATTTTGCCACCAAAAACTAAAATGAAACATCTTTTACCAGAGATCTGTTATTCATATTCTGTTGCAGCTCTGATAATAACTGAAATTTATATATTTTTAATGAAGCTGATTTACAATTTGAGTGATCCTGTTACCCTTGATTAATTGAAGAGGGGTTGTTTTGGATGAGATTCGAACCAAGATGGATCTAGCTATCCCATAATTACCATTCAAGGTTAGCAGGTCTTAAAACATACATGGTTGTCACCTTGGGTTCTTTGTTAAGAAAGAATACCTGTGTATTATATGTATATATGGGTTAAAGTTTCTGGAAATTATAATTGAAATACAGGACATTGTCATTTCTGTCATTTATGCCATATCACATGCTTAGCATATTAAAAGTCCTATTTTGCAATCAAGGACAAAAGTTTACAGTGTAGTTTAAATTTACAGTGTAGTTTAAATTCTTCTAGGTTAGCAATGTCTTTGAACGTCTTTGAACCTAGATGGTTTTATGCAAAGGCCACTTTCAACAGCATAATTTAAAAATGCATTATTTTGCATAAGCATAATGCTTGCGTAGCAATTTAGTGAAATTTATTCTTATAAATAATGCATTCAGTCTGCAAAACTTTAAAAAATTAATGTGAATAAATTTCAAAGTAAGTATGAGTTGTTTATATGTTATTCTGGTTTGTAGAATGTATAATGTTGTAAATATGACCTGTATGTAATTTAGCAATGTCAACCATGACAGTTATATATTGTCAAATCACCACCTAGTATATAAGATATGTGAACATCCGTGTTTGATACATATATGTGAATATATATCCTAACATTGATACATCATCTCACTCGTAGATATATAGACTTGTTCAGCTCAATGTCATATCAATTAACAAGAGAATTTTATCATAACTTGGTTTTGCATAATATACCATTAATTTAAAGCGATACTGGTATGTATATAAACAAGATTTTAAAGTTGTCTCATTCGTAGTTAAGAATTGTATAATTGTATTTAATGTTGAAAGAGAAGTTTTTCAATTGAGAGGCCACCATATTAGATAGTCTCGGTTTAAAAGTGCGGTAACCGTTTAAAGTCTGCTTTCATTTACATGTTCAGCCAACTTTACATCAGTCTTGTAGTATGATGACCCCTGATCATTGAAATCACCTTCAGACTGGCGAACCCTCACAGTACCCATTCATACCTGAGTGGACTGGAATAAGTGTATGTTAATTTCTTGCTCAAAGAAATTAGCAGCGTTTAGTGTGGATCGAACCCTGGACCTCTCGATCCCTTAGAGTGCGTACTACCACTAGGCCACTGCTAATACATTTTTTGATACTGATGTATGTTTGTCGACTTGAAATGTATAACATTTAGTCATGAGATATCTGTCTTCCAATCCTCCTAGGAAGTATTTTACCTTTAAGTTATTTACCACAGTGTGGAGAAGACAAATGACATGATGGAATTATACCACACTGATTGTATCCATCTACACATTGGCACAGTAAAGTTATCGCAGGTAAATTCCGTGCATAAAAGTTTACAGAAACAGCAGACAGAGCAGAAACAGCAGAAGGATTAGTCCTTTTGCTGTCTGTGCTAGTAGAAATATTAACATAACAGCAGAAAGATAAATCTTATATATACCAAAAGAAAGCTTGTTCTATTATCTGTCTTAATCTTTGCATGCATATGTCAATTTACATGGAAAGTGTAATGTTATTTAAAACAGTAAGATGTGTGGTACATCGCAGAATTTTATCCGCCATTGAAGTTTTTCTTATCGTTTGTCGAACCTAGGTCGAGATGTTCACATTGTTATACATCAAACGAAAGCTTGATCATTCGTTTATTCATTTTTGTAAAAATATACATTATGTGAATTAATCTTTTGATCGATCATTCAGCTGTTTCTGCTGTGTCTGCTTACTTTTTATTCATGTAAATTCCTTATTTAAGAAAATTGGCACCCTGAGTTAATGACAAACTCTGACACAATTGTGAAACGGGCTCTAATAATTTTAAATAAAATCTATTTAGTTTACTTCCTTATGCCACAACAATGCAAATACGATTTATAGAAGTGTTTTGCAGGGGTTTTGATTCGCTTCATTCCATCTGTGTATAAAGACTCTTAGGTGGTTTGAAAAGATGTCAGATCTGCGAGGGGTTTCCAATGTGCAAACCAATCATTTTAAAGAGATTTAATGCTCTCTGATCTGATAACAACTATAAATACCTAAATAGCTGTCATTAAAGCAAGTTCAAGCATTTCATAGCTATATTCTGTATTTTATACATGGGTACTTTAGTTATGTCTTAACGGTCAAATACCTCTCTGTAGCACATACTGAACACGGTACTTAAGTATTGCATTTTGTCCTGAAATTTGATAAAAACGCCCCCAGCGACCCCCGAGATATCTTTTGATAGGAGAGGCGCGCGAAAAAGGGTCATTTTTGGGGGACAACTTTCCTACAAGGAAATTTCTCTAAATACAGTTAAAACACTATTACAAGGCCTGTGGCGGCCATTTTGAAGAGGGTCCAGACTCATAAATTGCAGGATTGTCCAATCTAGGGTTAAATATGACTTATTTAGTTATTATATCAGTGACTTATGAAACAATTACATACATGTAGATAAGGATGTTTTTACAAATTAAAGTAGGAAAACTACTTAGACTAGTACTTTCAGTTACATTTCCTTGTCACTTGAACGTTAGTATTGTTACAAAGATGTTTATCTTCAATCAAAAACTCTTTGTATTTAATTAGGCAACCATTGCGACAGCTTGATTTATTTATGACATTATGTAAAACTAGTATACGTAGATCTAAACCATTTTTTTGGAAAAGATTTTTGTTTTTCCTGTCTGACTGATTTTTCATTTTAAAACAACTTTTTTCAATTTTGTTTGTGTGTGTGTGGTTTTATTGCCCGCATGTTTTTGATAAATGATTTAACATGTTTTGTTTACAAATTTTGAAATAGTTAATTTGTCTGACAATGAATTTGCATAAAATTAACAATACTTGTTGCATACTAATTACATATCTTTTGAATTAATTTAAATGATGGATTATGATGAATACGTTTTCATACATGTAGAGAGTACATAGTATAAAATCCGAGGATATTAAATTGTGATGAAAGCAGAACTATTGAAAACAAAAAAAGACATTATATCTCTGGTATTTTGTTTTATGAATTTATATTACATGTGCCGAATCAATCTGATTAAAACCCGATCTAAATTTTTACACTCGCATACTCGCTAATTTAGATCTGGCCTTTTCCAAACGAAGGTCACGTCCAGGTGACCTTTTCTCATCATAATATTCATGACGAAATTGTTCGGATACGTAACTTGTTTACATCGTCTACGTCACGCAATTTAAAATGAGCCGCCCAATCGCAGACTGTGAATAATACTGCTGTTAAATAAGCATGCAAACCTTGGTCTAAAAATAGAAATTACGAAATCAAAATGTGTTTAATAGTGTTTTCGTCTAGATGAAAGCTACGCATTGATTGGTCGACACAAAGTTCATCTCGACGTGACCTTCCACGGAGAAAGTAGAGAGCCTGTACGACAACGCTCTACAGGATATCTGTTTACGGAGAGTGGTGCCGAATATGCATTAAGTCTAGAATTATCCTTTTATCAGAAGTTGTTAGCTTTTTAAGGCTTTTTCAAATTATGTTTTAGGTCAAAATTGAGCTCTCCCCATAGGTCAGCAGTGTATCATACACAAGGTACGTGTATCATATAGTCACATGGTCTTTAAAAGGTAAACAACCACTTGTTTTTATCAGAGACAAAGATATATGCTATCTATGTCTTCTCTGTTTTTCATTGATAACTCGTACACTAGTCAAACATAGAGAAGATCAAGAAGCATATAGAATGTTTCTCTTGTTTTTCCCAAAAAATGTCCTTATTAGCCTGCGAATTGTAACTCCTTGCTCTGAATCTTGAGAGCGGCCATCACAAATATCAGCTTATATTGTTCTTGTAGACCACTTGGCTATGGACCCTGACAGAGTAAGGATGTCTTGATGAAAAAGTTTTATGTCTAAATTCTGGTGCACAGTCTAGGATCCCCATGAATCTCTTGTTTTCTGGTTCATTTTACCTTAATTCATTGAAAACATTTAAACATATGTATTCAATCAAGTTTTAGGTGATACCAATAATTTTATAGTATGTTGGAATTCATTTTATATAAGTGTCAAATGTATTTGACATACTTATATCAGATAGGCTGATTTATCTAGACTTTATTAGGACTCGAAAATTTTCTGTCTTTGAGAGAACGTCGCCAATAATAGTTGAGGGACCTAAAAGTAATTTTCTTAGTGAAGTAAATAACCAAGGTAAGGTAGGTGGATACAATGTTTCATAAAAATCAAAAGTCAGTCAAACTTCACGAAAGTCGGTGTACATGTAGAGTCACAATTGTATTTTACAAATATGACAATTAATTTCATTTTTATCGCGACGTCACCATGGCAACGACGTTTAATCGTCACACGTATAAAACACGTGTTGAAAACGTCGCGTTAGTTAAAATGACGTTTTAATGTGTTAACAAGCTCGAAACTTCTTTTTAAAAATACATCATTGTATGCACAGAGAATTTTGCTTACAATTGATATCAGGTTTGCTAGAGAGCTACTTAACGACGACGTAACGTTTAGAAAACAATAAAAATCGTCGTAAAATTTAATGTCTACACGCCGTCATATTTTTTAGCTTATCGTAAAAATAAAACCGGTGACATATATTTTTTATTTGAAAAATATATTTTGTATGTATGTATCAATGTTTATATGTAAAAAAATCAGGGGGTCGATCGTGAAAAAAATTGTCGAAATTTTAAATTGAAAATCAAGTTATTGATTTTTTTCTTACGTCGGCGTCAGTTTGAAACGTTATAATTTACAATGTCTAACAGCGTAATCATCATGGTAAAGCATTGTTTTGGAATACATCTGATGTAATGATGACACTAAGACATATATCATACTAATATTATATAAATTATCTATTTAAAAAAATGAATAAAAACAATTGTATTTTGAAATATTTATTTTATATTTCAATAATTCAAATAATGATACATGATTGTGTAATTGTATAAGTCTAATACATGTACAGCTTAAAGTAACCATAATAAACGTAAACATAACACTATTCATTTTAAAATATTCATAAGATTATATATCTCAATATGTCAATGTTACCTATTCATACGTAAATATATATAATATAAAATATAAATATATAATAAAAAAATAAATTAAAAAAATAATTTAGGCATTTGCTAGGTTTCGAACCAGCGACCTCTTTATTTCAGTTCCTTCCCCTTAGCCGACTGCGCTATTTGGGTCCGAAAGGACAGCGCATGTAACATTAGTTAAATACTGTAAAAAGGACATAAATATGGGGAAGATAATTTTGAAAGATGAATCCTAAATATTGTGAGTTGTTATCAAATACAAATGAAATGCACTATCAAATTAAAAAAGCAATTAAATTATGATTTGTAAAAAACGTATTAATGCTAGTAATGAAATTTCAAGTAAAATAATAACATGTACGATTTTTTTGACATACTGATAAATTAGGTACAGCGGTATGACTAAACTAGAAACGTTGTAATTAATATTTTGTATATAGATCCATAGACATTCTTGTTTCAAACAGACAAGCTGTGTGTGTTCACTTTGTCGAACGTTAACCTTTTTCTGGCGAAGCATTTTACTGGCTCTGGTCGTTCCCAAACACCAAGTCATTCCTTATTCTTAGAGAAGGGAAATATGGCATGGTTACCAGAGCTGTTGATGTTTTGCTAGGACTAAGTCTAACGCTTTGTTTTCTGCGTTCGTCATCTTGAAATGACGAAACAATCTGCATGAGTCGTGTATGTGGTCACACGATCATGGCGCTCTGTCCTGTCTTGCCTCCCTATATTTAATTAAATACTATATTGAAATTGATTTAATATTTCTCTCATCTTTAGAGAAAATTGATACATGTACACTATAAAATGGATTAACGGGTAAATTTGCTATGTCCATTTTATATATTTCTTACCCGTTCGAAAAATTCATAATGATTTAAATCCAACCTATATAATCGACGACAGGAAGAGTGCCATGGTCAAAATGCAGTTATATGATGTTAACAAACAAATATTCATAAATATTATGATAAACAAACATATATTCAAAATAACATAAAATGAATTTCTACGCACCCGGGTCACGTCAGTTTAAAGAATTGCCTCTCATATTTAAAAATATGCAAAC
This sequence comes from Mactra quadrangularis, assembly GCA_025267735.1. Taxonomy (NCBI): domain Eukaryota; kingdom Metazoa; phylum Mollusca; class Bivalvia; order Venerida; family Mactridae; genus Mactra; species Mactra quadrangularis. The sequence goes on along the minus strand of CM046301.1, from coordinate 23,241,579 downwards.
CATATGAAACCATTAAAATAGTTTTGTACGAAAAGTATTGGCATTTTGAGATAGGTCGATCAAGGGAGTTATAACTTTACCATCGGCGATTTTCTGACTGGGTACTCAAAATATGACATGCACAACCTTGAAAAGACGCATCGCTTCTGTATAAAACACATGCAAAAGCTCGCGAGGACCACTAACTCAGCATTTGCATTGCCATGCTTAAACCTCGAGTCGATTGAGACATATATAGACTATAAAAAACTGCAGCTGTTTGGTCAACTCAGTCGTTTGCCATGTCAGTATCTGGCCAAATCACTGTTTGCCTACGGACTATTTAGATTTGTCAATCATGAGGAAACGTCTACTGGATTTATACCAGACATTCACAGAATATTTAACAAATATCATCTTACAGATTTCATGGATAATTATGAACAGGAAGCATCATTTCCATCGAAAAGAGCTTGGAATAAGGTACTTCGTCAGTTCGTAACTTCGACGAGTACTTCTAGTGTGATACAGGACATTGTACTGTGTGGCAATGAATGGTTAATTCCTAATATAATTGACTATAACCGGTGTTCTAATCTGTTGTATATTTGTCGTGGAAATCCATCTCTTTCTCATATGTGCAGTAAGTTGGTACGCACATGTGCCATATGGGTATCAAGATTGTATATCCGGAAATGTGCAAAATGTTCACTTCATACAGACAATATAATATTGCACCGGATATGTTTCTGCGCTGCTCTTGATCAGAGCAAGCTATGGGACGCACTGATACGCTGTATTGGATACAAGCAGTACGGGGAACTGATTCAAAAACCGCCTACCTACCAGTGTCAAATGATTTTGGGACTCGCAGTTGAGAACAATAGTACTTCATTAACCAATTTAGCTGTGGCAAGCGCTCTTTGTTTGCTATCAGTCTAATTACACTCTGATGTCTTTTTAATTTACCGAGTTGCCTCGTTGTTGTCTTATATTTCGTTTCGATAAGACAGCAATCACGGGCAGAGGGTATGTCTACGTACTTATGTTGATGATATATTTTTGTATATTCATTATGTTTAATTATGTTTGATTGTATATACATACTTGTAAAACTGCATTTATTGTAAATATGTTTTGCTCTCCAATTTGGAGGAATAAAAGAATCTAATATGACATCTGGATGTTGTTTTATAGCTAATTAGTAAACTACCATAAAAATTTTTGGATAATACTTATTTTACACGTCGATGTTTAAACAACACTAGTACTTCTTGCCAGGGAGTTAATCGCCGGACCTTATAATCTGGTTGTATTTCTACTACGTCTGATTTCCGAGGTATATCCTCGTAGATGATCGCCGAGGTTGTTCCGAATGATACTCTTTATGTGGCCAATGTTTTGTAGTGGACCTCAATGACGTCATTTTTTAAATAATAATAGTAATAAGTGCTCGTTACAACATAATTGTGATTATTATTCTATCTTTTATACGTTCAAAATATCGTTTTGTATAGATCTTTAAATATGTAAGCAACTAAATATCAAAAGTGATATGTTTTTAAATAACGACAAATTTATGTAATGTATAACAAAGAAAATACTTTTATTGAATTCAAAACAACTCGGATATTCCATATATAAAAACATTTGTTGCCAAGAGCCCGGGAGCGAATAAAGAATCGTAATGTCATAATACGTCGACGTAAGAAAAAAATCAATAACTTGATTTTTTCATCATTAAATTTCGACAATTTGTTCACGATCGACCCCCTGATTTTTTAACATATAAACATTGATACATACATACAAAATATATTTTTCAAATAAAAAATATATGTCACCGGCTTAATTTTCACGATAAGCTAAAAAATATGACGGCGTGTAGACATAAAACGACGTTAATTTTTAAGATGATTTTTGTTATTTTCTTAACGTTACGTCGTTAGCTCTCTAGCAAACCTGATATCAATTGTAAGCAAAATTCTCTGTGCATACAATGATGTATTTTTTAAAAGAAGTTTCGAGCTTGTAAACACATTAAAACGTCATTTTAACTAGCGCGACGTTTTCAACACGTGTTTTATACGTGTGACGATTAAACGTCGTTGACATGGTGACGTCGCGATAAAAATGAAAATAATTGTCATATTTATAAAATACAATTGTGACTCTTTGACTTTTTTAGGTCAAAGACGACGGACTCGGTCCCAATCAGCAACTTTTGTGGATGTGGACAATGCTGGATGCCTGCGGTTTTAGCTTTTAGTTGCTGTTACAACTCAACTGGTTATATAATTGCATGTTTTTTTTTCTTTTATCAATTTTTCACAAACAGTTGACAAAGACTTAGTATGGTGAGATAAAGTCACATACTTTTGTTTAATTTTCATTGGAGGTCGAGAAAGAAATTTGAAGTACATGTGCCTGGAATGTCATTCAAATACTGTAATAATGTAATCGGTTATTCTCAATAGATAAGTCCATCTGAGTGTGAGAATATCTGAAAAATCAACTTCAAACAAATCAATTGTAAATGTTTTGTTCGTTATTATGCATGTATCAGGGATGTCAATCTAAGTTTTCGGATGCATAACTATCTTATTACCAGTGCTATGACTATATGAAGAGGCTAAGGTGTAAACATTTGATTATTCGTTTTTGAGAACTGATGCTGTACCCTCATTGAAGAAAATAAAGGTGTTTTCACAAATATGTAATTTCGTTCCAAATAACTGGTTTGGTTTTCAGCAAGAATGCATATCTTTGTCTAGAAATAAAAACTACGACTTGAAGGGCTTCTTTGTAAAGTCATAAAACTGCACTAAACTTTGGGAACACTTTTCAATGCTAATGATGAAATCAAGAGTGTAATCATTGGTAACACTCCATTTGTTTTCTACTATTTGTGGGTGCCATAATGATAACGTGCGGTTTTTTACACTAAACTTTGATCATTGCCCATACGAAAAATGTTCACATTACCTGCGTTAAGCTGCATACTTAGACGGCATGTGCATGTATAATGAACAAGTGCAACGGTAACGGAAATTTTATTCTGATTATATAGGTTTAAGATATCGTCAAACCCCTCAAGATTTTAATTGAACCGACAAATGTGTTACTTTTTAGTTGTATTTTATTGCTTAGTCACAGAGCTAACATGAATGCAACATAATCTTTTTCATATCATTCGTTCTACTTAGGAAAACTACTTCATTACTAATATAAAAACATGTCATAAATGTGAAAAAAATCTAATTATTTTGATAAACAGATGACGACATTCAGTTGAAACATTAAAAAACAAGACTTTAATTTAGCATGTGGAAGATTAAAACTCAGTAAAAAGCGCTTATTTACAAAAAGCAACAACTAAGTAACGGAAATTTTGTTCACGAATATTTCTGCCTCCTGATATTGTTTGCTCTCTGCAATAATATTTAACCAAAATGACGTTTATTTTAATTCAATAAGCTAATTTATTTAAAAGTATTTGTACATATAATATAAGAATAGTATAGAGAGGGTCCTACGGTGTCTGGATCGCTCACGAAAGCACCAGATTCTAAGGCATCTAGTAATATTTTAGCACATTCATATTTAGCTGTAAGAAACTGTGACCTAGAGTTCACAATGCAAATAAATAAAGCACTGGGCCGAACAATTTAAGAAATTATTTTAGATACATGTATTTCGTTACATATAACTCCATGTTTATTCTTGTTACCCCTGGTTAGGACCAATATTTAATCTGTTGACCCCTCGGGTGGTGTCAATATTAACCCCAGGGGCAAAATTTGAAAAATCGGTGTCGAGGTCCTTTTTGAGTTGTTTTGTGCAGAAGTTCGTAACTATCGGCTTATTTTTTTAGCAATACTATTCTTTATATTACATTATATATTCTAATATATTTTTTAAGAAATTGTGGACGGACGACGGACAAACACAGAATAGCTAACCTATAACAGTCCGTGCTCTGATGAGCTAAAATGTAAAAAAATATGCTATAAGCCATTGTCTTATGGTATTTAGTGAACTTGTTTGAGACTTGTACGTGTCTGTTATTAACCTTTGGTAAAATAGTATTGACTTGAAACCATTTTCAAATTTATCATGCTGTTTTATTACTATCAAAAAATAAAATATCCGTTACCACATAGTAACGGAAATTTTGCATACTTAAAATCTCTGAGTGTCGAAGTTTTATCATTTCTTGGCGTTAATCAATATTTCAATTTAAAGTCATGTGTGTGTTCGTAGTCAATAAATCGTAATAAGTATATTAAAGCTAAACATATAATTAGTATCGCATTTGTAAAAGAACTGTAAACTTGAAAAAAAGTCTTCATAATTATGCTATTTTTCCATCTTTTTACACACTTTAAAATGTGTTCTTTAACTACGAGGCCTCATTTGAATTCATAAATGACGTAAATATATGATGAACTGACTGGAGCTGTGTCCCTGCGAAAAGAAATAAGATTAATATACCAATCACGGTAACGGAAATTTATATAACGGAAATTTAAAATTCGTATTGAAATTACGTCGTTTGAGCTCTACCATGTTATAAACGAAGAATTATTCGATCTTCTATGAACAGTTATTGTTAATTGATGTATTAATCGCCATTATACCGTTTCAATATAACTGGTATTTTCAATAATACCGGTAACGGAAATTTTGCTGATTTACTTTTTATTGACCCCTTTCACATTTGTCATTCAAATACTTTTATATAACATATAAACTACAGGTTTTTGTTAATTTGTTCAAGAATCAATGGAACCAACATAACGTTTAGACGTTTCTTATTATTTTGTTTTTATAGTTTGCTTTCCAATCTAGAAGTAGTAGATACGGTATCGGAAATTTTATGAAAAGTATAAAACTTGGCGACATGCACTCTGCATTAGATATTTCAAAAATGTCTGACTTACTGTTTTATGGAGCCTTTTAAGTACAAATTTCAATTGTTTACCAATGTATATGCATGCAAATTTAACTCTTTCAGTGACTGTGTTCTCTGCAATTTTAATGCAAACAACACAGGGGTGGACTGGCGACAGTAACGGATATTTAAAATAAGGGTCTAAAATGGTGGTTACGATTTTATTAATAGTCCGATTTTTGTCATTTTTATGCACAATCATTAGGCATCTATTAGGCAATGAACGAAATACTAAAAAGGATTTTCTTACATTCTTACATTGAGTTATGTATCATTTTGTCTGATGGACCAATCTATTGAGAATGACCGAATAAACTAATACTTTAAAATAAACTCCCTTTCATTTATTTATTTATTGAAGTTAACGCCGTGTCAACACAATTTAGGACCTTTTACGGCGTCCAGCGCACATAACCTACCTTTCCTGGACCATTGTCTATAATCAGTACTCACCTACCCTTCCACAAGGCCGGAAACTTCTCCATATTTTCTAATCAATGGAGGAAAATCGACATTATTGTCAAATTTTTATGGATGGGTATAACCTCCCCGGGTGGAATTCGAACCCGCACCCCCTCGGGCACGAGATTCCAAATCCCGGCGCGCTACCAACTCTTCCTTTCAACGAAGACGAGCAGGTGGACACAAACAGCTAATACCAAACTCAGTCTGTCGCCCTAGATCTACATAATGTACACATTTTGATTATGCAAGGAGTAATTAAAGTATTTTTGTAACTGTACCAGTATATCAATCATAACTTTTTCAAATCAATGTCCTTGACAGAGGTGTTATAACTCTCCATAGAAACCTAACTTGAATGTTTATTAACAGAATTATATAACAATGTAAGACCTTCCTAATTCTCAGTAGCATTATACAGTTATTTTAATTAAATACTTAACACCTGTTTTGATAAATAATAATACCATAGGGAAGCTTAGTCAATAATGTCCAATTAATATACTTGGTTGAGACTAAATAGTCTTATTACATTATGACTATTGAGATTTATAAAGGAACCAGTATAACTGGCCATAACTAGTTCCATTTAATTATACTTGTATTTGAATAGTGACGCTTTAAAATGTACTTACTGGCAAAGTAATGAAAGTATTGTGTTTAAGTTCTTTTTGTATACAAATAAGTTTGTGAACATATGATGTCTGATTTCAATATCTTAACAGATTGGCTGATAGTCCTAGATGTAAACATTCTGTTAATATCAAATCTCGGTAAACAATAAAATGTGTAGCATTATTATAACCATTGTTGGTAAAATAAAAAAAATCTATGCATACAATTTTTAAAAACTATTAATATTTTTTGCTTATAATTCCGAGTTAACTTATAAATTGTAAGTAAATATAAAATTTTGTGTAAACTTAAATTTTGTTCATCCTAAACTTAATTTTTGTGTATATATTTCTGAGTAAACTCAAAATTGTGTGCATCCAGTTCTTGGTAGAGTGCATTTTATTCTCAGTGAACTTAATTTTTATTCATCCAATTCTTAGTAAACTTATATTGTGCGAAAATAATCCTGAGTAAACTGAAAACTTTGTGCATACAATTCTTATTAAACTCAAAATATTTGTGCATACGATTCTTAGTAAACTCAAAATTGTGTGCATATAGTTCTAAGTAAACATAATTTGTGTGCATATATAGTTCTAAGTAAACATAAGTGTGTGCATATAGTTCTAAGTAAACATAAATTGTGTGCATATAGTTCGTAGTAGTGTACATTTAATTCTTAGATAACTTAAAATTTGTCCATACAGTTTTTAGTAAACTTAATTTTGTGCATACATTTTTACGTAAACTTTAATGTTATGCATATAGTTCATAGTAAAATTAAATTTTGTGCATACAATTTTACGTAAACTTAAATGTTATGCATATAGTTCATAGTAAAATTAAATTTTGTGCATACAATTTTACGTAAACTTAAATGTTATGCATATAGTTCATAGTAAACTTAAATTTTGTGCATACAATTTTACGTAAACTTAAATGTTATGCATATAGTTCATAGTAAACTTAAATTGTGTGCATACAATTTTACGTAAACTTAAATGTTATGCATATAGTTCATAGTAAACTTAAATTTTGTGCATACATTTTTACGTAAACTTTAATGTTATGCATATAGTTCATAGTAAAATTAAATTTTGTGCATACAATTTTACGTAAACTTAAATGTTATGCATATAGTTCATAGTAAACTTAAATTTTGTGCATACAATTTTACGTAAACTTAAATGTTATGCATATAGTTCATAGTAAACTTAAATTTTGTGCATACAATTTTACGTAAACTTAAATGTTATGCATATAGTTCATAGTAAACTTAAATTTTGTGCATATAGTTTTTAGTAAACTTAAAATTTTGAGCATAAAATTCAAAGTAAACTAAAAATTTTGTTCAAATAGTAAACTTAAAATTTGTCCATACAATTCTAAGTAAACTTAAATATTGTGCAAACAAATTTTAGTAAACTTGAATTTTGTCCTTACAGTTCTTAGTAAACTGAAATTGTGCGAATATAATCCTGGATTACCTCAAAATTGTGTGCATCAGGTTCTAAGTAGATTGCATTTAATTCATCCAAATTGTATTCATCCATTTTTTAGTAAACTTAAATTGTTTGCATATAATCCTGAGCAAATTCAAAATTTTGTGCATACAGTTCTAAGTAAATTTCGAATTTTGTGCGCATAGTTCTTAGTAACCTTAATTTTTTGTCCATCTTTATCTTAGTAAACTTTAATTTAGTGCATATAGTTTTTAGTAGTGTGCATTTAATTCTTTGTAAACTTCAATTTTGTCCGTATAATTCTTTGTAAACTCAAAATTTTGTGCATATAATTTTATGTATCTTAAATTTGTGCTTATAATTCCAAGTAAACCATTTATTGTGTTTGCATATAATAATTAGAAAACTTAAAAAAAGTACATCTATTAAGTAAACTGTACAATATATTGTGCATTTACATGGAATTACTTGTAAGCTATTAAACTTTGTACAGATTGGAGTACATGTAGATCTTGATAAACTATTAAAGGTTTTTAACATATAATTCTAAAATTAAATTTTAAAACTTTTATGCACTTAATTCATGTTGTTCAGGAATTAATATTTGTGCGTATAATTAATGGTTTAATGATGTACAAAGCAGTATCCGTAAGCTATTTAATTTGTTCTGATAAATCTCAGTAAATTGTTCATAAATTGAGCTGGTAGTTGTTGGTAATCTATTATTATTGTAAACTTGTGTGTGTTTTTTTGTTTTCATCGTGTCTTTCTGTTTATGATCAATGGTAATATACTCACTTATAGTTGGCACAAAATAACTACATAAAATAAACCAATCCACTCCAGAGGTAAGGCAGTATTGCAAAGTTGTACAGTTCATGTTAACACAATTAGTGTGGCAGAAATTAAACCACCACCCCTTGGTCAATCATGCTTGTAATGGTAACCGCTTTACCATTACACCAACAAGACACTCATAAAGCACATATTGATGCAAAGTATATTTTATTGTCATCCTGGGCATCTCCTGTTGTGGATTAGTTTATTGTAATGTTTATATAAACAGTGTCTTTTGTTTGTTCTAACTATATATATCGTAATAGAAACAAACTATTAAAAGTGAAAGTTTGGTGAAATCAAGTTAAACAGATAAGGACAATTGAAATGACTTGCGTGCAATGAGGATCTTTTTAACTTCGTCATTTTTCTTGGGCTTGACTGTTGAAACATGTCCTAGGTAAAACATGAAGTATGATCTTAATCTAAATTTAGATTGTAAACAATCCCTTATCTCATGACGTCATCCGACCAAAAACATTCCATTTTGGTGGCACCATAAACTATTCTGTTATCTCAAAGAAATACATGTCTAATGTGCTCTAGTATTATACTAGAGCCTTTCTTATTATTTAGATTTCAACTGTGCTGTTACTATGGACTTACCAGTCAATTAGAGCTATGTCTGTTTATTTGTGTGTTTTGTTTTATGCTCAGTTTCAACAGGGTCATTTGACCTGGACAGTTCACTTAAAGATTGTTCCTGAGATGCTCTAGTACTAGACTGCCATCAGTCTAATTTGGTAGAAAGGCTCAAATTCATGACCCCATATAACTAAGAGTAAGAGGTCACTGTGACTTGAAGTAAGCGACCATTATCACTCAACCATTTAGACAAGTATGAGTACCTTCCACAAGTGGTTGGATGGTCTGTGCAAGTTGATTGGTAATAACTATAACCGAACACCTCTTGCCTCACAAGGTGGCAATACCACATGACAATGACATTACAAATGCTATGGTTTCAGGAAGTAAACTGTAAAGATCTGCCTTAATTCAGAATCAGAGTTTTAAAGAGCCGAGTCTTTTAATAAATTCTTGCCAGATTTTTATGATATCTACTTGAGGCTAAGCAGAAAAGTGTATACCGTTTGCTGCGCATCACATCTCCAATGCCAGTTATATATTTTTTGCAAACATCCTGGAAAACCTACAAAGGATTTTCCTATTCACAGAGGGACAATTTGTCACTGTAGCACCTTGATAAGGAATAGTTTTCCAAGGTAAAAAAGTACAAAACTGGTGGTGGAGATGTGATGCACAGCAAATAGTTTATGTACACTTTTCTGCTTAGTCTCGAGTTGGTATAATGTAAATCTGGCAAGAAATGAAATACTTAAAGCTCTTTTTTAACCTTTAGAAGTGGCTGACTTCACTGTTCGCTCTTCAAACCTTAGCATTTATAATGTCATAGTCACATGGTATTGCCACCATGGCCTCATACCTGTGTAAGTTAGTGTGCTCATCATCGCTGTAGCTTATGCAATTCTACTCAAGGAGAATAAATATGATACATGCTTCAGGAACTATACTATCACTGATTCAAAGAGCGTAAATGATATTGAAATTGAATTTCTCCTCTCAGGTCAACTATCAGAAATAAAATCCAGATGATTTTGGCGAGTGAAAAGGGCTGGACAGTTGATGTTCCCTTGTAATCATGGATGGTCAGTTCCACATCATTAAAAGTCCCATAAGAATCCTTCATTGCTTGCAAGTGCAAGAAACTATCCCCAAGTTGCCAAGTTCTGAAGAACCAACCAGCAGACTTGAGAGGGATTTATTTAAGTTGTGATATATTTGTTTCAAACAAAAATATATCAGCATCATATGAAATGATTTATCACCTTCAAAGACAACTCAGGAAACATGATATATACATGTTTAAGAAAAACAAAAACCATTAATTCTGTTAATATCTTTTATTTATGCCAAAAAAATCTTATATTGACAGTAGACCAAATAAAATCATAACTGATAAAATGTAAAAACAACAAAATTTTAGGAAAAAACTCAAAGTGAGTAAAATGTTAGTAAAATTAAACACAATAGATTCTTCATTAAAGGTTAAAGGGTGTTTTAAAGCTAAGTGCATTTTAATTTGATACAATACAAGCGACATTTATCTACCAAAAAAATAATTTCACTATGTATAATTAAAAACTTAGGTTTCAAATTTCACACAATTATCAAGTATATCACTTAAAAATGACACTAGTGACATTTACATGACAAAAAAATCACATCTTACACTCTGAACAAGTGATGATCTTCAAAACTTCCTGAATTAAAAAGCAATCATTTAAAACAGATAAATTCTGTACGAAACTTTTTTTTATATTTTTTTTGTGAGAGACATTAATCTGGACGAAAGCTTGTTAAGTGTTTAGCAGCAAATGATTTGACTTCTTGCTTGTTTCAACCAGGAAACAAATCCAGCAAGAAATCTTCAAGCATTTGTCTACATCAAACCAATGAAATTAAACTGTATCAACACATAGAATTACAAAACAGCTCTCGACCAGCGAAAGTTAAACTTTTTGAAACTCTGAGTCAATTTGCGTATTTAATTTCAATGGCCTAAGTAACATTCAACAATCCAATGTCCATTTCTGTCCAGCAGGTACAAATGGACATTAAGATGTCAAATGTTTATAAAAAATAGTTAACAAGAATGCTTCATTATAAAGCTAAAGATTACACAAAATGATCGAAACAGCCTGTAATTTTTCAGGCACACTGTAACACCATCCAAATATTTCATTACTATTTAAATGTAGTCTTGCAGTTATCTCATTATTTTATAAATTATTAGGGTATTATTTAGGGTATTGACAATGATAGACATTTATTGCCTAATGGAATCTCTTTAAGTACACAATAGACCAGCCATTGGCACTTTCAAAGAATACCATTTTGGCAATTCTCAATCACCCTACAGAAATTCAAAGAGTCAAATGTTCTTACATTTGTGTCCAAATATTTGTATGATAAAAATTACAAGATTGTCAGGGATGTGTATAAATGCCTAACCTAACATAGTGTGTTCTTAAAGCTTTGTCTCAATTCATAGCTGACAACACATGTAAACCAATTCATTTTGAATCCCTCGACTAGCAAGGGTTCATGAATCAATATAACATTGATGCCAATATCAAGATTTCTACGCAATGCTGTTCACCAATAAGCAACTTTCAAGGTACCTGCCTTATTTGAAAGAAAGCTTCAGATGAAACAGATCAACAAAAACCGAAAGTCAAGCTTTAAGATCTTCACAAACGTTTAACCGACCAGCGGAAAAATATAACTCAATATATCACTTTGTGAAAATAAAAGCTTTAGTAGTTTTAAGCCTTCTCGTCAATGAAGCATTCTGTTATTGTGAGCCTTCGTCCATTCCTTAAAGCCTCTCTCAATTAAACGAAAACAATAAAAAAAACAAAAAAAAACATACAAATAACAAATATCTAAGATGACTTCTACAGGGTAGCGTGTAACAATGACATTATGTAGCAAAATCAAAAATAGCAATTGACAACTTCTGGATAAACGACTCGTGTAAATGACCCGCAAATACACATTGGGTAATTGAAAATGTCAACAAAAACATATCATCTAAGAAAGCACGCATTCATACATAGTATATCATATTTATATATATCAATGAAAAAATCCTTCCCGTGCCTGGATAAAATCGACATTCTAAAAATATTTAAAACTGGGTACCAGCCCTATTTTAAATAGATTTCGACACAGACAAAAACACAAATCCATCAGAATACCGCAGTTGAAAATGCCGACTAATAATGCAACTAAAAACATGATAACATTCACACTTGGAAATAATACAAGTTAATAAAACATTTGACAAATACATTGACAAATGTTTACAAGAATAGACCCAGTGTACGACCAGCGCCATCACGATCTATTGTATGAAAAGTAACAAAAATAGATAGCATTTCAACTAACATTACACATACAAACAAACTGATTTTCTAAAGCTATAGTGAATAAAGAATACAAACTATAAAATAATTATGTACACACTGAAGGAATCAAGTGACAAAAATATAACAGTTTTCAGTCCCTTCTCACAAAGGCACATCAATTAATTCACACATAAGAGCAATATTTAAAGATATAAAATAAAGGATAGACCTCAATAATACAATATATGTCATGAAAATTTCAAGATACAAAAAAAGAGCGCACAGCGCATCGTATAAAAAGTTCATGAACCAGCATGAAAAATGTTCGTAAATAAACCCACACTTGGGTTGAAGCTCCATCTATCTTCGTAATGACGTCTTTGGCAAGTGATACTGATGATGATGATTGACAACAAGACGATGATAAAAACATGCAGAAATGCTATGTCCATGTCTTGCCTGCAAGACATGGGGACTGTAGCAAACACTGCTAGCACAATTTGTATGACCAGACACCTGACCAGCAGAGTGAACGGTCTAACCAAAATGCTTCATAATGACAAACATGGCAATATGCCATACACAAACATGGTTGTAAGATACACTTACACATAAAGCCTACTGGGTTGTTTTAGGGGGGTGACAATTCTGTGAATCTGAAAATAGACAATGAAGGAAAAGGTAAGAAGATGATAATACAATTTTAACATCATAAAATACACTCAGCATGTATAGTTAGTGGGCTCTTAATTACAACTGAATGAAGTTTGCTTAAATTTCATGGACTTTCTAAAATCTGTGGTCAAGACATCATGATTGGCCATGAGCTTACATTATAAAGAAAGGGGGGAACAACTGAAGCTTTAAACCCATCAGCATAAAAAACAATTAATAGTTACATGATATTAGGTCACTCTTACACTTGAAAAGATCATAATTGATTTTAAGGTTTCTTCAATAAGTATAATAAGGCTCAAAACTTAAATCAAATTTAAAGGTGTAGCAAACATGAAATGAACCTACCGTTAGATTCAAAGGATTGCTGCAGAAGTTTCTTCAAATGAAAGAGTTCATCCTCTTTGTTTGATTTCAAGTCACATGACATTCCTTCAAGGTCAGCAATTGACATTTCCAATGACATACTCATTGGTTCAAGCAACCAGTTATCTGGTTCTAGAATATCGTTTCTACCATCGTATCCAGGTGACGTTGAACCAGGACTCATGTAAACCGAGTCAAATGATTCCTGTTGTTTCAAACTTGAAGTTGAAGAAAATACTGGTGATATTGGAGATTGTTCCATTCCATAACTGGACAGAGATCTAGGAGAGGCAGCAGGTGACACTGACTCTACGGAATAAGCTGGTGACATCATACATGGCTCTGGACCACAGTATTCTACAAGTCCCAACAAATCCTCAAGATCAGTACAATCTTCCAATACCAGTTCCTCCTTAACTGTTACTGGGGTAGGCAGTGGTAATGATGATGATGATGATGATGATAAACGAGTCGAAGATGTCATGTTCATTATATTAGTTGATGAAATGATAGATGGGCTCTTAGCTGCGGGCATCGCTGGTTCTGGAGACATGGGCTCCATCTTGATGTCAATATTGGCGTCCAATGGTATGGGCAAAATTTCATCAAAAAACGAATCAACAAAGGTAGCATCAATAACTGGTAGATTCTTTTTCTTTGGAGAGTCTTTAAGTGACTGCTGTACAGTAGTAGGGGTCTCCAAAATGGTTTGGTTCTCCTTTAATTCATTCAGTCTACCCATAACATATGATGTAAGCTGCTTGATTTCTTGTGTTTCCTGCTTAATTGACGTTGCAGAGATCATTGGTTTAGGAGAGCTGGCTGGAGATGGATCAGGTGTCAGATAACAGTCAGGTATGGAAACCTCTGGTACAACCTGCTCTAATGTACATGTAGGAGCAAGCTTCTGAACAACTGATGGGCGGCCAACTGGAGCAATAGCTTGTACAAGCATGGCTTTCTTCTGTCTGAGGGCAGCAACTGGGTCATGCAATGAATTCTGGTATACAACAGGCATTGTGTCTACTCCAAAACCATTCATGCTTCCATTGTTAAACACTTCAGTCATACCTGATGGCTGGAAAACATTTACATTCATGACATAATGGGATTCTCCAGCATTGCCACCAAGATCACTGTAGCCATTGTTAGGACTGTCTGTTCTGTTCATACGAGCAATTTTGTTTGGCTTGCATGAGGAGATGAAGTTTTCTTGTAGTTTCCTCTTTAAAGCTTTGATTGTACTTGTATGACCATGAGGTGGTGCTCTGTGACCTAGACCATCCAGACCAGACATTTGATATTGGTGTTGCTGAGGAGTATACTCTCCAGCAGGAGCATTTCCACCAGTAAACTGATAGCAATGACGTTCTGGGTAATAAGCTTGCTGTGGATGTTGCTGTTGTATGAATGGTTGTGCTTGTTGATGACCAAGCATTTCTGGATCAATCACTTGCTGGAAATGAGGGAAATGATGTCCACCAAAGAACATATCTGGAGCTCTAGCTGCGTAGAGGGCAAACAGATGACCTTGAATCTTAAATTGTTTTGCTTCCTCTTCACTGAAAATAAAAAGACAGTAAAATGTTAAAGTTTATTTTCCACAAGGATGAACTTCTCATAAAATTATCTTATAAAATTATAAATCAAAAATTTAAATCTTGACATTTAACTTCAGATGCTAGCTCAAGATTTTCATAATAAAATATTATGCTTTCAACGTTCTGTCATAACAAAAACTCTTCAACATTGTATTATCTTTATACAACATCACACCACTTAATAAATTCATCATAAAACACAATGTCTTTTCTTTATTAAAACAGTGAGTGTATTGTTTTCATGTATATATGTAAAACCTTACCTAACAACCTGGTTGATGCATACAATCACTGGATCATCACTGTTAGATACTAAAGCTTGTCTGACGTGCATTACAATGTTGACCCAGATAGTCTCATGAGTCTTGGTGAGCATACGTACAGTCATCATACAGCCCATCTCATGTCGAGACTTGATAACTGCAAGAAGACAAGTGAAATATTAACATCATTACAATTCTTTAATCATTACACTAGCTAAAAACTAGAACTGCCACCAGTGGCGAAAATACCCCCGCAACAGCAACATTTCAAGATAAAAGCAAGTCAACATTGTGGAGGTCCAAAAGGGTAAATGTTGTAAGAAGCATAAAAACCAAAAAAGAATAGGATGCAAATATTAAATTGGAAATAAACAGCAAATTACAGTGTAATTCACTATAGATTAATGAAAAAGCAAAAAAAACCCAAAAAAAAACAGAGTTGTCATATTTCAAATGACTTTTTACATGAAAATGAGCACCATTTGGTCATTATGAATGTAAAGTGGAACAACAGACAAAGAGTGATCACATTTAAACTCATCATGAGTATGTTGTAACCAGAAGAGCAAAATGTAGAATGTGTTTGTAATTTTTTGATAAATAAGTAAAAAATAAGGCAATTGTAAAAATGGTAGTCAGCAATGTACACAATATAAATCAAACAATTAGTATTTACAATATCTTGTATCAAGAATTTCACAAATACCCCATAAGAAAGCTTAAATTACCGATCATTATTTTCACAGTAGTAAAGTTAAAATAATATCTAAAATCTCATGTAGCTATAACGAAATAAGATGTTTTCTTCACAACATTACAGAAAAAATCAAGATGGCTATTAGTTGGTCCATTTAAATACATAAAAAAATTTCATCAACAAGAATTTGTCCGCACAATTTTATCAAAATGAAGTGAGAAAAAAAAGATGTTAGCTGTACAAGATATTAGAAAATTCAACATGGCTGCCAGTCAGCCATTTTGAATTCCACTTAAAAAATATGCCAAGCACATTAACTTAAACAATTGCAAACTTTCTCAAAGTCTGTACAAAAATTATCGAATCATTTGCTTTTTAAAAAGAAAAACTCAGAATGGCTGTCAATCAGCCATTATGAATTTGATAAAATATCAATACATCAAAAAAAAGTTCAACAATAAGAATTTGATAAAAATAGCAGTACATAAAAGACTTCAGCAAGTCAAAATGGCAAACAATGTGGAATAATGCTATATTTAATAAGTTACATGACATAAAGGCATAAACCCTTGATTCATCTTCGTCAATAATATTTGCTAATCAATGAGATAAATAGTTACTACGAGATGTAGAATTGGTCATACTATATTAACACATTCATACCTTCTCAAAAGAAAGAAAGCACCTAAATGTATACCATGTGACGAGCATTTCAATGTCAAATACGTTCTCCTTGACTGCCAGGATTTTAAATACATCCGTGACAAACATTTTTAAGTTAGACAGTATTAATTTTGAAAAAAGGATGACAGCCAGTCCGCCATTTTGAATTGGAATTGAGTAAAGTGTATGTACACATCAACTGTGAACGCCTGTGCAAAATTCTATCTAAATTAGTTAAGAAAAAAATCTGTTGAGAAATAAGCATACAGTAATTAAACTAAATTAAAAAGAATTCAAGATGGCCGCAAGTCGGCCATTTTGAATTTGGAATTGATATAAAGTGTATGTACACATCAACTGTAAACGCCTGTGCAAAATTCTATAAAAAAATTAAAAATCTGTTGAGAAATAAGCATGCAGTTATAAAATTAAATTTAAAAAATCAAGATGGCCGCAAGTCGGCCATTTTGAATTGGAATTGACACAACATGCATATAAACATCAACTATAAACGCCTGTGCAAATTCTATAAAATAAGATAAGAAAAAAATCTATTGAGAAAAAAGCATACTATACAGTTATCAAATTAGATTTAAAATACATAACACAATTAAATATCTTAAACAAGTGAGATATGTTTCCATAGTTACATGAGTTTTGTACACACCATTAAATCATGAAATATATAACAGCTTTTTTTCAAATACATTAAGAAATAAACATACTACAAGTGTATCAATTTTTTGGGACAGACCACATTCCAACCAACCAACCAACCAACCAACTAACCAACCAACCACCAGAGTGATTCCAGTATACCCCCGAAAACTTCGTTTGCGGGGGTATAATTAAAAAGTTAAATTACATTAAGGAAAAGTAGGCAATGTATAATATGACAAGTAAAGAATTATCTAATTTTTAAGAGTAAGAATGGAAATAAATGTCAGTACACTTGTGTTCATAACTTTGTAAACTCAAAGCATTCATCTTCATTAATGTTCAGCAGTTGTTATAAGTTAACATTGTACAGTTGTGAAATAATTAAAGAATCACATTAAAAAGTCCAAGCACACTGCATTAATTGACAGGATGGACCAAGGTGAAATTGTGTTTGTTTGTTTGTTTGGGTTTTACGGCACACCAACACAAAAAGGTCATATCGCTCCACCAAGGTGAAATTAGACAGATGCCTCATAACTTTGTAAGAACTTTTCAACAGGTCAAACTGATATAAACATCAAATGAGGTATTTATTTTAAAAGGATCTCAATGTAAAACTTACGTTGTATGTGTTTAGCTCTAGCCTCAGTCAGATCTTCTGGATGTAACATGGAGTACCAGGAGTTATTCTGTATCTCATCATTAGTCATACCCAAATGAAACTCTCCGCTACAAAATAACCATGAAAGTTGACATTAATTATTTTGTGACACAAAAAAACTTAAAATTTACAAAATTGATGGTTTTTACTAAAAGTACTTGGAGCTAATTTGGATGATTAAACATCAAATTCTTAGATCAAAGCAATAACTGGTTTGATAAGCTTTGTTTATATTTCACTAAGCAATCTTACACCCAGTAGTTCATGTACACTACAACTTAATGCATCAAGTGCAACAAAATTAGCAAGGACTTCAGTCACTTATAAATAAATACAATCTTGACCTCCAAGTGCATACTTCAATTTATTTTTACTTTTCCCAGCATTTATTTTCCCCATATTGACTTCATAAGTGACTCAACTGTAGATTCAAGAGGGATTTAGTCATGAGGACATAAAATAACAATAATGCGAAACTTAACAAAGCTTACAAGGTACAAGGTTATGGCTAAACATACATATAAGCATGTACTTACGTCTCAGTGATTTCAATAAATGACATGTCCAATTTATGCACACTTTTATAAATAGAAGTGTTGTTTTGTATAAGACTTTCTTTCACATCTGGTGTAATCAATGGGGTACACAAAGCCATAAATACATGTTGCTCATGACCAGAACTTTCTTTCATATTTACAGGGACAAAGTGACCTTTAACATGCATCACCTAAAAATACACAAAAAAGACAACAATTGTAGAGATATTACAAAAAAGTAATCAACTTTCAAGTAATTATTAATAAAATGTTCACTTTTTGTAGCTCAGCTCTCTTTGCTTTGCACTCTCTAACCCAATTATCAATTACCCGTAACATATTTCTGAACTATGTTACCCCTTCCAATATTTTCTATATTTTATTACCAAAATAAACCCAAGAATCTTATGTGGATCAAAATTAAAGACCTTGAGCTTGTCTGAATTATACAATGTTACCTCCTACCAACATTGTTGTGAATACAATAACAAACAAACTTTTACCAAGAAATGTTACAATACCACTCCTTAGGAAGATAAATAAGAGAATTCATTATGCCTTGTTTATTTCCAGACATTAATTTCACCTGAGACACAGATCTAGGATATTCAGAGAGATAACTACAAGTGCATTGTGGTTAATTTTTTATACAACTGCATTGTGGGATACTTAAGAGAAGTTTTTTTCCCTATTGTTTTTCCTTATTGTTTTCATCAAGAACATTATAAATTATTACTGGTATTATTCTTATCAGAAACCTTGAAGTGCCACTTCCTCTTGAAAGTAAAACGAAACCAAGAAACCAGAGTATGAGGGAAGTGAGTAATTTTATAAGAATGGAATATTATGAAACTTGAGTAAGAGCCAACATGAGTAAGAAAATACAAGTGAATATTATTCGTGGATGATTCTCCATAAACATTAAGTATAAAGAATAGCTTTCAAATATTTGCCTATGAAACACATTGTTTAAAATCCTTGTGGCTTATCATTATGTTTCATTTTTATTCATATATAAGTCAAAATATTTATGTATTATTATTATGTGGATGCAACTACTTGAAATTTATGTGCTTAAATACCACATAGTGGTTAACAAACCAAAAAAGTACAGTTAAAGCGGCCACTTATACATAATATATAACAAAACAAGTCATTACCAACCACTCTTATTTTTACCAATACTGTTATGCTTTAAAATATTCATTGTCATGGCAGACGTAATACTTGTCTTATCGATGGTTGGTTACCTTATATTTCCGGCAAGGTTTATACTACATAATTAAGTAGCTCTTATGGATAAATGCTAACATTATTTTGATGTTTATACGGACCATTAATTTTTGGCAAGCCTTTATGTATGATGAATGCATAATTAAGACAAAGAGAGATTGACTTGCCTCAGGGAAATTTTGGTTACCGGTATATATGTGGCTACAATGATTAACTGTAAGATAGCTGTGTTAATTCGATTTTTTTGTTTTATACGTACAAAATTTGGTAAATAATGATGAATCACAGCCTGCATTCAAAATTTTGATGTTTTTATATAGCATGTATTGTCTGCATTTTGCTTTTTTTTATCTTATAAACAGTGATATCTTTGTTGTCTGCTGCTTTAAATTGCATAACACTAGGGCACACAACAATGGCCTTTCATCTTAAGTTTTATAAAATTCTACTTCACAAAAAACAGTGAGACATACACTTTGACATATATCAGTTTGACCTTTACAACCTTACTTATATACCAGATTCAGTTTACTAAACAGACATTCAACATTATGCTACAAGTTATATGATACACTAAAAACCAGGGAAACTCTTTCTTAGAGTAAGCTCAAAGTAAATAAGTCATCAAACCAATACCCTCAGATCAACTACTCATTCAAAATGGCTACAAACCTAATTAAACAGCGATAAATTTGTAACTTAATGAAGGTTGTGGTAAGAGTTAATGATCTTCCTGTCTGTCAGAACTATCGCCATGGTAACTATATGAATGACATTGCGGTTTTTTACTTCAGTAATTTCCAGGATGTAACAGTTAACTCATTAATTGATAACGCCTATTTTGTTTTAAGTACTTAATTAGTTTATAAATCACTTATTCAAATCATTCAAAAAATTTCCCTAAATTTTCCATTCTCATATCTAATCGTATGATTTTCAAGTGTTTCATAAACAAACATTAAAGTATAAGTATGTTATATATATATGCTACACCATAGTGTGACTATTAAGAACCTATTTCCGATAGAAAATTATAACATTTCAATTTATATTTTCATTATAGACAAAGTTTGATAACAGTAAGGGAGGGTATACTTTATAATGCCAAGACAGATAATTAATACCTTGGTTCAATATTTACGCAGAAAATTGTTAGTAAACCTTTCTATTATCTTCATTCTCACAGTGTATACCGGTAAATCAACAATAAAATTACTAACTATTATACAACACACCCATAGCACTCCTTTAACGATTATTTCAGAGTAAAAGTTTTCAATGCTGGCAGGTTACGCCAATGATTCAGACTAGGGTTATTGCAGACAGGCAGAACAACATTGTAATTGATGGCAGGCACTTGGAAACCGACCAATATAAGTACTTATAATTAGGTCAAAATATTTTAGAGGAAAAACACTGGTTAATGTAATTCATAATTAATTGTCTGAGGAGTAGGAATACTTGGCAGAGGATGGAAGTGAACAGTAATGAATACAAGAAAGTAGTTCCAATATTCTGGTGAGATTGTTATATTGTTTGCCTCTCACACAATACAAAACGGAATTAAAGAAGAAAAAAACACCTTTTATAGAAAGATATTAAACTTGATATCTTTTTTCATTAAGTA
Organism: Mactra quadrangularis; assembly: GCA_025267735.1. Lineage (NCBI taxonomy): Eukaryota > Metazoa > Mollusca > Bivalvia > Venerida > Mactridae > Mactra > Mactra quadrangularis. The sequence continues at coordinate 23,220,355 of CM046301.1, read as the reverse complement.
TCTATAGCAACCTATGTGTAATACTATGATGTATTATATCTACTGTAATAGCAGGAGATAGAGGGAGATACTAGAAACCTGGGAAGAAAACAATGGTTTAGATAGCTCGTAACCAAGGCAACCTTGCCTAGAGTCATATTTCTGACATTTATAATAACTCAGTCAATGTGGCTATAAATTTTCCAAAGTTAATACGAGACAATATTACAGTTGCCATGGTTATATAACAGTGACGATATCAATTATTTGTTCACTGAAATATGACAAGTGATATATGCAATATGAGAGGCAATCTAGCTAACTGACCGATGTAATATAAACAACTTGAAATCATTGTACTCCAGCTGTAATTTCCTGCCTTTTTCTGACATTTTACATAAATATACCAAAGTAAACAAATATTCAAATGATCAATATAATATAAAAGACTTAATTTGGTTAATCAATTATTTTTTTCAGAAAGTCTTGGTTAACTCATCAACAAGCAAATTCAAAGAAGTATTTTTACTGCTATATAGCAAAATATCCTAAATAAAGGAATGCCTCAAACATAAACTTTCAATTATTGTCTAACAATTTGAAACTGATTCCTATCAGCATTTAACTTTATACAAAACAAAAACATTATACCATCAGAATGATATATAAACTCAAGTACCTAACCAATAAACATTCTATCATATCTTGGCAGCCATTTTATCATAGATTTTAAAGACCTATTTTCAACAAATTATTAATCATTCAATGCTCAAGATTAGTGAGTAGCTTTTATATAATAATTTATATAATCAAGCCTCAACAAAGGTGCATGGGAAAAAACTAAAACATGCGAAAAGTTGTGGGAAATTTTGAACTCTTCAGTTTTAGAAGCACCATATGGTCTTCATCAATGTCTATCTTATGTAACACACCGTCTGCTTGCGTTCTTATCATCTGCTAACTCAAGCTATACTAACTATTTATTTTATTCTAGAGAATTTAAGAATTGTTCGGTAATGTTTTTAAAGCACTTTTAATAAACATGTAAACATTATGAACACTTGTGCAAAAGTGGATTTATTTACAAAAACACTCAAGATTTTCTGATTTTAAACTTGTGATAACTTTTAAGAACATCATTAAAATTTTGAGAAGATCAAAAAATTGATAGTCTGTACATAATGTTTTTTTTTTAGAGAAGTAGGGAGCTTGGATAAGGGATCTAGCTATAAATAGAGTAAGGGCCAAAGGGCATGGGAACCGCAGATATAAATAGAATGAAGGGTTACTCTGTAGGGGTGAGAATTTTTATTTTCACAGAAAACCTCAAGAAAGCCAAGAGATTACAACAAGTCGATACATTTTCCCAGCAAGCATAGTTTAATAATAAATACCGAGATTTATAAATTGTTCTTGTAAAACTTTGAATTTTGAATTAATACCTACAGCTATATTTAGTATGAATAAATCAACCCTGAGAAAATTCTGTGGAGTTAGAAAACCAATGTAGTAAAGAGACAAATAGTTGAATGTAGGTGTATCATATAATGATATTAAATATCAAACTACTTTGTGGTCTTCAGGTTTCCAGACAAAATCATGCTATAAACATTAATTTAGTGGAAGAATACGAGACATATCTAAAATAAAATGCCTAACATAAATTAGTTCCCAGATCCTACACAATGTTCTTGACATTTACTACATAGCAATGATTTGACTGTACATTGTAACTTGAAAACTTTGACATAATGTAAATAATTTATAACTGATATCAAGTCAACAAAGCCAAAAAATTAGAATTAATCAACAAATAGAACAGAAATGTAGGCTGTAACTTCATAAAAACAATGTATAGAAAAAAGATACAACGTAATACAATATCCTCGGACTATCACATATTTCTATACCATATAAAGCAACCAACTAACAAAGATAGTAGCTAAAATACCAAATAAGGCGCAACAAATACTTTATTATGTTTTTTGACTTGCAGTCTTTGACTTAAGCCACTACGACAAAGCCTAAGAGTAGCAATAATTTATTCTGGTTTGAAAATTACTTATTCATATAATTGGCCAAGTTGATAACTTGGTCCGTTTTAATACATATAAAACATAAAAAAAATCCGGCAAGTGCATGAACACATTTATAAATAAACCAAAAAAACTTGCCGATAGGTTGGATTTGTTGGGCCTTATAAAGGGAACAGTTTACAAAGGTTGTACAAGAGGTCACATCATTACCTTGACATCTCCAAATCCTCCTTGTCTTTTTAATGTTCTAGACATGTTCATACGACAGAAGAATGATATATTTTTGTTCTGATGACTATCAGTAGCTGACATACCATGTAGTAACTGCGCCTGCACAGAACCATGGTCACGTTTATCAACAATATCAAACAAACTATCACCCTGTGTCTTCATATCAACCTGTAAGATACAAAAATATAAACCATTAAACATTTTGTTAGAGAACTTTTATCTTCCTTATACATACACAGCTTGCAAAGAATCTTCTTTCCATATTTCTTATGTTTCATGTTAATGTGACATTTTTCCTCCCTCCGTATAATTAAAGATCTTGTAAGAATTTTATGTAAGTATTTGAAATTATTTTATGGCCAACATTAAAATAAATCATAAGGATAAGGACTATTATGCAAGTATGATCTTTGAGAACATCATAAATAACATTGTAATCATAATACTTTAATGCTTTATTATGACAGATTTTTTTTTCTTCTAATCTTTCACCCACTAACAGTTAAGTTTGTCTGAGTCTATATCATGTAAACCAAAGTAAACATTGCATTAATAATATAATACTAGGTATTAACAAGTCATAAAAACATTATAAATACCATAACGATAGAATCATGTAGGTGGAATAATGGCGTATGTTATAATATACTAACCATAGAGTGTCCAAGATATTCTGTAACATTTTCAGATATGTAGATCAACTTTCCATCACGGGTGGTAACAAGGATAAATCCTGTCAGTGCCTACAAAGAAAACAATACATAGTTGTCATAAAACTAACAATCTAAACAATTTGCTTGAATTGATTGTTCCCATTTCAAAGTAACTGTGTTGTTTCACAGTTACTGTGTTGTTTCCAAGTAACCGTGTTGTTTCCATGTAACTGCATCATATTTGTATTGGTTACTAAGCAACTAAACACAATGAGGTGATATATATTAGGACTTGGCAGTCTTTTTGAGATGAAATTGTACCAGTGTCAACATTACAACACAAATAAATGGCACCTTTAAGAGGATGTATTTAACAGGTGGCAGCATGGTCTTAAAGCAAGGACACTATATAAGGTGTATTACACCAACAATGGTAGTTTTATCTGTGTTAAATTTCCCAATTATTCACTTTAAATAATTTGTTTTTATTTTAACAAAAAAGAAACCAATGGGTGAAAATATGGCAAGTAATAAGAAAGTTCCAATTAATGTTGTCAATTAATTATCTCTTTAATTAAATACAGATTTGGGAACAATTTTCTCCCCTTGACAAGGTCACTCATATATCATGCTTGTAAAATGTGACTCATTTGTGCCGGGATTTATTTTAACTTATAATCAATATGTAGACCAAAATGTATGACATCAGTACTCTTTATAAACCATGAATTAATCGCAAATTCCCAGTCTTTCAATACATGATCGATTTAATATCTGCTTTAATAGTAGTTTAAAATCTATATCACAGTCTTTATTCATTCTTATAATACTTTAAGTTGCTATCGAAGCTTTTATTTAAGCTACAATTTAACCTTTATTTAGCTCCATAACGACAAAATATTAAACATATTTAACTTACAAGAGCTATTTAATAGATCAAGTACACAGAAATACCCCACGGGAGCATTTACATACGTAGGTTTTTTGCATACAGCTCAACAGACCTTATTGTAAAAACCTAGGCAAGCGGAACATACTACGTCAATAGAATAATATGAACTCTCTGTATAAGGTAAAATAAAATCAGGCCAACAAATCTAGGAGTAAACATCATATGATACTACAGTCGGTATATATAATTTTAAATGTAAGATTCTATAAATAGACAGACGCATAAACAGTCTCGAGTGTGCTGTCTGCTTTAAATTTGTACACGACAGTAAATGTGAAATCGAAAAATATATAGAATTACAGCTTATCTAGTGCATTAGTGACTTTGAATGTCAACACACATAGTTTAGCACGTAAACTACTTAACATTTAAAATTACCTTTAAATATTAAAATGGTTAATTTCATATTGAAAATAGATCATTTTTAGCAATTATGTGCAATAATATCCTCAATTCTCACTAGTACAAATATTTAAACAGCACCTAAACTACATTTAGTCATGAAATAGTCAAATCAAACCACTATATTACTGTTTTGAAATAAATAATATGAGGACGTCAGAAAAGTAATAAGCGTGAACATTATGTACATCAAAGAGGAATATTTTATTATATAATAAGGTGAACAGTGAACAAACACCCAATAATAAACCTATTATAACACAGTAATGCCTAATGGACACATTTACTGGCAAATAACCAGCATATTTCCAGACATTCAGTCTATTCCCCATTTATACAAAACAAGTCTGTAATGACACTATTTATCATAACTGTAACACATTAAGCTGTTATTATGTACACTGACAAGCCATTACACAGCTATATGTAATGTCAGATGGAACCTACTATTGTCCTTATATGGACAAATGGTGAGCATCATATTAAATTAATCTGTCATACTGCTTTTATTTTACTGCTGTGCGGGAGTATAAATTTCCTGCAGACTGCAGTCAACAATTTTGCATTCTTGTATATGCAACCACCTAGCCAACATGAAGACAAGTCGCCAGGACAAATCAAGCCTCTGACCAATGATGAATAGTCTAACTGTTCTAGACTAACTGTAAACAACGTATTTGTAAAATGTCAACATTTGACCATTGTCTAATAACTAATAGTTCTGTGTCTATATTAAACCATAGGTAATATATCCAGGACAAATCAATTGAGAGATGTTAAGGTGTGAACCATAAGTCAAGCTGTCAAATAAGCCTGTCATATATGTACATGTATGATTGATTTATTGTATACTGACGTACTAAACATAACCAAACCATTTGTCAAGTAGTAAAAAAACATCTGAAGTAGATTCATATTCACCTATGTTTTAATTTGGCCTACATTGACACTAAATTTGCATATATAAGTAAATGTTTAATTATAAGATTTGAAAATGTTCAAGATAATATGAACTAAAATAATAAGTTTATTATCAAGTGATTTTTATCCAATTATTTGTACTGTTCAATCAAAGGAAATGTTGTTAGAAAAACACTCACATATTGTTACATTATTGGTTTGTTTATGATAATTAATACAGAGAAAAGTATACTTTGACTTCCAAGAAAACATGAGTAACAAACAAAGTCTATACTGTTATAAAGGTTTTACTGAATAAAATATAAATGACAAGACACACCTGTCAGATTTATACAATCTTTTCAAATAATAAAATTTCTAAAAAATGCATTAAAGTGTCTCAGTTTAAAACATTTTACAATTAATTTTATAACCCGTTATATCCATTAAATAACCATTATAACAAAATTAATATCACAATATCTTCAGGTTTTTAATTATCTAAATTAACTAAAAAAAAAAATTATGTGTAAGTGACATATTGAGTTTTTCTGATAAGTAATTTTCCATACTAAAATGGTATTTGTGTTCTTAAATTTTATCAATCAATCATGGCTTGCGTGAAAAGCTTGTAAGACAATACAATGGATGTCAAAACTTAAGAGGATAGTAAATATTAAGTTTTATGATAATGGAGACATTATATATGATATTTTATTAGCTAGTCTGAACCATAAATCGTCCACAAGCAAGCAATAAACACACAAGTTATGCAAAAATCAGGTCATACCATGTACAAATATGAGTAACCATCATCATCATGGTGAATGGAAAAGTACATAACTTTACTTTTAACAGGTGTGGCGTACATTTGAATAGCTGGTGAATTATGGGTAATCTATATACTAATATATACAAGCAGGTGAATATGCTACGGATGAGAAACTGCGACAACCTAGTTATTGATATTTTGAAATGATTTCGAAATACCAGCCTATACTCAGTGATGTATGAGTTAGTGTAAAAATGTTACAACAAGATAAAAAAAAAACTATTTAACATACCGTTGAGAACTCACAAGGCACTTCAATTGAGCAACTGTTGGTAGGGAGCACTGAAAAAAGACAAATGATTATTTTGATTAATAAAAATAGTGGAAAATAGATTTAAGTAAGAAAAATTTCTGAGATACAAACAGGCAAAACTATAGGGGACAACAAGGGGAGACAATCAAAAAGGATATATATTTCAAGATTCACGCAGGTAAAAGCCATTGGATATGTAAAACAGATTACATTCTAATGTAATCACTAATGTAATGCATCCTTGATAACATATCAAGTTGTCTAAGTATGGTAGATTATAAAGGGAAGTTTAAGGAGTGTTTCACAGTCATATGATGTAACATATATCACTTAATTAGACTACTCAACTTAGATATATCTACAGGACAACATCCATTAACAGGATGTGTATAACTTACTCTTTATCTTTATTAAACAAAAGATGGTGGGCGTATTAAATTTGAATAGATAAACTATAATACTGGTACATGAAATACATTTTTTACCAATAAGATTACACTATAATGCATACCGGGTAGTTTTTAGTGTAAACCCTTCTTTTAATTGAACAATTACTTTCTTTTGAAAGACAAATTGTAAAAAAAAACACAGATGAAATTATTACTTTAAAAAAAGGTTATTTATCCAGAATATGTCTTCAATAAAATTAGGACAACAATAGAGGCCTTACAAAGACCTACAAGGTCAAATAAGACAACCATCTACACATCAGAGGGCTAGCCTACATTATAATTATACCACATAAACTATATAAAGATACAGTATATGTTGTTATTTATGATATCCTGTTTGACACTTTGCCAAAATCTATGATGACTAAGTTAGCCTGACAGCCACATATTCAAATATAAAACAAGAGTAGGTCACTTTGGTCTTCAGAAAAATAGATTATATACAGACTAAGTTATATTTAAACAAAAACAATAACATTTCTACACAAACAAATCAGTAACACAGTCAGACAAAGTAATCGAAAAACATTAAAACCTAGACCAAATAAGTGAAACTAACATATAACAAATCAAAATTATGATAATGCTCAAGAGTTGTAAATTTTAACTCAGTTTATCATTTCACAAACAAAATTTCACTCACATGATTTTGAGAAAGAACTATAAATATTTAGATCTAATACATGAAACTTGTGGGCTGACGAGATAATGAATTATTTATATGTACTTCATGATTTAAACATAAAGTAGTATATATAAATAATCACCTAGCTGAGTCACAACTTTTAGACCAGTATATTATTATATAACTTATACAACTTAAGTCTCAAGTGTTAAGAAAAAACCCTATATTCTCAGCAATGGGAAACTCAAGAGTTTGCTAAGGATGTCATTTAACCATAAGGACACAAAGAGGTTTTTTAGTAGGACAGTCTGATCCCACACCAACTGTTTATTTTCCTTATAAGACTGTGCTTGACATGATAATAAGTAGAAAGTAAAACTCACTTTTCTGGAGTATATTACATTTCCTGATGTAAACACAACTAAGGGACATAATCTGTAGTTGTGACAACCTCTGTCTGGAGGTCTCGGGCAGAGGGAGTAAATCTCTCATAGTACTTATCTCCCCATTGATTTGATCTCGTCTCTGTTTTGATGCCCCTTTGTTTGACCTAAAAATAGAAGAAATGAAATCTTTATATTACAGATGAACAAACAATACAAGAACTAGACAATTCTAAAAGAAAAACATTGAGAATTTTTTAAGAATAGACTTTAAAAGATATGGGAATCAAGATTTATTTTTCAGAATTTTACATATTTAATAAGAGTAGAACAAAACTGAAGGTCTATATTTTAGTGTTTGTATATAGCACAAACTATAAGGCTGAGGGATAGAGCCACATAAGAAGAAATGTTATATAATGTTATATTTTCTTCTCTTGTCTCCTTTATACAAATAACTACAACCACATGTTTATATCTGCCAGAATATTGATATTCTAGAGTCTAGACCGCTCAGCATAACATGAGTATGTTTAAAAGATTAGAATCAGCAGGCATCTATAGTGTACAGAATCAGCCTCTTATTGTTACACTATATCTAAATACCAGTTTTTGCTTTTTATATGCCAGGTAAAATGTTTGAAAATCCTGATGCATGAATAACATGCTCATTGTCATATGGCATTGTTTGAAATTTATTATTCATAATGAATATGACTAACAAGGAAAAAAATGTCAAATGAGATACAGTCACCAAATGTACAACTTTAACACAATGAAGAAAATAACTTCATAAAGATTTAAATATATAAGGAAGATTATCATGAGAATTTCAATTGTTCAAAGTCACGGCTATAATTTCCTTGAATATATGTTAATACAACAGAGGCCTTTTTCAAAAGCTCCTATCCCTTCTTAAGTTTCTTAAAGATCAGGCCACAACAAATTGATCATATGTTCTATGGATTCGCTTGCACCTTAATTTTGACGGTTTTTACAAAACAATATTTTTATTTCCTTGCTCGCCCATAAAAATTTGGTCAAACCGCTATATAAAGCAAGTGAATAAAGACTATTTTAAATTTTTTTCTTGGCTCGCTCGCCCCATTTTTTCCCCAGAAAAATTCGTAGAACATATTATCAACTTGTTGTGGCCTCAAGCAGTTTTCTCAAATCTACAGTTTATCATTTCATTTTGATTCCTTGATCAATTAAATATTAATTAAACAGCCAATATGTTCAGATAAAGCCAGGCTACTGACCCTAATACTGAAAAAGCCATAAAAAGAGACTTCATAAGAACTTTTTTATTGTTTCAATGAAATATTCTGTTATTAGTCAATAAAAATAAAATTATAATTTAAATAACAGCACACAACACGCATGTACAATAATGGGAAAATATTCACATATCACAGGTGCCCATTGTATACATGTAACAATCTTATCAAACAACAAATTCCTAGGTCACCTAAGTCTCACTCAAACAAATCTTCAGATAGTAATTGACCTCTTAAAATGAAACATATTAACAATCGTTATTTACAACCAAATAGAGAAAGGATTTAAGGTATTATAACCCAAACAATGAGGACAAAACTTTCTTTTTACCAAAATCTGACTAGGTTACTTTTAGTAAATATTATTCATTTTGACACAGATCTGCATTTACATATAAAAGCTACCTTGACTTTCTAGGAATTTACCAATGTAGGGCAATAGACATTGGACAAGTTGGAATAATTTCAACTTAACATTACTTTTAAAAGTTATAATAATTAGCAAGTCTTTATCTGAATAAAGTTTTCAAACAAAACATAATTTACTGATTGTTTTTAAATTTTTAAGTCCTTGTTATACATAACAAATAGATTAGATATACATGTATACAAATGCATTAATAATAATAAACATTTTCAAAAAAAACATATCATACGAGAAAACTTGCAATTGTAGCAGCTTTAATACACTCTAGTTTGATTTAAAAAAAAAACAATTTAAACATTAACCAAATTAGTTAAAATTAGGGCTGTTGCAAGTATCTGAGTATTTGCAATCCCAACCAGTAAATCATGGTTCAGATCGAATCCCAACATGCTCAACGATCCACAGCCCTAGTACATAATAAATTATGAAGATCTTTTTAAAAACAAAATGAAGCAATACTTATTTTGATTTACAAGAACCAGTAAGGGCATTTTCTGAGAGTACTTAAGTATGCTTGCCATTAACAATTTAACAACAGGGACTTTCAAGTCAATACTTTAAAAATGTTAGTAGGTCAGATAATATTATGTACCACTAAACCTAAGCCTATTATAACATTTAGTAAGTTAACTCTAAGAGGTTACTTCCTTCGTTAAATTACATAGTGCATCAAGAAACACTAAGAAATCACCCCACATCAGAGCTTTATAAAAACCACAAAACAAAACACAACATAAAAACAGTCCATTATTGTTAAATACTTAGAAAAAACAAATGTCACAATACAGTCATCTTTCTTTCCTAGACATGTTATTATTATTACGGAACATACACATGTATGTGAATGAAAAACAAGTTGGTGCCAACAATGCTGTTGGCAAATATCCCACTTGGTTGTATTTGAAGTATTAGCACAAAGAGTTAAGTTTACTTATCAAGCTTTATATTTATAAATATTTTCTTAAAAATTCACATTAACTCTGTAAAAACCAAGAGTCAAAGCATTTTAGCAAGAAATTCTTCCCTTGGTCTTCTCAAAGTTCTCTACCTACAAACAGTTCCAATGAAAACCAACAAGTGGTACTGGCTAATCATCTTCAGCATTTAGCTAATGATGTATTTATTTGTCATGCATTCCATTTAACATGATCAGTAATAATGTGTTAATTACAACAGTACACAACACCATTTAAAGCATTTTGGTAAGAAAATAACACATCAAGATTAAACAAGAAAAACATGCAGTAAATTTCCTCACATAGTCATATACAATATCAACAAACGAATATAATTACAGAAGCCTATAGGCCTATTGACAGACATATTACGTATTAATTAGTCAATTAAAATATATATACATAGATCTATCATAAATTGTATATTTCATTTCAAATTTAGGTGAAAAACAATTGTCAACAACAAGTTGGGATTTCTGTTCGCTCATCGGCGAAGATTTCCTTTTCGCTATTTGGTAGCGACCCAATACACAACGCCTTACAACAGTAAATAGGAAGGCGGCCATCTTTAAACTTATAATACACCGAGGTGCGCGTTATATCTCTTAATTGTTACAAATTAGAGTCTTAAATTCGATAAAATTATGCTCACCTTTCTAAATCTAAGAGTACCAGCTCTTCCACGGGTCCGGGCGACATGTTTCATGAAGATATAGCACAAAATATAAAGTAAAATGACACACAATTACAGCGGTCCAGCCGCTGTGTATAAAATCCAGCTACCGTTTGAAACAATTTGTGCCTTACGCCGTAGATATTTATTACAGTGACGTAATTTAGTTGCGTATGTATCACGTGGTTATCTATTCTCCGAGCTGATTGGTTTACTTCTGTCACATGATTGCACTCACCTGTGGATCTATTCAATGGATCGAATATCAAATATATAGCGTAAAATGCGAACAATTAATATTACGTACGTACATAATGTTTGAATATGTATAGAACTAATAATAGATCGGTTACTTGTATTGGAGCTGTAAATCTTGTTTTATATGTATAAATTGAATAAAATTTAGGTTAAAGTGATGTAAATAATGATAACAATAATGTACGCGACGCTCGTTCCAGTACAACGCGCACGGTATTTTCCGCCATTTCTATCGACTAGTCTGTGCAATCGGGATAACCTGATATACTTCTGCATGCAACCATGTATGTAATATAGTAAATTTGAGAATAAAACAATGACTATGAATCAAATTGTCGTCGGCTCAAACTTTATTAACTTAAAATCTATAAAAAAAAATAATAAGATGATATATCCAGTAGACAATTGTCTTTTATTGAAAAATATTAGAAAACCAATCTGACCATGTGGTACTTTTCTTAATGTTTGATCACCATATAGATGCATTCTATTGTGTTCAAGATTTTGAGCTTGTTTTAAAATAAAATTTATCATTATCCATTATCCAGAAAAAAAACTTAAGTATTTTTCAGTGTTTGTTCAGAAAGGCTGGAGCGAAAATCATTCCCCGGGGAAAAGACACGTACGGCAACATTTCTGGATGATTGTTAAACCTAGCCCGGGAGTTAGCACACAAAAAATGAGTTACTGTCTTATCTTACTTTCGGTTACCTTTGTTTATTTATAAAATCGCATTCTATCAAACAAATGCAAAATGACGTACTAGGGATTAAAGTAGGGAAAACTTCTCTTTGTATTGGTCGGTAAAAAAGGCTACAAGAACTTTAAGCAGCATAAATGAAGTAATGCCCGTTTATTTTTCGAACATAAACTAATTCCTGGAAACATTTAATTGAACTATGACTGGCCTTCCACGCCGTTTGTCTTTTTAAAGACATCGCTCGGTTTATAACTCTGTAGACAGATATGTGCCATCAACAGGGGCGGATCCAGGATTTTCTTCCAGGGGGGGGGGGGGGTCCGAACTGTTCTAGGGGGGGGGTCCGAACTTTTCGGGGGGGGGGGGGGGGCTCGAACCACAACCACATTATACACATTTTGCAGAAAAAAATGCAACATATTGATAATAAAAACTTCTTAACCATTAATTCTATGTTAAGCACCGAGAAAAATTGCTACATGGTACTTAAAAATGACTTACAGGCAAGAAGTACACTAATGGACAGGTACATTTTACAAATTCTAGGGAGGTCCGGACCCCCTGACCCCCCCCGCTGGATCCGCCTCTGATGGAGGCACTCTATCACCCTTATCTAGACTTAGATCTATTGCGATATCGTAATAGCGGATTGACTGTAAATTTCATGTAGGTGTAGAGGAACACCTCACATTGTGGACAAATTAACAGTTACTAGTATTTCGATCGTTTTTGCAACCAGATTGCTACATTAGATTCTGCATGTACGATTGCGTAGGTTTGTGTAAAACGCAGATGTTAGCGTTTTGCTCGAGGACTTGTAAACGCGTTCATCGCTTTTGTGGCGACAATTGTTTCACTGGACGTACGTCAATTACATGTATAAATGACTGTACGGGAGCATATGAATAAATATATGTTATGTGAATCTGTCGGTGACCTCGATTTCACCCGTTGATGTATCAAATATTTTTATATTCATATTTATTCAGCTATTTTCTTGGAACGCATGGTTGCTATAATGATATTTTTTCTTGATCATAAAATCACTCGTTTATGTAAGTACTGTAACCAACCCATCCAGAACTTACAAATTATGTATTTTAAACTTGACAATGTATTACTTTATATAACAGTTGATTATTTAGAACAGTAATAAATCGTACTTTTGCAGATAATTCTTATTGCACAGACTAGCCTATATACAGAACTGCAACAAGCTTTTGAGCATTAATTGCTGCAGTTTTTAATAATGAATAATCCTTCGGACAGAGATGCTTTGATGTCAACTCAAACTGCCCTGGACCATTGTCACTGTCTAAAGTGGGGGCACTAGTGAAGGTTCGGAATCCCTTCCGAGGTGGAAATATCTTGAATTTTAGCATGTCTTAGATGCAAAGTTGAGCACTTTCAAACACAGTTTAAAATTGATAGAGTCAATATGTAACTCGGTTTAACAAATACTAGCTTGTCTCATCGTGTAAAACAGTAATTATTATTATGATTTTGACCACTTCAAAACAAAACAACAACACGGAAAATCGAATTCTTTAAAAAGTTATTTGAGGTCACAATTAGGCACAAAGAACCGTAGAGTTAAAGTCAACACACTGCCTTATTTCTGTCATGTATAATTATTTCAGTATTTTAAAAAGCTGAACTATAGTACTTTCATTTTATCACGCTATGTTTCTTACTACTACATGCTTGACTTTGCAGCCATTAGTTCTGGTAATCGGACTTCCTACCTAAACCTAAGCACATAACAATCAGAGCCAATCAGAGCCGAGCTTGATTTTTTCAAAATATTTGTGAAGAACAACCTCCTGAGAAATCGAGTCGATTAGCTTCAGAAGTACGGTTCGGCAAATCACCAACTTTTTTTTTTTGAAACGGGTGTTCTTCGAGGCCAAATGATGCGCTGAATCCAAATATGACCTTTAAAATTGTCTCCGGTGACGTTTTAGGTTCACTTTTTTGCGAAAACTCAAAATGGCCGCCAAAATGGCCGATTTTGGTTATGCAGCGCCATTTTATATTGTCACCATAGCTTGTAATATATCATTTTGTTGGTTTTTATAGATGATAAACACGTTTTTTGAGGTTAAAAATACCAAAATATGTATTGGAAGCTATATTTATTGATAATTTATACAATATTTCGGCCAGATAATACATATTTTCGATTATTCAGTAAGACAAGTACAAATTATGCAACATGATCAAAGAGTTTTCTTCAAAACACTGTCTATATTAAGCAAAACATCATTTTCTGGTTTGATGTTTCTAGTTTAATTTGTTTTCAAGGAAGAATTTCCATTTTGAGTTAATTGTGATATTCAGACTCAGCACATAATTTGGCCATACAAAAACACCCGTTTGGTTTGCAACTTTAAAAAAAGTTAATATTTACCCAAGCCCATCAGTAGAAAACAACTTGAGAGTGTTGTTATCTATTCATGAACATGACTAATTGACTATAAGTATGGATATATCGAGGCAATTGGAAATAAAAAGAAAAGCTGACCTTTTCGAAGACTTTTTCAATCAATTGTATTAAACAAAACAAGAGCCTTAGGCATTAGCGTAGCGGAGTTATTTAACCATCGGCATGTGTCTGCAGGGCAGGGATTCTATCAGGGTTTGCTGGGCTCTTAGTCAAAGTTATTATTCCCCGTCAGGAAAGTGGGCGCGCGTTACAAATGGCTGGCGCAATTGTTGATTACCCTCTTGACCTTCCACGAAAAGATTATTTTAATAGAAGTATCGTTTAGTGCGCTGGCATTTATAACATTCATAGAACTTAGAAGCAACACAGTAAAATCAAGCTGTTTAATTTATGTTTGCCCCGTATGTCTATCATAATGCTCATAGCGCGGTTAATTGGTACTGAACCATTCACAGTAAGTATTAATAATTAATTGACATCTATTCAGCAGATTTCTCGACTAACTGAAAGGCTATGACGACAACGACTTATCAAATGACGCATTCGTAATAATCTTCTACAAGGTCGAAGTTAATAATTAATTTGGATAGCTTACAGCGACCCAGTAGGATATGGTACATGTGTTGAGTACGTAATTATGGCTAGCCGCTTTACCACTACAGTAAAGCTCCACTTTCAAAACTTTTTTGGTTTTTTGGTTTTACGCCGTGCATTGGTCACATCACATCGGTCAGTCGATCAACCTACTCACCATTTATTCTGGATTTAGTTGTTAACCAGCGATTTGGTCTTTCCAGGAAGGGTTAGTGGGTTGACTGACCGCCGTGATGTGACGTACACAATTGTGTTTCGACGGCGTTAAAACCAACTAAAATATGATAGACTTTAAGTTTTCTGAAGAAGTAGGTAATCCAAATAGTTTTATCCCTTAACTGGTTGCAACGTTGGTGAAAAAGTGGTCTTTCTTTTACCTTAACGCGCCAGGTCTATTTCAAAATGCGTTTATTTCATTACTTGACAGTTATGCAATTTAGCCAAAAGTTTTTCCTGGGTGACTGAAAATGCCAATTGAGCCCCAATCCCAGTTACCATGCAATTTGTGCTATTATTTTATCCCCAAATTTGCATTTAATTCAATAATACAAATGTACATGTATATTCCAAATGGGGTTTTAAGTGCTAGTACTTTTCAGAAACTGAAAACAAGTTTTCTTATCAATTACGGTACGATGTGGTGGTTTTCATTGAATTTTGAGTCAGTGTACATTTTTTCTGTCCAAATATGGAGTTGCCATGACTTGGCTGAAAGAGATGTCTGAGTCTAAAACTTGTTTAACCACCTTGCTGAAAGTTGCCAACTTGATCGTTGATTCATATTAGAACATTAATGTGTGCCAATATTGTGAATAAATCTTCAACTAAGCATGATCAATAAACACATTTTTCAACTTTTCAAGTATCGGAAAAGTAGTGAGGTATTTTAAATTGTCAGGCGAAATTGAAAGTAATGAACTTGCTCATCATGTCATTTCACATGTATTTTAACGTGACTATACAAAAGCTACAAATGTTAACTTCATAGTAACACCATAAGTTGTCAATTATCTTTCATATGTTATTTACAACATCATTATTATACATTTTTGTATAATATGGTTGATATTGATTGAGATTTTTGTTTTCATCAAATTTACTAAAAGTGCGTATTTTCAAAGAGGGGCAAAGCCTCGCAGAATATCATTTTCTGGGCTCATAATTTAAAATAAAAGCGACCAGATGCCAAAACAGTATTCATATTTTTTATAATAGAAATTAACGGTGTCAACACAAATAAATGTCATTTTCGACAGTCAATTCCCCTAACCTAGTTTTCATGGACCCTCGTCTATAGCTACAATTCATCAACCATTCCACAAGGCCGGCAACTTCTTCAAATACCATATCAATGGAGGAAAAACGACATTTTTGCCCAAGTTTAATGAAAGGGTTTGACAGCATCGGGCAGAATTCGAACTAGCGACATCTTCATTACATTAGAATCAGATTCCTGTGCGTAGCCTACTTCGCCAAGATCACGGGTTTGTTGTTTCTGTAAATTGAATGACGAAACTTTGGCTTTGGACAATACTACAAGATGATATATTTTCACCATATATTTTGACCGAATAACAACATTTTAGCTGTTGAAATATGGCATCAAGCACTAATCAAAGCACTGAAAGCACTGAATTTGTTCGGGTTTAAAAAGTAAAATGAGATTCCCGGCTCCAACAACGTTTGTACACAAAGAACAGTTCAGTGATATTAGTTTCATTGGTAGAACAGCATTGTTCCGGTTCAAAACACTTCAAACAATCGACCTATAGATACAGCAGGTTAACCGGACAGGCGAACACACTTTTGATTTGTTTTCGCACAATCACAACAATTCAAAGGGGGGTCATTCTTAGAACAATGCAATAATTGCCGCTTTAAAGTTATCATTTATGCACATTTCTTCTACTGCATCTGTATGTTTAAATAAATAAAGTCCACTAATCAGACCCCATTCAAAGTCATCAACTACGATCTTTAAACTTTTCCTATAGAACCATTCTATTACATAAGGTAATGTAACATCTCTACTGACAACTGGCACAAACGACGGGTCGTGACTGAATAATTGATGCCACTCTATTACATTTAATACGACGTAAAGAGCTCAACTGAGACGCTTAACTCATAAGCTATAATACATGCGCTTCAGTATAAACCGATTAACAAGTGTATTTCAGGAATTATTGCGCCTGTCATAGCAGACGATCATTTTGCATTGCTATAGGTTACATACCACTAAATGGTAACCGGAAGTGAGCATTTACCGGAAAAAGAAAGTGTGACATGGTCCTTATTTATTTTTTGAGAGTGCATGGATACCTCATTTGTGGTGCTTTTTAATATTGAAGAGTATGTATGTCTTTGACAATGCTTTTCCTATGAAAGTATGCAAAATTCAATGGATCTGGTTAGTTTAGTCGCCAAAACTGGTTAAAAGGGGAGATGACTCTGTACGGCTGGTGAAGAGTTAAAAACTAGGACATTTTCAGGGTAGGAACTTTCAATCGAAATTTATTTTCTTATAAGTAACGTAACTTTTTTTCTAATACTGATCATTTTGAGGGGAATAGATAGATCTTTCAGCCTATATATGGTTTGGGGTATCTCACACCCCTGGGTCATAGTGTAATTTGTCATTGAAAATGAGACTTTTTATATACAACAAAGAAGGATTTTATTTAGTGGTATGTAACCTATATATATACTTATATACTGAGGGACTACTTCTGGAATCGGTAAATTTTCAAAGTGGGAAAGGGTCTGAAATACGGTATATATACATGTATTTGTTCAGGACTAACGTCCCGAACAAATAAAAACGGCCATTTTTAGGGTTATTCTTAGAACCGTTTATATTTGCCTCAGTGAGTTTCATATTGAAGTGTGCATTGTATACAAGACGTTATGTAGCACGAGCTCCTTCGTTTGTTAGCAAGTTTATGTCTTGTTTGAACAGGTGATATAGGATTAGCCATAAAATACCGAACTTTGGAGGTGTCTTGTTTGCTCTTTCATAAACCTTTACTTACAGCACGTTATTTTTAACGTGACAGTTTGCACCGCTAAGTATTCTACAAAGAAAACAAGCATCATTCTTGGAAAAACAATATTTTTATGGTAACAAACAACCATCAAAACCAGATCTTAACACCATGTCTGAGGTATTTATCAAACTGGAAATAGTAACCTGACGTCATTTTTGTTTGTTTCCACGGATACTGTACTAGTTATTCGACAATTTCATTTAAACAAATACACTGAGTTCGTTAGCATAACCACTGGATGCTCATTTTTTCTGTCTTGTTTGTTTGTTTGTTAGGTTTAACGCCGTAGCAACATATTGTATAGGTCTTATAACGGCGGTCAGTTAATCTACTAACTCCTCCTGGAAAGGCTAAATCTCTAGACTTAGCTGTTAACCAACTACTAAGGGCAAACTTTCGTCAGTGACTGACAACTGCCCTATATAATTAAAAATCACTGGTAGGAAGGAGAATGGCCATAGAAATGATTTTATGACCATGCTCCACGAAAGTATGCCCCACCCGGGAATCTTATTTTTCTGTCATAAAACACGTAAACGTTTTAATTCACCAACGACCATGTATGACAACTCTTATTGATTACATTATTGTACTAATTTATGCCGAACCTCGTCAAACTGTTTTGTTCTGAACTTGTGCTCCGACATTACATGATTTTGAAGAGAAAAAAGTTTTATAAATTATATGTAAAGAGTGATTTTTGTGTAAAACTTGTCTCATTTAACAAACCATTGGATTAAAATAAAGAGTCCATGGTATTCATAAAATTCCGCGTTATATGAAACTCTAGTCATCACTACTTAAAAGTACTTTTACAGTAAAGTTCCGCCACAAAGACCACCGTGATTATTGTAAAATCATGCGATTTTTTGATGATTTTAAAGTCCAAAACGTTTAATTGAGAAGAAAATGGTCCATATAATAAGACCGTTTCGCTATTAAAACCATCATTTCTAATGAGCTTAATAATGGAACTTTATTGTACTATGTAATACCCTTGGTAAACATAAAAGCACTGACTGAGCTTAACTAATGACGTATTTTCAGGTAGGAGTGACAATTGCTGTTATCGACATATATTGTTGAACGCCATGTAAATGGTAGGTGATTATCACTTAATACATATCTTATGATTTTATGTTGACATATCACTCAGACTCTTGGTCTTATGTTAAATAGTGTTTCATTAAACCTTAAATAAATAATAAGTAAACAACCCTATAACAACATAACACACTGTTAATGAACAGTTTAGTCAGTGAGCACACGGATATAGTACATTAAAACATGGACTCTATATACATGTTTATACAGGGTCCTTGATTAGAATGAAAATATACCAATGTTAGCCTGGATTGCCTGCTTCTTACCACTATCGTTATCGTGTCAGGCAAACCACAATAATGGCTGTCCCCTCAGTTATTATTCAGGTAACACAATTTTCGTTTACGTTTTCTTAATCTTGCATGATCATTTGCTGACTATTGTAACTTTAGTAGGTGTTTGGTATTACATGTATATAGGCCATTCGATTTCGATTTTTCTGACTGCACGAATATTTAGCGAACGATTAACAAAAAACCATGTCCCGAAGTGAACACAATTCGGACGTGGATTAGACTCGTTAGAATTTGGGATACTTTATTTAGCATAAATATAACCGAACAGCTAAAAAGGTATCCACAGTAATTCTTGTACAATATTGTCAATAATCCTTTAATTCTAAGCCTGTGTAGTGAGAAATGTTCATTTGAAAACATAATTATTCAATACCTAATTCATTACATTAGGCGCGGCCATTATCATGCTTTGCCTGACGTACTTTTACCTGCCAAAGTACAACTGGGATAAGACAAATACAAATGTGTCCAAAACAAATTTGGAATGTATAGTCAAAAGGTATTGAACTGGTACTAATTGCATAATCGGAAGTTTGCGTAAATCTCGATTAAAAACTAAGAGATCTCACTTTGTAAATCGTATTAATGTCTAAAACTAATACCAAGATCATTTTATATAAGCGACGGCTTATATAAACGAACTTGTTACGGTTTCAAACAGAAATTAATTGAGTGCCATTTTGATACTATTCGACAGTATGGAGAATGATAATGAGAAAAAATATAATAGCCATTGTATAAGCGTCATTCAACTTCAATCATTGACGAGTCCGAATGTTAAAGCCACTTTATGAAGATACATGTATACATATTCATTAACAACAGACTTGAAAACTGTTAAATTTACAATCATGAAGTTATCAGAATATGACATGCCTTTAAGACACAATAAACACTTCTGCTTTCTAAAATTGAATTTGACAATTTGTCCATTTCTTAAAAAAGTGGGGTACTTTTATATAAGCACATAATCTGCAATTGGTCTATAGTATATACTTGGTCCAAATTATTTTTAGAGCTTAATTATGTAGTTTTGAGCAGTCTTTTTTCTGTATCAAGACTTTATCTTAGCCACACTGTGATCAAAACTATTGTTTCAAGTATTGACAACCAAATTCTACTTTCGGTTTCGATCTACTTTCACTTCGAACTGTAATAAATAACAACATATTTAAGCAAAATTTGCATTTGATCAAAAATCTTGTTCATTAGATGGGTTTGAAATAGATAAATGTCTATTTTCTTTGTAGTCCAAAAAGTGTTACTTTTGATACAATGTAATGGGGCTTTCAGGCGATCCGTTTTTAAATAAATATTCCTAAGTTTGAAACTGTTCTCCTTATTTTTTTCAACCGAAAAACCATCAAAATGGCGTAATTATTAAATACACCTCAAATGCGCGAATTGCGCTTACGAGTACCTGCAAATTCGAACCCGCACAGAATACACGAAATAAAGACACCGTGGAATTAATGTGCTACAAAGTGATACTAATTTTGAACTAACTCCTACCTGAAAAGTGCCTTTAACCTTTTCATCTTTTAAAATGAAAATGGTGATTTTAATGCAGTTAAAATATTTTTTTGTTACAAAGCGAGTCGTAACAGATCCTGCTCATACATATGCATAGAAAAATATTCTGATATTTCTGTTTTAAAAAGGTAATTAATTTTGCAAGTGACTGTTGCATGAGGTTCTATAATAGTTGAACTCCCAGTGACCTTTGACACCAGGGCCTTATAATTAATAGGACACACCCCTGACCAAGGGGCTATCCACACAAAATTTGGTGAACCTAGATTCAGCTCTTGTTGAGTTATCGTCCGGACAAGCAATTGTCAACGGACGGACGGACAGACTGACAAACAGACGGATGGACATACAGACAACATCATAGCATAATTAACCCGTTTTTAAACGGGCATATAAAAGCTAGCTAGAGCTTGTTCATATCAATAGCAAAAAGGACAACTAATTAGTGATGGTGTAATTTACATGTAAAATGCATATTCATTGTAAAACCTTAACTGTTTTATATTATATGACCGTACGTATAATGACGAATTTATTACAATACGATGTATGTATGAATAGAGACACTATTCATTTTTATGGTTGAAGGTATAAAGAAAACTTTGTTATTTTGTGGTGTAAAAATTAACGTCATCTCATCTTTTAACACTCTAATTTATTACATTTAATGGCTTCATTACAGCCATTGTCACCAAGATCTACGACCACATGGTTTTACAGGTTTTTACAACTGCTTACGTACACAACAATAAAACACCAAGTCTGTTCATTACCCTTTTGACTTTCAGCCTAATTTTATACATATTTACTTCACTTATGTGGTGTTATTAATGTGGCTACTTCCGACTTTTGAAAGCTTAATATGTTACAGTTATTGCACACAAGGGTGACAAGCAAAATTTGCCTTTTTAACAAGTGTCAGTAACCAGGGGTTTTATTCCAAAAAAATAAAAAAAGACTGAAACAATATCCGGTAAAATGTTAAAACAGCGGTAGTACAAAAATGTATAAAATGACAACGATGTGTCATAAGTATACATGTATCTTGTAGTAAGACTTGACTACAGCATCTAGGATCATTGTACCAACCCCATTGTCCACACTTTATATTTGGTTATGGGCAGAGACCGCCTGACCCAACGATGTGTCGTAAGTGTAGTAGTAATGCCTCAGTCCCATAAATTCGTGGCTATTTACGGACCTGTACGTGCAGACAGCCGTAGGCCGTAGGAAGCATTGTGTTTCGAGGTGACGGTACGCACATGGTACAAAACAACACACCCGTACAGAGCCATAGTTGGAAGATATGCATGTTTAATCCATACTTAGCCACTATTTTGTTCACGATTTGACTCTGAAACTGATACGTGTATCCTGGGCTCATCTCACGGACCCTGGTTAAAACGTAACAACCCGTACGGGTACGCAATAGTTCGAACGGGTCCTTGCGGAGTTTGATCGCACGGCGCCCGTACGGTGCACTCACGGGTATTTTTATGTTTATGGGACTGTAGCTTTAGACTTGACAACATCTTGTACTTACTTTATTTTTGGTTATGGGCGGAGACCGCCTGACTTAATCAGCTTCCTAGACAGTTTTTTTAAACCTAACCAGCTTCCTACTGTTTTTAAATACTATATCAGTCTACGAAATTAGGATATGAAAGTGGTTGTCCAAACAGGTCATTTTAAGAGCAAGCACTATAAGCTCATTTGCACAATTTCAGTTGCCCAAAAGAAATTGGTGGTTGTCCGAACTAAAAAGTGCTTGTCTCGGGCAACTGGACATCCATTAACTTTGTAGACTGCTGTATAGGCCTAAGTGTTCATTATCATGAAGTTTGTGTTATCTTTAATATAGTAAGAAATAAATAAACATGACTTAACTGTACTGCAATTAGTATACCATCTAGGCATCTTACTTTGACTTTTTGTATACTTGCAGGCATTAGGTTAAGCAATGCCATTTAAACGGAAATACGTATATACTTTGTTGCTACGATAATTAGATAAATCTCGTCTTTCCGTACAAAACCAGATTTTCTATTATTCCTTATACGATTTTTTGTGTTAATATATATAAAAATATAGTCCTTTAATAACAAGTACTTATTTTATTTATTCCATTAAATTTGTTAAAACTGTTGTTATTATTGAATCCACGGAAAGTCAATATTGTGTTTTGTTATAATAAAAACGTAATAGAAAAAACAATAGGGTCCTGCATGAGGACCTTGGACCGCTGACCCCAGATCTAGTTTTTGAGGGCATCTGACAAAAGATTTTTACACTCTTTCAGCTGTATGAAAACAATTTTGACCTCAGGGGCATAACTTGAACAACTTTTGTAGATGACATTAGGGTAATGCTTCATGCCAAATAGCATGAACTATGTCAGCTCTATGCCTTAAGGTTTTAAAGAAAAACATTTAACATTTCAACATATAACTCTTTGTAAAAATTGTGGCCCCTGGGATGGCACCAATTTTGGCCCGGTCACATCAATTGGACAATCTTCACATAGGACATGTAGCTTTAATCCAAATATACCAGCTCTAAGCCTACCATTTTTTGACATTCAAAAAATTCCACCAGATTTATATTCTTGATCAACTTTGAGCATTTCCGTCAATTAACAACGTGTCTCGAGGGGTATGAATATGTTGCTAATGTAAAAATATAATCACATGAAGGACTAAAACCTATCAAAATAGCTCACCTTGAGCACTTGTTCTGAGATATATTGAAGCAGCAATAAAATTTACAGCAAGATATCCCCTCAACGAAAAAAGTGCTTTAAAACACGATAATAGCAAGACAGCAACTTCGAGATTTAGCTCACCTTCAGTCGGTAGATTTCCCGCTAATAAGTTGTTCGCACACTTAAATACCAAGTAGGTTGAATTGTATTTTTCCAAAGGAAAGTTTTACTTGTACGTTATGGAAATTTTACTAAGTTCTCCTATCTCAGATGGATATGGCGTTAAGCAGTAACTGATATCACACGAAAGGCCATCAGAATCATTTCTTTCGTTTTCGTTGGGTTTAACACCGTAGCAACACATTGTGACCAATTGTTGTGCGATTGATGAATGAGACTAACTGTTTTATTTCGTGTTGAAGGCGGACTGCTTTAGAATCACTCAAATTGTTTCCATGTAGTTAAAACAATAAGCTAGTAAATCGCCAAGAACTAAGATAACTTCTGACTTATGTTCAATGTACGCTCCCCGCGCAGTTCAGTGAAATACTACATTAAAGTAAACGAGTGAATTTTTTAACGATTCAAAGGAGAATTCAATGTACGAGCTTGTGGAAGCAAGAGACTTCTAGAGAAATGTTTTATTTAGAGTCACAGTAATAGTAACTATTCCATAAATCATTATGTATTCTGCAGTAAATAGTTGTTTATTATTGTTGGATTTCAAGTTTAGAAAATACCACAGGAGAGTATGCATGTTAAAGCAAGTATACCACAAATTTACACCAAGTACTATCACCGAGTATACAAGTAATTTCATCTTCAATCTTTTAAAAGTTAATTCAGCTATAACGCTCTATTGAGAAGTATGTCTTTAGCAAAATTTATCAATTAACATTCGATCACCGCATTAAATTTCGTGTAAACCCAAAACGATCAAAACAGACCCCTCCACAATACTAATCTGGCATTGTGACCGATATATTCAAACATTAGGATGCACATCATTTTTTTTTAATAATCTTAACATTTTCTACTCCTGTCAAGAAAATGGTTTATAGATCAAATCAAGTAGTGATGAGCTTGTACATGCAACACGCTTGTAACATGTTCCGAACATCTCAGTAATATTTCAGTCTTTAATTTGTTAAGAGATTTTTCCATGACTATGGGCACTTGTGTCTAACCTACATTTATTAGGAACAACAGAATATTAAAGAGAACGAGGCCACACACGGCCGAATCTCATCCAATCAAATTTCGTCTTTTATCAGCGATGTTAAAGAGCGGTCAATGCAATCCCCTATAAGGTCATCTACAAAAACAAGATAAATCACGTCAGTGGAACAACTTTTTACCAAACTTCAAATATCAGCATTCTATCTTATCTGAGATTTGATGTGTCAACTCAACGTATATATAATTTGGTATATATTTGTTGTGTAACATATGCTCTTGAGCCACTAGCCTGACATCGACCTCATCTTATCAGAAAACAACTAGATATATGCATCTCAAAATTTGGTCATAGAAATGGAACGACGACCTTATTCTGTTTGTCTGGTAGGCCTAACTGTAAAGTTATTTTACGGTAGTAAGTTGAATTTTCAGCTAAAACTCCAGCAGTGCATCATCTATTTTTAAAGTAGTTACTGTAAAAGTATCCAGATAGCTGAACTTTAAGCAAGTTCTCCTGCAGGCCACCTACAAATTCCTAAAAAATCCTAATGCACCATTTTAACTGTTTGTGTTTTTGTTTAAAATGCACAGTTGAACTAACTTCACGAAACTTGGATTGATTACTTTTTTATTTATCGTACAAATAGACGGCGCTTTCATACATGTATTCATTAATAAATTAATTACAAATATGAGAAGATGCCATTGCTGTATAACTCATAAATGCACCCTATGGCTTAATACCGTTGTTATGAATATTGTATAAAACAATGAAGTACTATGGAGCAAACACTACACACTTTAATTCAGACATGTGTGTGAAGACAGCAGTAACACAGTAGATAAACAGCAGTGAACAGTTTACTGCTGTACTACGTTACTGTCGAAAGTTCTAGCAGTGAAGGTTTCCTAGTTATTGCTGAATTTACTGCGTTACTGCTGTCTTCACATACATAATTCAGATAGACAGTTATTGATTGTGTCAAACCCTTATGGTGTAAGTGTGCACTTGAGGAGCATACATTTAAGTGATTCTACATGTTGCATATGGTAGCTCTAATGCTTATGCTTTCAAAGAAGAGAATATTTATAGGTTATTATACATTTTACCATACAATATGGAAATATATTTTTACGAGTCTAAATATATTCCATATTGTACAGTAAAATGTATAATAACCTTTTTATTTTATATCTTTTCGTTTACTTTGAAATTTTCGTCATCACCATCACCCCCCCCCCCAACGAAGCAATCACAGTCATTCTTATCACATCAACATCACCACTAAAACCACTAACACAATCAGGCTAGCATCGTTTAGTGCACATATACCCAACCATCCAATACGGAAAAAAAAAAATTTTGGATCCAATACGGGAAAATATTGGACAGTCACGTGGTACAAATGCAGATTGTTGATTGGTTAGATTTATTAGATATATAATAAAAATAATTTCTTGTATATATGGATGAAGAATGTGAGACCACTTGGGTGGTGTCAAATTAAACAAACGGGCTCAAGTTCGGTAAATTCAAACTAAACGGTTAATGATATGAGTCCAAGGTTAGCTAAAATTCATTTAATCATAAAACCTATGACTGATTACATGTGCTTGTTACATGTTCAAAGTTCCAACCTATTCATGAACACAAGTTTCTTGTGTAACTAGTGTGATTTTTCATCGCTATATAGTATTGCTTGCAATACTCGCATTCTTTTATGTACATTGTATCTTAATGAACGAAACAAAAACCTCAGTCTATTTCAGACAAGCATATATTTTAAATATTTAAATGCAGACTTTTCACTTTCAGAATGATGAAAGTGTATTCTATCAGTTCTCAATTTGAAAAATATGCGTCAGGTACTAAGCTATATTATTTTCAAAATAGAAGGCAGTGAAGAAAAGACAATAAAAACTCATTAGCAACTGTAAAACTTGAGATCAAATTAGGGCAGCAGTTTGTTGTTATGAAAGATAAAGATATGTACATTTATTCCAAAAATTAGACCAAAATATAAAGTACATGTAAATATATGTCAACACTGATAAGGCACTATGTAATTGTATCATTAAATAGCATAGACATGTACATTAGGACTTAACATTGTTTACAAAACTTACTCAAACTCTAATATAATGTATCATGAAATACAGGCAAGCAAGCTGCTTTTATAAGGTAAAGATCTATCACCTAAAATGAAAGAGATCCATACAAGATACATTGTATCTGTTTTCATTTATTTTACTGCCCCTACTACTAAAATATGTAGCAGTAAAGCTTTACTGCTTCTGCCGAATGTTCTAGCAGTGAAGGTTTACTGCTGTTACTGCACTACTGCCAAAAATTCTAGCAGTAAAGGTTTATTACTGAAAATTCTAGCAGTAAAGGTTTATTGCTGATACTGCTTTTTCTTTACTGCTGTCTTAACATATATCTCATTACATACAAAAGCTAGCATTATAATATTAAAACAATATCTTTTAAAAATTGAAAGGTACTTGTCGTCTTAGGGTGATATCTTTATAAGTCATGGAGCAGTCTAGTAATAAATAGTAAAATGGCTCGCCATAGCTATGAAGGAAAATACGTGTACTTCTGTAGGGCCTATTATTATAATTATTTGTACAATATTTCAATGTCGGTCAAGAGGTACATGTATTCTATATACATACATAATATGTATTATTCTTTGTACAAGAACCTTCACATACCAAAAATAACACTTCATGTCCATACTTCTTAGAAAACAGTTAACATCGTGTCACAAGTTGTTCATCAAAAGTGATTTGATATCTCGCATCTCACAGTTTTCATTAACTTCCAGTGTCATTCTTGTCTTTAGTACATCAGTTTTCTATAACACCTAATCTTCATATTTTACCAAGAACCTAGTCAGTGGTAATATAGTTAACAAGTGCTCAATATGTAGACATGTGAACAAAGAAATGGCATTAAAGTTAACAAGTGCTCAAATAAACGAGAGACAATAGTCAATCATGTACGCCATTGTATGCATTATCTTTTTTATTGGCAATTACTAGTATTACAGCCTAATTTTCAGGTGATATATTCATAATTGACCTAACACCACAATGATTTGAACATTGATGTTCACAAATTCTCAAATTTATGCTGTTGGCAATGTCAATCTTATAATTCTATGTTTCAACCTTCACCTAGCTGATAATTGTCTTTTGAAATATTATATATCATTATTCCAATTTGGGTCAAGTTGAAAATATTATATTTTTACATTGCAACCTGTCTTGTATTAAAATATTACATAATGGGTTATAACTACATAATGAATGTTAACACTGCATGCATTAATAGCACGAAAGACAAATAGAGAGAGGTCTGGACCCACTTATTCAAGCTTCCATTTTACACAGACCATTCACATACAAAGAAACCAAACAAAAACCTACAGGCCTCTTGTTAGCCAACCAATTCTATAACGTTTTTCCCATAAAAATTATTAGTTAATATTGATCAACCACTAGATCAATGTACTGGAATAATCATAAAATAGTATTTATGTCTAAAAATTCTTGTTTCACAATTCTTTTGTTTGACCAAATAGTCACATCATGACTTGTATCAAATTTAGCTTAGCTTGAAGGTATCAATATAGATTAGAAAAAAACACCCGGAGGACGAGTGTCACTTACAAAACCAAGGTGGATCAAGAAGACAGATCAGAAACCCCTTGGAGTTTTCAATATACAAAAGTACAAGCAAAAATTTTCCAAAAGCCGTAAAATGATACTCCCTCTATTAAAAGATTATCCCTGGAATATTTCTTGTAACCACGCATACATAGGGTATTTCCCTCCTTTAAGAAAGAAAATCTGAAATTTCACACCAAGAATATTTCTTGGAACCTCCTATAAATAATGTTAATATTAATAAAATATTATTAAATTAAATTAAATAATGTCTAAAAATGCTCATCACACTACATTTTTTTTGTATTCAAATTGCAAACAATTACCAGACCCATAGGAGCAAGGGAGGGCTAGGGGGTATTTTCCAACTGAACAAATCTGAATTACAACTTATTTTTAGCCCCCACCCAATCTGAAAATGCTTCCTACACTACTGATTATATATATTATATCTGTCTAGAAAAAGATACAACTAACAAAGGAAGCCAAACCACATTGACATGGAAAAACATGTGACATACAAAGCAACCTATACAGAATTTACAGCAACCATTGCCACTATACATAGCTTACCTCAGGCTCTGAAGGTCTGAGCGACCAAGTTGGTCAGCAGATGGACTCACAGGTGCCTCCATGTTTTGAAATTACTCCTTTCTTAGTTTTGGCAAACAATCTAAAATTCAGAAACTTGTTGATATAAGAACAAAAGTTAAACAATTTTTCAAAACAATGAGCACAAGAAAAAAGAAATTATTATCTTATTATCAAGCAATAGTAACAATGTAATTGGTCTGGTGTACTTTAATCGTTATTACCTTTGTCATACAGGATGACTTTTTAATCACAGATTCTTTATTAAAAGGAAAAAATAATTTTGAAAACCTGTTCCAATTAGTTACTGAAAAGTTAGAAATGTCCTAACAGCCATTTGACCAACTCACTTTTTCTGGAAAGCTTTTATCAGTACTCCGCAAAAACAGTTGCCAGAGGACGACAGCTGGCACAACATATGTGAATAATAGGCAGAAGTATTTTACAGCTTTACGCTAAAAGGCAGGTTAAGAAAACATTACAATGTACAAACATGTTGAGATACACAGAAGGATCACAATGTTTGAAATGACATTGTGTCCTTGTTGAGTAAAAACCTTGTAACTTCAATTCCAAAAGTAAAGTTCAGATGATTTGTCTTGATGTTTATTATTTCATTACAACATGAATATTATTAGAGTCAAGTTACAACTCTTGTACTAATACATATCAATTAAATGTAAACACAGATATATAATAAAGCACTTATTTATACAGATAAGTTGAAGTCTTCAGCAAAAATAGTTTTAAAATATTTAAAAGACAAAATAACTAACCTTCTCAATAAATATAATTCACAGGAAGAAAGATTTACTCTAGCTCAGAAATAAGTGTCTCAAACAAATGTTTGCTCATGAATGAATTAAAATCAACCAGGTGAACACCATAATAGACATGGTAAGCGTATCTATAATTGTGAATTCTAATAATAAGTCTTATATTTCCTCGCCTACAGATTTCTTCAGAAAATAATTTCAATGGAATACAACATTAATAAAATTCAATATCTGTAAGATAATACTTTTTTCTGAAATATGATAATATAACAAATTTATTACAAGCCCCTTGTTTTATTGCCGTAAATGGAAGACTGCAAAAAGTCCTTAATATTTAAGAGGTGCACAGTCTAGATATACAAGACTTACAGTAAGAAACATGATCACTTGCTTACCATAAATATGACAAGGTAAGGATTGGCTAGATGGGATTGACACAACAGCTAAGAAAGTACATATCATGCTACTATGCCAGTAGCTGTCTATTACTGACTGTCCAAATATTTCCGATTTCAAACTTGATTTATGTGGTCATAATGTAATAGTATCAAATACAACTTTTGAACCTTCCTAATCAAAGGCTTTAAGCTCAATGATACTTTAATTCATATATATTATATATGAATTAGAGTATCATTAAGCTAACAGCCTGTGTTCCTAATTATATCGTTGACATATTTTCGTCACATTTCATATTGAAAATTTGTGAATGTGAGGTAGTATTCAAAATGATGACTCCGGAAAAATGTGCACAATATAGCAGCCATCTCTGATGACAATTTGTAGCTAAATCACCTAGAAGTATATTTTCTGGATATCAAAGTTGAATTGTACACCATAAGAAATTCCATACACCAGTAAATATATTTATTTCACAAAATTAAAACTTAATTTAATATGACCTTTACTATATGTAAACCTCAGCAACATGAAATCTTGGATTTTTTTTCATAATAAACCATTCAAATAACCCTACCTCATTTACATTTTATTTTACACTAATATGCAAACACTTCCCATTATTTCGACCAGGCCAAGTAGCTAGACTAAGAAAAGCTGGACGTCTTGTGTTGGCTAACAACCTAGACG
The DNA here is from genome assembly GCA_025267735.1 of Mactra quadrangularis. Classification (NCBI taxonomy): domain Eukaryota; kingdom Metazoa; phylum Mollusca; class Bivalvia; order Venerida; family Mactridae; genus Mactra; species Mactra quadrangularis. The sequence goes on along the minus strand of CM046301.1, from coordinate 23,189,332 downwards.
AAGGCCATATTGAATATTTGAAGTAACTGAGTAGTAGGGTCCAAGTTGGACTTGCTTAGACTATGTCCTGACAGGTTTCGTACAAATTATTAATTACCAATTAATGCCACATTCTAGATAAGTACATGGGGCCAGGGCCTAAGGTAATAACTTCAGTTTGACCCAGGGCTCAAAACTCAATTCTATAATCAAGCTGTACCATGGTTGTTCAGATATTTTTTTGCAGTTGAGACCTACATATTTAAATGTATCATAGTTATATTATTTCAGTTAGAAGAGATCAAGTACATAATATAACACAAACAGCAGCCCAGGAAGTACAATCATGTGCAAACTTTAATTGCTATGCAATACCAAGATTACCCATCACACCATCTGCTGTCAGAGGGTAAAAAAAAGATCTGCACGAAGTGAGCTTTTTTCGATATATGATGTTATTCTGACTATACAAGGTTCAAAAGGAAAAAGAAACAACCTTTCAAAGTTTACTAAATTTGATAAATGGCAGACTTGTCAAAATGTGTACTTCAGAAACTACTGCATTTTTTTATTCCAACTGCTCAACATGCCCTTCAAAAGTCCTTCGAGTGTTTTAGAACAAATTGATTCACATGCACCCATTAACAATTGAGAACCCTGGACCACTTATTTAGAATAGATTCTGAAGGTTCCTGACACAATAGTTTTTAACTCTCTCTCAAATTCAACTTTATGAAACTTTGTGGAGTGGAAAAAAATCACATCAGAGGCATAATTCAAACAATCTATGTGAAGGACTGAAAAGTGAAGCTACTGGCCAAATATGGTAGCTCTACGCTATATAGTTTCAGAGATTTTTGAAGATATACCTCCATAACTTTGCAAATTTTGATTCCAAGGCCATAATTTAACCAGTCCAGTCATTTCGAGGGCTTAACGGAAGACTATTGTAACTCACTTTTTTTTCAAAAGTGATTTTTTTGCCTTTTTCACTTCATTTTATACTTCCCCATAACCTCACAAAATATCAAATCCATAACTTTACTATAACATTTAAAAATCATAAGTTGTTAAAGTATTGTATCTCAAAAAAAGGCATTTTTGGTAAATGGAAAACTATTGTAACTTGAGATACAATAGTATTCCATTAGAATAGTGTGAAAATCTATATTACGTTTAATCATAAACTATTGTAACTTACAAAAATCACTGTTATAAATTGATTAAAAGTCAACTCATAGTTATCATTTCAACAAATATGATGAGATGGATGTCCATAGCAACATAGTTTGAATATATTGAAATAAATTATGAGATACAATACCTTTTGAGTGAACAATGTATTGAAATTGCATGTTAATGTTAATGGAAAACTATTGTAACTACTAGATACAATAGTTTTTCATTCAATGTTCACGTGTTTATTTCCTTATTTCAGCGTAACACTATTGTAAGTTAATTAATTTTCAATATTCAAGAATACTGAATAGTTATTCTTATTCTTTCAAATAACATAGATTTAAGATGTCCAAATGTACAATTTCATAACCAGAAACATTAATTTTAAAGTGAACTGAAAGTTTGAGACAGTTTTTTTGCTCTCCTGAAAAGTTTTGAAAAACAGAGTTACAATAGTCTTCCGTTAAGTCCTCGATTTATCCTTGGTAACCCAGGGTATTTTTATTTGTTATTGATAATATTCATTACATATGAGTACCATGGGTTTCCAACGATGCCAATCATTGTAGAGGACCTAAATATGATGCTACATGCTTAATACTGTAGCTCCATATTGTATGGTTTCAAAAATATACAATAACAAAACAATTTTAACTAAATTTTAATATAATTCTTTATAAAATTAGATCTTCATACAAATTTTGGTAGCACAATGACACAGCACATAAAATGGTATAAAAGCTCAAATTTTTACATCAAGAACTTACAGAAAAATGAAACACATTATTATTCAAAAATGGCTTTTTCCTAATCTTCTGTTATAGAGATGCCATAAATATTTATTAGCCAAATATTAGTAAAACATTCTATTTACATGGGTGAAAGTTCAACATTTTCAAAATCCTGAAATTTCCAAATTTAATGTTTTTAAGGCCACATTACCATATGGAAAGAACCCTTTCTCTGTTCCAAAAATCCTGAACTTCAGGATCAGTCCTGAAAACTTTCACCCATGTATTTATAAATATCATTCTACTCAACGCAGAAGTACATGTAAAGAAACTAACGAACATGTAGTTTTATTCTGCATCTCCTGAAACATTAGGAGTTACAAAACCTTTTATTTAGTTCTAAACATAGACACTTCATGTGCCACTATGCCACTCCATAAATAAAAAAAATGTTTCATAGTTCAATTATGTTTATAGCTGAATATCACCTCATAATCATTCCATGCATGTATTAGAACTACTCTCCTTCTTTGTAAGGAGTTGCCAGAACAATACATACATGTATTACAACAATGTTGTTGTCTTAAATAATTCACTGCTTCAATGTACAGTTTTTGTGTCAATTCTTAAAGCATGTATTTTTTAATGATGGTCAGCTGTAACAAGTCAATTATGTCATACTAGATTCAATTCAGATATCAATAACTTAAACTAACAGAATATAAAATAAGAAAAACTTATTGTTATTACATCTGTCAATAATTCTGCCAAAAAATGAGATTCCATTATAATGTACAACATCCTTTAAAATGTTGCATGAAATATAAAAGCATGCACATAAAAATCAATAAAACATGCACATATAGATCAATCAAATGACAATAATATCACAGGGAAATATCTTCTTCTGACCTACAGTAACATACCAAAATAAAAGTAACAAAAAATCACAACCATAAAAAGATTTTAAATTGAAAAAAAAACATTAGAGAAAAGTATTTAAGTTACACAACATTCCATGACTGACATGACAAAACAAAAGTTTTTGTAACTAGTAGATGAAATACATTGTTTTTCTTATCGTGATTAAACAACCTACACAAAATGTTTCAATATACAAAATATGGAATACGGAAATGATAAGTTCATGACTGTGCTTACTTTGCTTTATTTGGGGGAGCAGTTGATAGAAAAAATGAAGTTGATTCTCAGGTGCAGTCATTGTACTCCAAACAATTCATTTGAATCAAAATGACACAGAAGTAAAGAAAATAAAAGCATAAATACATGAATTCTTTTATGTAAAATAGTTTATAGGTCTGTTTGTTGACGAGTCAAGACACGAGATATCAAAATCAATGAGCTAATAATAAGTTTATACCATAGGCGACTTAAAAGACTGTATCAGAAACTAGTGAAGAAGGAACTGAATTGAATGTGTTCTCTTACTCCATTGTCTCCTGCCTGTCCGTAGGGTAGTTGTCTCAGTGATGTCACTCTACTGAACATGTTTTAATTTAAATCAATCCCATGTCAGAATTCTTTTTAAATTCAAATCATGAAAAACTTGTGTTTGACATTCTTCTGCACTAAAGCATAACAAGAATACTGCTTTTTATATTAACAGTAGTTCATAAGCTTGTTAATTTTGTATGAATCATATTGTGCATCACAGACAAGATAAAAATTTAGTAATAAATTCTATATAGAGGTATTTAAATTTATAAGAACAATTCAAATAAGTTGGTTGAAAACAGAAATCTTTGACATCTGAATTTAAGAATGTTTACAATATATCCATTCATATTGTACACTACATTAATACTTTGATCTTTTTATAATCATTACTACAGGGAACTCGAGCCTATATAGTAAGTAAATCAAATTGCAACAAAAAGCATTGTGTTTAGATGTCATTTATCATAAACACTCTTTCACAATAGGACACAGAAATCTCAGGTTCCTTTTTACATCAATGAAGACTCTAACACTTTGAGGATCAAGAAATATTAATCGATTTTTTTATACACAAGTTAATGTAACAAAGATTTTTGAGCCTTTGTTTTCTTGCCATATACACTGCCTCGTCCCTCAGGTGTACATACCACATCCTGTGAATGGTCTTCTATACTACAATCTGTTTTTATTTCTGACCTATCCCTGAAATAATATAAAACATAATTTTAGGTAAAAATGCCCAACATACCAAGTTTGAGATATCATGTAAAAGGTTTACAGTTCACCACACAAATATCTCAGATGAAAACAATTTTCATCAATCCATACTGAAAAATTGAATCAAATCAAATAAGATAAATAAAGTCCTTATAAATTTTTTTCCTCATAATTAAACAGTAATATTATCAATAAAGTCAATATCCAAAGACAAAAATACAACTTTTACAAACCATTGACTGATGTATATTTGCAACCACAATGAGCTTTCCATCTAGGTGGTAAGGCATAGCCTCTAAGACAATTACCATTCAGAATAATTTACCAAAAGGAGGCTATTCTCAGTTGTATTCATTTCAGCTACTCATTTCAATACTTCTTTACGAAGTGTTAGAACTTTAATATCAACAAATTTAGAAACTAGTTAACCTAACAAATTTGCTGGTACTGAATACTAACTCTGTGTAGGAGAATTTGTTTTTTTATTTGTGTAGGGAAATTCAAACATGTGGTAGATTTTTATTCTAAGTGTAGGATGAGTCACATCAGAGCATTGCACCAAACTTTCTGGTTAAGAGCAATAATCACTGGAACATGACTATAGGTCTTTTGTGGGGGGGCTTAATGCCATAGCAACACATTGTATAGGTCATATCACATCAGTAAGTCAACCTACTCACCATTCTTGGAAAGACTTAATCTCTGGGTTTAGCACATAATCAGTAACTAGGTGCATACTTCCGTCTGTCAGTGACTGACAACTGCCCTACATGCTTTAAAATCAGTGGTAGGAAAAAGGCAGTAGAAATTGTTTCAAAGCTATTCTAAATTATCTTGATAAGAATACAAACCTTGATGTATGAGCAAACTTTGTGAACATATCTTTTAAACTTTGTTGTTTATTATCAACAATTGTCTTTGCCTTTCCTTTAGATTTCTTAGACAATCCAGATACCCTACAGCCAGTCTTGGTAGTTCCTATAATAACAAAAATGATAATAATGAAAACAATAACACAATGGAACCAATCCTTGATTCTAAGACCACCCCACAATTTAGACCAATTATGAAAAAGAAATAAATTTTTGTTCTTCATTCAATTTGGCCAACAAAATATTCATAATGATAATACTTTATAAATCTGTTTGACTTAGTGAAAATTGTTCACTTGATATAGAATAAAAACTCAATTAACACTACTACATAAAAACCGTACAACAACATATGCAAGACAATCCATCCAGCCATTATGCTAGTAGCTCATTCTGAGCTCTTTGTGTAAAGGTTAGCTTATAAAAAGTACAATTTAGGGAAGGCATAAAATGTTCAAATCTTAAATATTTCTGTTCATATTAGTTTTTCATTAACATCTTGGTCAAACAAAACAAACCTTTTTCTGCTGATGTCTTGCTACCAAACACTGGAGACTGAAAGAAAAAAAAACAGGGTTGTCAGTAGATGAATCAATAAAATCACCATACATAGAAATGAATATAAAATAGCTGCCAACACGCCAGGTCCTAGCTCATATTAATAAACAAATTAGCAAATATCCATGGCAACCATTTCACCTGATGGGAGATCCAAAGATAGTTGATAATAATATAATACGAGTGTAAATTGTTTCTAAACTACCTCAGTGAATATAGATTTTTTGCTGTCATAACCAACAAAATTTTGAAAAGCTTTACTTATTTAATATTTGGTTACCTGTTATGCTTAAACTTTGATAAAAATATATGAAAAATGTAAGTAATTTTTTCAGGCTATAGTCCTTATAACCGTTTGATTTATTTATTGGAGTTAACGCCATGTCAACACAATTTAGGTCATTTTACGGCGTCCAGCGCACCTAGCCTAGCTTTCCTGGACCATTGTCTATAACCAGTACTCACCTACCCTTCCACAAGGCCGGAAACTTCTCCATATTATCTAATCAAAGGAGGAAAATTGACATTATTGTCAAATTTTCATGGAAGGGTATAACCTCCCCGGGTGGGATTCGAACCCGCACCCCCTCGAGCACGAGATTCTAAATCCCGTCGCGCTACCAACAGCGCTATTGACTTGTCACCCGGGTATATAACTGTTTAAATACTTTCTGAAAACCAGACCTTATATACTTCAGTAACCCATAATGTACAATGATCAAGGGTAAACAAAGACTACTAAAGTTTGATGATCACTTGAATTAACGTCAAACCCTCTTACAAAAGATTTCACTTATTTTGAACAATGATGTAAGCTTAAAATCAAATTTGAAATAGAATGGGAATACAGAATGATAATAGAAGAATAATCAGACATAGGAATGAAAATAAAGAATAGATATCTACAGGAAATTGAACAAGTAAACCATCCCTATCAAGTAAATGTATAAAAATTACAAGCATGTAGTTAGCAGTTATTCCATCCAACTGTATGTATATTCATTGTATGATCATATTCAAATTTGATAACTAGTTACACAGGATTGACTTTGCTTCTGATGAAGCTATGTGCTTAATACTGGTAAAAGGTGAAGGTTAATAGATCCAAGCCTCCTTAGTGAGATCAGCTGATCCAGGGTTCATACAGAATTTAAGTGACAAATTTTAAGCACTTTTTAAGCAATTTTCAAGGACAAAAGTGCCAAATTCAAGCACTGTTAGTTTTTAAAGGCTGACTCGCCAAGCTGGCGATTTCTTTTTCTGTGTAGCATAATCTACAATGAACCTGTATAGGTTAGAGTCCACGTCTTCCACCCAATGGTACTTGGAAAACCAAGATATTTTCTAGACCCATTTATTTGCCTGCGTGTTGTCAGCAAAATGTCAACTGGAAATTAAAAGTCTTCCACCCAATGGTACTTGGAAAACCAAGATATTTTCTAGACCCATTTATTTGCCTGCGTGTTGTCAGCAAAATGTCAACTGGAAATTAAAAACAAGAACAGTCCAAGGACAATGCGCTTGACTTTCCCAGTGTTTTGTTCATGGCAAGATTTATATTTAAACAAAAATGATTTCAAGACAGGACTTAATTTTTGAAAGGAAATAAATCAGTCAAATAATTCATCAATGGTTAGTCCCATTGTAGTCGACTAAGAGTAGTACTGATGAAAAAGTATACTAACTTTCTATCAAACAAAACATATTCAGTTTGAGCAAACTTTAACCTCAAACATTGAGTATAAAGGGAAGTAACTCGGAAAGTAATTCAATTTATAGTTGTGTGGATATAGTACCGATTATTAAGTATACAAACTTTAAGTCAAATATCTTGATTAGTATAAAGGTACTCCATGTAGGAACAATTTTTACTTTATATTTTGCTGTTTTTTAAGTATAGCAGGGCAATTACTCCAAAAATAATTCATCAACAGTTACGTCCCTTCATAGTAGTGTGGATATAGTACCGACAAAAAAGTATACCAACTTTAAGTCAAATATCATGATCAGTATTGAAGATATTCTATTTAGGAAAAACTTTAACCTCATATTTTGCAATTTTTTAAGTATAAAAGTGCAATAACTAAAAAATATAATTTATCCACAGTAATGTCCTTTTCACAGTATGGTTTATATAGTCCCACTAAACAAGTATGCCAACTTTCAATAAAATATCTTTGATAGTGTTAAAAGAGTTTCAAAAAACTTTAACCTGAAAACCAACGCCGACGCAAAAGTGATAGCAATAGCTCTCGTTTTCTTCGAAAAGTCATGCTAATGAATCTGTGGCACATAAACTGCTATGTTTTTTTTTTCTTTTAAAATAGAGCATTGAAAATTAGAATATAATCTGAAAATTATTTATGCACTCTTGGACTGAAAAGTGCTTTATAATACTGCATATGATAATAAGCATTTCCAAGCATTAAACAATCATTTTTAAGCTTTTACAAGGTAGATCTTAAAATTTAAGCACTTTTAAAGGTCTGTATGAACCCTGTGGCTGATTTTTTTTTCTAAAAAAAGTGGTGTAAAGCACCATTAAAACCAAATAAACAGGAATCACAAGTTCACTTCTTTACACTGAACATTTTTACAGTGATTTATTTTAATCATAGTGGTTTTAGTATATTAAAAATGTTATTCATAAATACCTTAGGAATGACTGGATTCTTTGATTTGAAATATGAGCTTGATGTAGATTCGTCATCTGAGTCAATCAGATAAACAATTCCATCATTCACTGACCTTTTACTGCTGGCATCATCTGCCATGTTCATGGTATCACATTCTTTACTATTGTTGGTTTCCCTGCTCTCAGATTCCCCGTCATTGTCTTTGATATGTAATTTAATATCATTCTCAGGTGAATTGCCTTCTTCAGAATTTAGAAGAGTAGATTTTTTGCTTTGAGTTGTTTGTTCAAAATTGCTATCATCATCATTATTAGATATTGAGTTTCTCTCATTTTCTGGATTTATAATATCCATCTGGGAAGATTGAAGTGAAACCTGACTACAAGACTGACTTGCAATAAAGTCAGAATCTCTTAAACAATCTGAATCAATACTATAAGGGAGACTATCAACACTACACTGAGAATAAGACACAGAACTCTTCTGACTGGCATCAATATCAACAGGGGAGGTAACTCTATCTAAAATATTGTCTTCAAAGCTTGAGGATTTTTTACTAAGTGTACAAGAGTTGTCTTCCTTTGATGACTTTTTGAACAATGAATCTAGAGTATTTTCTGATACAACTCTCTTAAAAGGTTTAGTCAAGCTTTTAGAGGACCCTGAATTTTTAGAGGTATTATGATTACTATTCTGATGATTAAATTTGAATTTTGACCAATTAAAGGCGGAGCCACCTGCTGGAGAAGATGCAGGAGATTTTGATGACGTAGGTTTCGATTTCGAGAATTTAAAGTTTTTGAGAGAAGGAAGCTCAGTAACAGTAACACAGTCACCATTGTAAGTCTGCATTTCACAATGTAGTGAATCACTTTCACTGATTTTGTTTCCTTCAATATCGGGTGTACTATTTATTCTGTCAGTCTCACATTTGTCTTCAAGTTTGTCACATCCATCAGTGTTTTTATAAACATTAGCAGTATTACTGTGCACAGGTTTATACTCATCAATGAGGTATGTTTTAATCTCTGTTTTCTTTGGTGAATTTTTTGTTGAACTTTTGCTTTCACTTGATTTAGAAGTACCAAAAAACCTGCAAATATTTAAACATTCAGGAAATGACTTTATTATAAGAAGTTTTGATTAATAACTTGCATTTTGATTTAAGATATAACATACAATTGTTTATTTTTGTTGTGGAATAAAAAATAGCAGGGGATGCAGAAGGAGTTAGAGAGTTTGAAGAAATTTTGAAAAACAAATCCCTGTAAATGTTTAAAACAGTTCAGGAAACTTTAGTGATTCATATCTAGGCTTTTTCTTAATTTAATTACAACTCACCAAAATATCTTTTATGGCTGACATATTTTCTTAACTTAAATTGTTAAACAAATTTTATATCTTGAGCAGATGTTCAAGACTGAAGAGGTTACATGCCAAATTTACAAATGGTAGGCTTTATGATTTTTGAGAAGAAGTTTTTTTAAGATATTGTTGATGATGGACATACACACAAACACATGGCTTCCAACACACAGATGTGGGATAGACACTCCTACAATAGCTCACCTTGTGTATTTTGAGCTAAAATATGTTATATATTATGACTTCATGATGTTATTGGAAAATTTTTCTCAATACAGGTGAAAGTTTTGATGGCGTTAAAATGAAAAATAAAACAAAAATCCAACCAACCTGCTTTTTGTTCCTCCCTGCTTAACAGCATTCAGATTAAATCTTCCTCTTTTAGAAGGTGACTTACAAGCAAATACATTTCTTCTAGGTGAAGTTAAACCATTTTCTTTATTATCTTCAATATCATCATCTCCAGTCTCATCTTTGACTGCAGGATGAGCATGCGATAATGAGTTAAAGAATTCAGGACTTTTGATTGGTTTAGATTGAAGTAACTTATCATCTTTTTCTTCTACAACATTTTTATCCTCTCCTGATAACAAAAGAACATATTTACAATACTGGAAACAAGACCAGGGCTCTACCTTTAGAAGCAAAACATGTGCAAACCTTAGATGGTTTATTTTATTAATGGTTACATGAAATGGTGCAAGTATAAATGGAACTTGATTGTAAATCAAACTTTAACATGCAGTAAATGGGAGGGTGTTTTTAAAAATGATAGCAACTATCTCAGTATCAATGTTATGTGTGCTAATTTGAAACAAAAACATTTCACATAAGCCATTTTCAGGAGCAGGTCCATGACTTTAGGTATGAAGAGGGGGTTACATAGTGAGGGTGGATGTCAACGTCAAATGGTCTTGCGAAGATCAAAAGGTCTTGTGACAGGTTTTGTCACCATCAAAAGACTTTGTCAACATCAAAGCACATGTCTGATAATTATACGAATGATATATAATAAAAAGGTTATTATACATTTTACTGTACAATACCGAAATATATTTGGACTCGAACACAGCTAGAAGTCATATTGGACTCGCCTATTGGCTCATCCAATATGACCTTTCAAGCTGTGATCTCGTCCATATATAGTTCTGTGTTGTACAGTAAAATGTATAATAACCTATATTTATAGGTCCATGAAGTCAGCCATTTGTTTAATTTTCAAGTTATTTTTGAAAACAGCTATTCATTCAGAAGTTCAATTAAAAGTTTTCATAGTTTTTTAAATGCTGTACTTACAGCCGTTGAATCAACAAAACACTGGTTAAGTTTTGAAAAAATGTCTGAATGCATAGCAATATTTCCACATATAAACTTTTAAACAAACTTTTAAACAAACATATGTTAATTTGGCAATTCTCTAAAAAGCTTACCAAAAACTTATGCATGCTCTAGTATATTTTTATGAGTGCAGTTTAAATACACTTATGAATTATAAGTTATCTATTACCAAATAAACTTTTGACTAGTTAACTAACATCTAATAAGTTAACTAACATCTAATAGCTAACTTCTTGGACCTAAACATAATATTATTTACCTTTAATATCAAATTTATCAGTAAACATAAATCTATGTATATTATCATCCACATCATCAAGTTTAAGTTTCTTCTTTACTGGTGATAAATACATCTCTTGTAGTTCATTGTCAGTTTTTACATCTTTACTATCTTCAACTAAAAGTAAAGTCCAACAATACTAACCTCAGCTCATAATCTTGATTAACAAAATTTATCACATTTCTGCACTTTCTTTTCTCAAGATTAGTTAAGGTTTTATTTTGTAAACATAGCATAATAGAAACACAAATGTAAGTTTAGCTAAGCCAAGACAACATGCAAAAAGGTAGCAACAAATTAAAAGGTTACGCCTTTAGAATGTGGACTTGAAACTTGGGGATAAGAAACAATTACACAACAATTGTTAGCTAGTATGTTTGGTCTACTGATGATCAACTATAAATATTTTAAACTGATTGCTCATCACAAGATTTGTGCAATAGTAAAACTTAATATACTGTTATTACATATGTGATTTGGGAACAGTCAAACTGTTGGCCCCAGGTAAAGGGGATAGTGTTTTGAACTGTTTCCCGAGACCAAAGGTCGAGAGCATGAGCAGGAAACAGTCATAACTATTGACCCGTCAACAGTTCACAATGTGGATAGTTTCTAGAATTTCAGAAAACAGTTAAAAATATCAAATTACATTTATATAAGAAATCTGGTCATAATATCAATTCTATTACTCACCTTCTCTGTTTCTCTTAAAAGGACTATTTTTCCTAATTGAACTTTTTACATGAATTTCTTTGCCTTTTAAATTTGGTCTTTCCTGGACTTGTGTTTCTTTTAGAACAGCCTTGGATCTTGGTCTATAATTAGGGTTCCATATACTTTGCAAATATAACATGTCTTGTTTCTTCTTCACATATTTTGGCTGCAAGCATGAAGAAATATGATGCTGATATATATTTCAACCAATCAATTACAGAGATGAGAGTTCAAAATTTTAAATTATTTTTCTTATAATTAAAAGAGAATATTTCGATTAGCTAATTCATTTTAGCTAGAGTTACAAAACTAGGAATAAAAGCTATTATTGTATGATCAGTAGACATGTTTGAGTTTCAAGTAAATCTTGTCTGCAGGAGCAGATATAATATTAACATGCAAACAATTAGGTGTACATATAATACAACTACCAAAGAACTGCTTTCAACAATGAAACTAAGTATAAAAGGTGAAAATTTACCACAAAAGTATCGGGATCAAAATCAGCAAACATTTCACCAGTGTAGATGTTAACATTACCAAGTGCTATTTGTAGTGCTTTGTTGTCATTGATACGGGAACCAGCATATGAAAGTTCATCTGGTTTTATATTATCAGGATAAGGATTTAAGGGTACCAGCTTTCTTTGTAGAGGATCAAATACTAGCTGATAGAGAAATGTATTATCAGCTGCAATAAAACCATCAATGTATCCCTGTGGAACGGTAATGTTACTCTTGAGATAAGTAGACAGTTTCTTTAATAACTGAAATAGAAAATAGACGAAGACATTGTATGATACATAATAAAACAAGAGCAGTCCAAGGATAGCTGGCTTGACTTTTGGACTTATTTGTCCATAGCAAGGCTTATCTTTAAACCAAAGTGCTTTCAAGACAGGACTTAGTCTTCCAAAGGAAATAAATCAGTCAAACAACTTTAAATTCATATATATAAATATGAAAAGGGGCAGAACTCAAAAAATCTTTCTTCCACAGTTACCTCCCTTTATGTTGTGTAGATATAACACCAACAATTAAGTATACAAACTTTAAGTCAAATATCTTGATTAGAAAATAAGTGGCTGACAACTGCCCCACTGTATACAAAGGTAAGGTGGAGAATTGCTGCATTTGACTTAACTTGATGTTGATACTAAAGGTCCAAAGATAGTGGTATCAGTAGTTAAACAAATGTTTGTCATTACCAAATACAAGGGTGCAAGTTCAAAATTTCGTAAAACCTGAAAATCCTGAATTTAGCATCATTTAATTGGTTATATTTAGTAAAAGAGTGCTTTCAGGAGTATAAAAAAAACCTGAACTTCAGGCAAATGCCTGAAAACTTGTACTCATGCAAATAATAGTTTGGACACAGACTCCAGAGCAGAGACTGTTCTTTACATTACACATTTAAGCAATCTTTGAGCCAGTTTAGCATATTGTTAGACCATTTCCAACCAAGGTTATGAGGTAATACAAGCAACTATTATGCATTTATACTCAATTTAATTAATTTTCATGATAAAGCTATCTCAACTACAAACCAAAGTTATTTCTCCTTGTCTTGCAGTCTTGAAGACTTTATTAGCTCTAGCTAATCCAATACCAGGTAGAGACTGTAGATAATCACATCCAGATAGTATACACATATAACGAAATCTTTCAAATGAATAATGGGACGTTTGTATGTCAGTGACTTCATTTAAACGATGTTTCTCGATCAAGACACCATTCCCAGCATGGTCCATCTTAAATAGTACCTACAATAGTACAATAGTAAACATACATGGCAAATGCTTAAGATAAGTAAACAAATTTACTTCAAGTGCAAAAGGAAAATAATAGCATTCTGGGATCATGAGAGCTAACAAACGTTATATATGCAAATTACATACTATAAGTAAAAATACCCTTTCTTAACATTTGACAAATGAAAAGTTTTAACATCATTCAGAGGAAGTAAGCAAACATATCAAGAACTGCAACAGTAAAAAAACCAGACATACCATGCAGCCAAATAGCAAACAGGGACTTGTTTCGGATTTTTTAATATAAATGGGACACCACAAACAAATACATGTAATGAAAACTAAAGGAAAAAGCTAAGGAGTTCTAAAAAACAGATACCTTTAAATAAAATTTCACTAAATGAAATATGGTCTTAATTCACGGACAATATTAAATCTTTGTTTTATTTATGTCTCTTATTTCAGGCATGTATTGCTTGTGCAAACTGAACTAAGAAAAAAATAATTTCTAATTTTAAAAAGTAATGGGTTTTTGTATTTCAAGTTTCATGCTTATGCAGATTCACAGACTTTACAGCTAATACTTTACAGTGCCTCTTGAACCCTATGCATGAGTCTAACCACTAGGCTACTGCTCATATGTAAATGGCTAATTACAGCTCTCCATCAAAGTATGTCAATTGCTCAGATGAGCTGAATGAATACAAATGAATACACTGACCTTTTCACATCCAAATAACAAAAGATCTGAGTCTTCAGTAATTATAACATCAGCAATACCAATTTTGTTGAGATAAGCTAACTGAGCATCTGCTTCGTAAGGTGCAACAATACAATCTACACCATTGTTACGACATGCCTAGAAAATATAATACCTGTGTTGTCAGATTTAAAGTGCTTAAACCAGAGACATCTACGTCTCTGGCTTAAACCTAATACATGACTGATTATGCTACAAAAAGTATAGATCTTTAGAAGTCTCACATTCTTTTGACCATAGCGTAAAGTTGTTGTTTTTTAAATACAACGAATCTTATGTTAAGAGACCAACCAACGGAAAGACAAAAAGTAGTCATTAAAGAATGGTCTCTTAAGACAAATGTTGATTTTAGCACCCAAGGAAATACTAACATATGTACATGACTATAAAATATGACCAGCATGAATTGACCATTGATGGGAGGTGGCTAGATTAGCCACTTTCAGCTGGTGACTGCAAATACCAGGTTCAAATAAACTGCTCTGATCAGACCATTCTGACATTCTAAAATTTGTCATTTTCATAGAACATAGATCTGTCAACCAAACAATGCTAAGTCAGTTAACTGGTGGACTTTTATTTAACTGTGGTTAAATGCATAAAAACATTAGTGAAATTGATTTTCTTTGCGTTTAAAACAGAGCAATTCAATTGGATGGTTGATGTAGCCTACAGAGTATTAAACAATTAGGGGACCACTGTTACCAAAGATATGATCAGCCACAGTTAACTTAGGAATTGAACCCAGACAGTCAGATTAGAATTTGAGCAAGTTAACCCTGCACCATGACAGAGGTCAAGTAAAGCACAATATTAAGATGTAACTTACATTCATAAGCTCCAGTGCCATTTCTGGTGAAATATCTATACATCTCTGTAAACATTCACGAGCCTCAGCTCTTTTACCTTCCCTTAGAAATTGTGCTGCTTTCTTTTTGTTTAACTCTCTTTTTCTAAAATAAAAGAATCAAGACACCAAATCAATGTAAATTTCCTCACATGCCCTTCCTATGATATTGAATAATGTCAAAGGACAGTGTCACAATCAGTGTTAATATAAAGAACATTTCAGATAAACTTGAGTGTTCTAATAATCCATCAGACAATGTTGAACAGTATAGGCCAATATCACTTCAAGTGAAAAAAATAATAGCATATCTACTTTAAGATTTAAAATAAAGGCAGAATTTCACTGTTAAAGCCAATTGTCATTTTACTTAGATATACTATAATTACATCAACAAAAACATATTAACAATATCTCAGACTCAATGGAATATACATATATATGAGGTATGCATTCTTTCTAATTTACTTCCTTGTGCAGACTTTGAACTTATTTAAAATAATATTCTTCAACAACAGTCAGTATTTATGTCAATTACTCAACAAACTAAGCTGTGCAAGTAAACTTGCAGGATCTGCAATCATTACAATAACTTACTCTCTTCTTGATTTTTCAACATTTTTCTTGGATGGAAGATGACATCCATCAAACACCATGACAGGTTTTATGTTCTTTGCAAGAAGCATGTTGATAAACTTCATACAGTAGTAAACATACCTGCAAAAATAACATTCCAAATATTTCATGATATTCTGAAAATATTTTTAACAAGAGGTATCAATCCTTGTTACTATTGACTTCTATTATCCACTGCTGTTCATACAAAAACAAGAGCACCGCTAGGAGGAGCATTATATGCCCGAAAGTGTTGTTTTTTTAGTTAAGATGAAGCAATTGTAAGACATGAGAATATTTCATATGAATATCATATTATGACTAATTGTGGAAAACAAAGAAGAGAAAAAAGATCTGTTTTCAGTTTTAAGGTAATAGTGACCTTGACCTTTGACCTTGTGACCCCAAAATCAGTAGGGGTCTTCTACCCGATATGGACAATCATCATATGAAGTTTGAATATTGTGGACCAAATGGAACTTAAGTTATGCTCCAGAAACTGTTTTCAGTTTTAAGGTAATAGTGACCTTGACCTTTGACCCCAAAATCTATAGGGGTCTTCTACCTGATATGGACAATCATCATATGAAGTTTGAATATGATAGACCAAATGGAACTTAAGTTATGCTCCGGAAACTGTTTTCAGTTTTAAGGTAATAGTGACCTTGACCTTTGACCTTGTGACCCCAAAATCAATGTGGGTCTTCTACCTGATATGGACAATCATCGTATGAAGTTTGAATATTGTGGACCAAATGGAACTTAAGTTATGCTCCGGAAACTGTTTTCAGTTTTAAGGTAATAGTGACCTTGACCTTTGACCTTGTGACCCCAAAATCAATAGGGGTCTTCTACCCGATATGGACAATCATCGTATGAAGTTTGAATATTGTGGGCCAAATGGAACTTGAAGTTATGCTCCGGAAACCAAATTGCTAACGGACGGACAGCCAGGGGGTATAACATAGTATGTCCGAAATTCTTTCGGGCATATAAAAATAAGATAAAATGTGAATAACCAGAAACACAGTTTTTATTATTACATGTATAACTTTCATATTATTATCATAAGCAGCAATTACCTATGCACTCAATTCAAAACCTTTTTTGCAGTCTCATCCGTCTGTAAAAGGTCAAGTAGATTGAAAAAGATATACCCATGCATTTTGTTATTCTGTAATCCTTCAGAAGGATTTTTATTAAAATAGTGCCTGACTTCTGGAGACAAAAAGTCAAAACAAGCATGATTTATGTAAATAGTTAAATAAATAACTTACTGATCAGTTTTTTCACCTAAGGCCAACTTCTCAGCACAAGAAAAAGCACCTTTGTGTAACCAGCAGTAAGCATCAATAGCAACAGTGCATCCAGAAAATTTAGAAACATTGACAGGATTGTGAATCTTCTTTAAAAATGGCAATAACCCTTGTATGCCCATTGTAACTGAAAGTTAAACAGAGAAGTGTTCATTAAAGCAACACATTTCATAAGGCAGACTTACATTATTTAATAAGAAAGATTTATATCAGAAACCGCTTTTATCATTAATAGGGTAAAAAGTAATAACACCAAAGTACAAAGATAGTTCATGAAGAAACAATTTTCGGCCTGCACCAATTCCATATATATGTATAAGCATAGTGTCCATCCATCAATCTGTTTGTCCTATCCTCCCCTTGGTCTGTCCATTTGTATGATTTTAATCTCAACTTTTGTTCAATTAATTTTTCATCTAACACTGAAATCCTACCTACATAAATTAGTTAATAATCAAATCCCTACATAGAATGACGACATTAGGGAAGACTGAAACTGGATAGTTGTGTCAGATTTTATGCTGAAATCAAGTTACAACTAAAAATCAATAGTGATTTTCCTTTTTTGTAATTTCAAACGTTTTTAAGGACTTAAATCTCCAAGAAAATGTTTAAAGTTCAATTGTAGGCGATGGATCATCCACAATTGTTTACTCTCATATGAAATCCGAAAGAACACATATATAGATTGGTCTGCTTTCAAAGTTGGCCATCAATTCATGTCATGCATGTAAATCTTTGCCTAAGCATATTGCTATGTACGCTGATATTCAATAAGATGGAACATTTAATGTTCCATGAGCTACTGAGTAAATACGAATAGACTGTGAATTGAATTAAAATGCAAAAGTTGTATGCTGTGTGTGGGCATTTGGGACAAAAAGATTTTTAAAATATACACAAGTATGTGTTCATACTGGTCTCATAAGTACCCCAAAATGTAACATACGTTACTGTCGCCATCTCAATTTTCTTACTTTGAGCGCAGACTACGAAGAATAGGCACATAAGGTAGTCTTAATGCACTTGTTTTTTAACACATACAACGTTCCTGTATGCAAGAATAAGTTTTTTATCTTGCTCCTCAGAAATATAAACTTACACACAGCTCTTAAACTTTGTCGCCAAGAGTGTGGTAACATACGTGACCGTGAAAAAAGTCCATTTTTTTTAAATTTCGAAACGATATTATAATTGTAAAATATATAAAATCATAAGATCAGATATGAATATATATGAAATAGAAACGATTGTCATTAAGTATTCACAGGCATTTCAATAATCATCTCATTTTACCAAAATATTCGGGTAGACTTTTAAGAATGAAACATACGTGACCATGGTTTTACAACTAATGGTAAATATCTTAGTTTAATTAATGTTTTCTAATTAATTATTTTTATGAACTCTTCATTTTATGATAACTACTTTTGTCATTCCTCAGGATCGTCTAGAGATACTGCTGTCTAAAGTATCAAATGTAACATACGTGATGTAACATACGTTACCGTTAAAATGATAATCCGATATTACAATGTGTCAAAGGGTTGAACGATGACATTATCTCATTGCAAAATATACGATATCATCAACCAAGCTGAAAAAAACTTGAAATTGCGTGCCTCTCAATGGCGTTGACAAATTAATGAGTCTGAAGATTTTTTAACCATTGCATGCAATGTAAGCATTAAATCCTACGTAGCAATACTCAAATAAATGCTTTTGCAAATTATTTGCTACTTCAATACTAACAAGATGTTAACAAATCTGATTTATTCGTCCTTTTTTGCTTCTTTTTCAATAAGACATGGTTTTGTGAATTGAAACATACGTTACGTTTGGTAACGTATGTTTCATATGAAATATATCTTAGTTGATGATTGTTTGTTTACTTGTTTCACTATGTTTCGCTTAATTTTTGAAACTCCAAACGTTCAAGTCCTGATTGTTTCTTTTACATCCTGTCTTTAAGCGTAAAGGAACACATGACGTCAGTCAAATTCAACAGCAGCGAAAAAACCTTTATAAACATACGTTACCACAGGCTGTTGTAATTCCTGACGACACAGACAACATATATCAGAATTCATTTTTTGTCAAAGATGAACTAGAATACGTCGCGGAAGATTTTATTTCAGAACTATTTAAGGGAACATGGCACATTGCTACAAATCGATAATGATAAGGAAGCAAACACATCGATCATGAAACAGCGCCAAGCTCTCATCCAATGGCAAACCTATGAGGCTGTAATTTTGGTGACAAATGATTTGTTTTATGAAATAAGTGTGCCAATACCTCATGGAATGTCTGGGAGAATGTTGCAATTTTTACTTCAATTGTATATTTAAGTGAATAACTACGTGAACTTTGAATACGATTTAACTGTTTTGATTTTTTGAGACTAATTCGTAACTTTTTTACCTCTTAATTTTAAATTTGTTTTTACTTAATTTTGAAGGCAAACCTATTAACATTATATAGATATGACATAGTACATAGAAAATAGTTAGTGCTATTATTTAAATTTTTAACTTGTTGTACTGGGTGTGACTGATAACACTGGGATATGATAGTTTAAACAGTGTTGTTGTAACATACGTTACTAACTAGTTAGTTCTTTAGACGTTCATGATTATGAATTTTTCAGTGAGTAAAGTATACAAACTATTAAAATGTATTCAGTAATGTTGATTTTTTACGGCCATTGTACTTTAGTTGTCTATGAACTTCGTTCCAAGTTAGAAAGTCATTGTATCAAGGGTCATTAATATATTTTTCGTAATTTGCATACGTTGATCTAAGATTTAAGTCATATTTGAGCAATTTTGTGTTCTGAATTTATCGTTTTGAAGTATGTATTTCAAGTACCAAGCCCTTGCCTTCTTATAATTGCTTAAATCATAGACAAACATACAAAACCAGACCAAGAATATGCGTTTTATTAGTGTGTTCCGTAAAGAAACATACGTTACTGTAGAAAATATGTGCTTCTATTCAAATATGTGTAAAATTTTATTTAGTCCGAGATTGTTCAAACCCTTGCATAATATCAAGCCTCATACATACAGCAACTTGTAAAATCAGTCAAAACAAAAATAGACAGAACTTTATTTTTTGCATTTTTCAAATCTTAATTGTCCCATCTTATTGAATATTAGCGTGTATCTCTTTTTGTCCTGGTACCCTTCTTGGGAGCCAGACAACTGGCATTGGACCATTTGTCCAGCCTGGCAAAACAACATGGGACCATTCGTCCACCTGTCAAAAATAGCATGGGACCAGTTGTCATGCATTCACCCTTCTTACACCAAAGGATTAAGCATCAGATATCAAATTGAGGGTACCAGAGGGTGAAGCAATACATAGCAATAGGGCTGTAACGATACGCCAGTAGCATATCACAATATATTGCAATATGCTAGCACCATATCCCAATGCGTACCACAATATATAGGGGGTTTTAAGATTCTATGTGCCTCTGTTGTATTTAACACAAACATTGCAAATCTTACACGTAGCTATTGATAGAATCTAGCCTCTCTTTGTCTATATGGTCATTTAAGACTGTGATGTGTTTTGCATATAAAAAAGATGCTTGGATTGAAAGAAGCAATCACCCCTTAACTGCATTCAGAACATCTTAACAATCAAGCTGCTGGGTACCATGCTTGTTTTCCCAACTTCCTGTCCCAAAGTATTTGATTAAAATATATAATTATTTGCACAAGTTTTGTACAACCAATTGAACGTGCCTCAATTGGTTAAATTCTTGTAACTTAAGCTAAGATTGAATGAAAAAAAAAAATAAAACAGAGGTTTTGCTACTTTCATTTCGCAAAGGGAAAAAATTTCCAATGAAAAGAAAAATATCACTGAATACCGGTACGTTAAATTCGTATCGCGGTACGTATTGCCGCAGCAGCATATTGCAATATACTGGTAATGGCGGCATACCGGTATATATTGACAGCCCTATGAAGTGATATGCCAAGACAACTAGCTCCTGAAAGTAGATGTGTTTAATCCAATGCAAGAATAATAACTCATGACTATAATTGCAAAAAGTCAATATTCAAAGATAATCATAATGGACAGTTTTGTGTAAATAAAATAATGAAAGAAAACCAAAATGGAAATTTAATGTCTAGTACAACTTTTAAGTTCTTGGCGTTTCAAAGATCATATGCAGAACATTAATTCAAATGACATAACAACTGAGCTCAATAAATTCAAATCATAAATTAGATTACGAACTTGTTTGAGTACGAATAAATTATTAAATATAGACTTTTTACAGATAAATCTTACCAATAGATTAAATAAATAATGTCAGAATATGTGACTAAGTTTATGATCTTTTCGATTATATGAATATCAAATATTATTACAGAGAGATTAGAACAAATCGTAAAAAATCTTTATTTTCGTCTCCTTTGCTTCTCTTTGGAGATCGCGCGTTCCCGCAGATTTAGTTTCGCATTAGTATAAATATTGATAAAATCAGACAATTTTTTATTTAACTAATTAAATTTATCGACCAAAAATGTAATCATATGTTTTAAAAGTAACAATTATGTAAATCTGAGAGAATTGTTTTTCGAATATATCGCACCGCGAGCTAGCACACAAAGATGGCCGAGTTTGGACAAACTTCCACATCACCAGGGAGTTTTACCCTAGATATTGGGGATAACGGTGAAAATCAACCTCCACCATACAGTCAAACATATACCCACCCATCTAGCCAATCAATTAAACAAGATGAATTTCAATTTGTTCGTGGAACTTCACAGGAAGGTATGCTATTTAAACTAGGGAACTGTTGTCAGTGTTGAAAACATTAGCTTTTGCTGACCAAAGGTGCCTGTCTGAACATTACAAAACACCAAATTATTATTAATTTTTACTTAAACATGCTTCAGCTATCATAAAAACAACAAATACAAAAGTTCCAGCCAATATTTTGTTTTGTGAAAACATTTAGGCAGTGGCTAGAGTTATGGTACCTTAACAGTTAACTAGTATAGACCCAGGTTCTAGAGTTACAGAAGTTCCGTAACTGTAGACAACCCTGCAAGGGTTGGCTAGAGTTACGGAAGTAAAATAACATGCGTATGTTTTACTTGTTTATATTCATTATTTTTCGAAATAAACAAATATTTACCGACTGGTTGACAAACTGTATCCAACTCTATGAAATCCTTCTGATTTTTACTCTAAAGAGATGTGACGGTCGCCTTTCCAAGACTAAACACCCATTTCCCTATAGTTAAGTGCTTAAATTGAATAGGCACGTGTTAGATAAATAAAAAGTGGACTTCCAGCATTAATATCTTAACTTCTCACTCCCTTTTGTAAGATTGTTCTGATCAGTTAACTTGAAATTGAATCATTATTGTTTATCTTCCATGTCGACCATTTGTGTCAGTAAAGATGCGTTCCCATTACGTTTGTTATGAGTCATTTCATTGGACGTCGCCTTAATCCCGTGGATCTTGTTTTTGTCCTAAAAAATAGGGCGAAGTTTTTTTCACTTTTATACCGTAACAGGCGTTACGGTGTCAAAATGATGGATCACATACGACAAATTGACGGAGTGCACTTTTGTCATAATTATGATCAATTTACTAAATGTGTGTTTGCACTATGAAGTCAGTTAGCTTTTGAAACTCAGACTAGAAACATGTAGTTAAGGATAAATAATTATTAAGTTGTTCGAGCGCTGTTAGCGGCTCGAACATATTAGTTAGGATCATTGCTTTGAATCTGGACATTTAAGTTATGATATTAGATTTAGAACTTTACTAAGTATGTTTGTAAACAGTAACGATCACGGACCATTATTAAACGTCATATACAAACTGGTGTTGTTATAAACTGTATCCTAAGTATTTATGTTGGTTTTGTAAACCAGAGACACACAACAGTGTGGCAACATAACAATCTGTAGCATACCGCTACGCCACACATTGATGCTGGAATAGGGCGCAGTTAGGATGCTGAAGGCAACTTCTTCACTAGAGTCACCCCCCCTCTTGAGACCCCTGTATAATACTATATAATGCCCTCATGATGTTATACTGATGTTTACAAGGTGTTTCAGACATAAAACAAATTGTATCCGTGACAGCCCGTTTCATCTATTCATGTGAAAATAAGATGAATACAACACAGTGATGTTAAATTATAGGTCACCTTCATTTAGTTTATAGCTTTATAAAATACTAGATTGTATCGATATTCTAAATTGTGAATCTTTATCGGATCGCCTGTCAAGAATCGATGATACATCGATATCGCGATTACCGATGATGGCTCTAGTGACAAAGCAAAGTGATCATGAGTGATGCATGTGTCTTTTTGAAAGATTAATGTTTGGATTTTGATACAGAAATGATACAATGTATTATATGATTTTTATTGTTGTTATTATATATACACTTGTTTACCAGTATATAGCCTTACTCAATAATATTAATAAAGGACCTTTTATTGAGTTCTATAGATATCTCAGTTTTAAAAGCAAAATTTCTCTTAAGGCCACAACAAGTTGATCATATGTTCTACGGATTTTTCTGGAAAAAAATGGGGCGAGCGAGCGAAGAAAAAAAAAGTCTTTATTCACTTGCTTTATATAGCGGTTTGACCAAATTTTTATGAGCGAGCGAGGAAATAAAAAGATATTTTTTGTAAAAACCGTCAAAATTAAGGTGTGAGCGAATCCATAGAACATATAATCAATTTGTTGTGGCCTAAAATGATTATTTTATAATTTTATATATTTGAGTAAATCATAATGAAAAAACTCTTAAAACTATTTTCATACAGATCTTGAGGGAACCATACCTCAAGTTGAAACAAAGAGTGCACAAGGCTCTGGTTATAGTGTAAGACAAAGAGGAAAAACATCACAATTTCTTGATAGTAAAGGGTTTGGTTGGTTATTGGAAGAGGAAGATATGGATGAGGAAGACTTAGAACCATTATTGTATGTTTATTCAAGGACTCTATATAATATAGGGTCCTTGGTTGATTGTTTTCTTTTTAATGAAAATTTAGTAGTGTGCTATAACATTTTGTTTGTTGGCTCTAAAGCCTCTTGCTAATTCACATTCATACATCATATTACATTTGAATACACTACTCAGTAATCATATCTGGAAAGATTAAACTTTGCTGCAAGAAAATGCCCCCCTAGGAAACTTAACTAAGGAGGCATAACAAGTTTAAAAATTGATGTTGATCTCTTTCTATTAAATTATCTTTTACATCTGTCCTGATACTGTAACTTAACTGCCAGATATGATAATGTATTTTCTGGTAGACCCTGATCACTAGCTTTGAAAAAAATCCATGTTGGATTGAATCCCATCTAAAACCTACCATGTTGTTTCCTTGAGTATGAAACTTTATCCTACTAGCTCAGTACCGGGAGACCAGGAAGTGGACTCTATTAATCTAAGTTGTAAGAACTTGTTACACAATTGAGCTAAAATAAATTTGTATAAACTATAATCATTGATATACATTGTAGCTCAGTGGAGTCTCATTTTAATTAATCTCTAAACTTATTTATTTCAGAGAGGAACTAGACATTGACTTAAAGGATATATATTATAAGTTAAGATGTGTTCTGTTTCCACTTCCACAACTTGGTTTTAACAGACATGTTGTTAGAGAAAATCCAGATTTCTGGGGACCTCTTGTTGTCATCTTATTGTATTCATTAGTTTCATTATATGGACAGTTCAGGGTAAGTGGTTGCAAAGACAGTTCACTCTTACATCTTTAATCATGTAGCCAACTGTTATTATGGTTTGAACAGTTGTTTTAAAAGTTAGCAACATTGTGAATTTTTTGATGCCTAAACAGAATTTGTAGTTGCTTAAATTAGTGTTTTTTAATGTTGTCTTGTGTTTACAAACATGTCAAAGGATTTTATGTGAAGTATTTCATTCTTTAAAAAAAAAAATGTACAAATGTATTGTACTCAAACAATTATGACTTATTTGATTGAATTTCTGTGAAATTGTATTGATGGTAAGAAATTATAAGTCAAAGCAAAAAAGTCTTGTATTAACCTCATTTCAATTCTAATGTGTAACCAGGTAGAATTTCTTGACATTATCTGGGATCTTAAGTTAAAGAGCTATATTTTTGAATCATTACAATTCTGTTACTTATTCCTCCTTACCAAAATTCATCCTTTAACTCACTAAGTTTCAATGTGTTAGGATACAAGCATACAGACTTGTGGGTTATTTACACTGGGCACCCAATAAGTAATGTTTCATTCCCTAAGTGGGCTCTACCAAATTGCTATAAAAGCTGACTTGAGCATAGAACAAGTGCAATAATATTTTTAGCGACTTATGTATTTTTCATACAGTAAATGTTATGTTTAGAGACTTTTTTCCATCATTGTTGTGTTTTCAGGTTGTATCATGGATTATAACCATTTGGGTGTGTGGCTCACTCATCATATTCATGTTAGCTCGTGTTTTAGGAGGAGAGGTAATGTATTTGTAGTCATATCTTATTTTATATGCTACTAAAAGAATTCAAGAAGATTTCCTGAATTATGGTTAATGATAATGTATGCTTCAAATTTTTACTTTGTACTGAGAATATTAATCTCTGGAACCACTGTGTTTAGACCACCAACTTTAATTGGATTCATTTGAAAGTGCAGCAGATCAGAGACATAAAATACCCTTTGTCTTTATTTATAATTATATCTACTAAAACGTCCAGAAATATATATTTTTAGCCGGATTTTTTCAAAGAAAAAATTCAGCTAATAGTTTGGCGAAACTTCATACAATGATAACATACCATGTGATCAGCAGAATAAGACAGTAACCACAACTCTACCCGGCTTTATTATGGATTATTGCCCTTTGTAATTTTTGTCTTAAAGTTTTTAAATCCGGCTTTAATGTGGTTTCCACATTACATTTCTTGTTGATATTGACTTAGCTCCCTGACGAAATGTGTCTATTGACAATTGAGTTCTGTCAGTGAATTAAAAATAAATCATATGCCAAAGTTAATAAAGCCTTTACTTACTAAACTTATTTATTCATTGTACATATTGGTATTTCAGGTATCATTCTCACAATGCCTAGGTGTCATTGGTTATTCTGTGTTGCCATTGGTCTTTACAGCTCTTATTTTACCACTGTTCAAAGCTTTTCATTATGTTGAACTATTATTGAGAGTAAGTACATTTTATGTCGTATTTAGTTAAAGTCATAAATATTTAGTTAACAAAGTATTGTCTGTCTAGTAAAATTTGGTGCATCAAATCACTAAAACTCATTTATAAAAAGTAAAGAAATTGAGTTTAGCTTTGGTCCATGGTTCTTTTTGAACTAAAGCCAAGTAGGCAGTTGCTTTAAATATAAAGAATAGAATAGATCTGGTTCTTCTCTGTAATGTTAATAAAAAAACCTGCCCTTCTCTTTATCACTTAAATGGTATTTTAAACTGAAACTGCTCAAGTAACTTAAACATTTAATTACACATAGCACATCCTGTCAATGACTGGTCTAGACTGGTCTTTAAATTGGCCATGAAATTAGTGCATTTAGACTGGTATGGTCTAAACAAGGTTGTCGTAATACAGAATAACAGGATGGTCATATTATCAAACCTTACGACCATTAAAATATAGAGGAAATATTTCTGTTTATTCGAAATTGCTTGTAATTTGATGGTGGTCGTATTATCTGACTAGTCGTAAGGTGAGACTTTCCTGTACTGACCTTTTTAAAAATATGAATTATGTTGATTAGTTTGCATGCTAGACTAAACCACCTGAAATTCTAGTTATACCTTATAGGAAATGGTAACCTCTTTATTTGTTATCATATTAATTTTATTTCTATTACAGTTTCTTGGAGTATTATGGGCAGCATTCAGTGCGGGTTCATTACTTTGTGTTGAAGAACTTCAGCAAAAAAGACCTTTATTATTATACCCCATATTTTTACTCTATATTTACTTTTTCTCCTTGTATACTGGCGCTTAAATGAATCTCACAGATGACTACAGAGGGCAATATTAACTTGGTGATTTAATGATAACTTATTTATTTGTTTGAAAGTGTTTGTGTTTTGACAAGGAGGAATATTCAATTATGGAGAAAAAAATGGGACCACAAACTGTTGTGAATAAAATACATTTTATGAAACCGTATGGAAAATCATAAAAGGAAAAAAATATTGAATTGTTTATGTGAACGTCAGCCTTTAGTTTATAGTGATGAATATGGTTCACATGTGAACATGGGTTAAAGTTCTGACAGAAACTGAAATTCTTGAAGATAATTCTCTTAGGCCCTAAAAGTCCTGAAGTGTAGGGCCATTTCTGAAAGCTTTTCCCCATGTATACAGTAATGATAGATTGAAAATCAATGGCAGATGTATTATATGATATATATAGCTTTTTGAAAATTAATGTCAGAAGTATTTTACGATTAATATAGCTTTTTCTCACTTAATAGTTTAAGTCCTTTTTGTTGTTGAACTTTTTTTTAAAATTCCATGAAACTTATTATGCAAGTATATTAATTGTCAAATAGATTTGATGTTCTTCTCTGTGTAAATCATTGACACAATTACCGCAATCTAGGTGGACTGTTATTCTTGAATAAGTAGTATCATCCAAATGTTTTACTTATCATGTGTTAATGTACTGTGTATATGTCTCACACTCTTTAAGACATTAATACAGCATTGATTTTTAAAAAATCTATATTTGCTACTGAATGCCCACAGTTCAGTTTGATTTCAAAATCGAATATCTGTTCATAAGAATTTGTTTTAGTTCAACATGTGCCTTTACTTAGTTATTAAATAAAAAATTGATTATCTTCTCATTTAAAATGTTAGTGAAGTCTTACTCACATGTATATTTAACTGTATTTGTTTGTAAAACTTAACTTAGAAAGCACAATGGTTTGACATGTTTACTGTGTTTCTAATGCAAGTTAGATTTTATTGACTTTATAGCTTTAAGACAGTTTTCACGTCTGCATTAAATGAATATGTACAGTGGCTTTATAAATATTACACCGCTTGTAGTGTACTTTAATATTTGGTTTAAATGCTTGAATTACTTATATAACAACTTTGTTTATTGTGGATAACATATTTGGTTTAAACCAATTTTCAATATCTTCAATAACTTCTAAGGACTGTTGCATATTATTTTAAATTACATGTGACTATGGTTGTTGAGAATCAGAATGGACTGGTAGGGTATTCCATGGAGTGCCTATCTGATGGTGACTTGTACCATTTATAAAAGTCACTTTGGTTGTAAAGACATTTTCCCCTTGCTTGATTAGTAATCTATAGGTAGGGTTTCATTTTTAACATCAATAGCATTACATAATTTTATATTATCATGCTATAGTGGGTGACTTAAATTGGATGGAATCTTGATAACTTGTTGTAATATCATAAGTTATCTGTTCTGCAGAATTATGCGTTCAATTTTCATTGTGTGTTACTATAGAGTATAGAAAGTTTATTGTTATATTCTTATTTCCTCATGCCTTTTTCCAAAGACCTGTCCCATAACTTGTTTGTGCT
The DNA here is from genome assembly GCA_025267735.1 of Mactra quadrangularis. NCBI lineage: Eukaryota > Metazoa > Mollusca > Bivalvia > Venerida > Mactridae > Mactra > Mactra quadrangularis. Next base: position 23,160,614 of record CM046301.1, on the reverse strand, counting down.
ATTGTTTAAAAAAAGATTTGCAAAACATTACCACTTTGGTAAAAAGTATAAATCTGCTATGATGGTGTATCTTATGCATGGTTTTAATTGCATTCAAAATAAAAAGAATGGGATGGTGCTGACCCACCCCATTTTTTCATAATCTGGAGGAAAATCTAACAATAAATTCTCTGTGGCTTAATATATTATATACATTATGATTTGTACCAGTTATAACAGCATTGCCTTAAATTTTCTGGTGCACTAGCTCTATGCATCATGTTGTACAGTTAAAAGTAAAATTATCAGCTAACTCGCTAATATAAAATAATAAAGTTTCACAAGCCCTATGCTTGTTAGTTAAGGCAATGACTGTTGTAACAGTGTTATGTACACGTATTATGGGATTTTGTACATAGTTTATTTTTAATATCTGTGATATTGATCATTGTGAAAAAAAGTATAAAATAAACAAATAAAGGTTTAATATTTTTTAAGTTTTTGTGTTTTTGTTAACTCATAGGAGGAACTTCAAAATCCCGAAACACTTACTAGAGAAGGAATAAACTATTGAACACTTTTCAAAAGATTGACAGAGATTGTCATTTTGATGAGATATCACTCTAAATTATGATCAGTCTGCACAAAAAAGTTTTTGAAACTGTAGTCCTTTGGACTATAACCCAAGGAAAAAGTTATAGTCAGAAGGAATATTTTCTAGTCTGGTGATTCTTTTTGAAACTTAGGTCCATGGGACTTGCATATTTTGAAACAATTTATTGTGTCTCTACAAGAAACCATGAGTCCACAGGTTTTGTGCTCTAAAGACAAAAAGTTATTGCCTAACCAATTTTTTTATAGCCTCGGGCTCGGACTACGGTATGTTTATTTCGCAGACTGATTATGATATTGTCAGCCTACACACATTCGGAACATCCTCGGCCATTCGCTACGAATAACCTCGGACATATTTAGGCGCCATTTTGAAACTATGTAAACAAATGCACAATCGTTTAGACGATGACTGAAGTTCCGTTTTTAATCCGTAAATTTAAAATTACACAGTTCAATGATAACGATGAACAATATTTGCTTCAATTTAAAACAAATAAAGATGTTTAGACAAAGATCTGTGTGTAAACTACAAGAACTATTTTGCGTAACCGTTACGTGCTTCGCCTCGCGTAGGTAGTAAAATCACCATAATCCAGTGAAGACCCCCCACGAATCCTTCCGAGATTATTCATTCATGAAAGGTCGAGGGTGTTCCGAATGAGCCTACACATTGATATTTTAGTTATTTTTTAAATAGATTCTCTAATATAAGACATACATTAGGTCTGTGTGATGTCACTTTCAGATAAATTGAAAATAAAAGTAGCCTATTTTTTGATGTGTCTCTCCGACAGTCATACACAGTCTAGATTTATCATCTAAGCAAAGATCATTCAGAAATTCTTGGCGATTTACAACACAAATATGCCAAAGAAATAAAGTAGTTCCAACATGGATTCTGTTGTAAATTTAAATTTCACTTAATGTAGATTCTGTTGAAATAAAGTCAGATCTACATTGATGATTGAAACATGACCTTTGGGAACTAGTACTTCTATTTTGACAAAGCATTTAACAATGTAAACCTGAGTTATTAAGTGTATACACATTAATGACAGTTGGTCGTGTTTCAATATATATGTAGATAATATTTGCCCATTTCCAGTGGGAAAGGCCACTTAAAGTTGTATTGTAGCTAATTACAAGAAACCCTGCTTGCCAATATAACCTAAGCCCGTTCATGTATTAACAATAATAGCACTACTTGCCAGTGAGTTATTGGCCAGACCTCATAACTTGGTTGTATTTCTACCACTTCTGATATCCAAGTTGTTCTGAATAAGCCAAGATGTGTTAAATTTATATATAACAAAAAGAGTAGGAGGTAGACACTAGAACTGAGTTGATATTCTGAATAGATATTTTATACAATCTCGCCTTCAATATTCAGTGGTATTGTTCGTTTTTTTCTGAACTGTCAAAGTTTGAATAATTTCACGGTGAATGATTACACACTATCTCAATATTTCGAGTGTTAGACAAAGAGCACGAAGTCAACGTGAAATTATTCATGTTTTGACAGTTGAGAAAAAATGAACAATACAGATTGGCAACTTCAAATCAATGTAACCTCATTTCTATTTCGTAAGAAGACATAGTGGGCAGGGGTTTTATAAGAAGAGCTTGTAACCAGTTAGTGAATCACAGAAAACATGGTTAGGTGAACTGTTCACTTCATTTGACTCTGACAGTTGAATGGTGTAGAAATAAACAAAAACAAAAAACAACACTAACCAATACTCCATTTATTTTCTAACAACATCACTCATGATTTTATATAAATAGATCACAAAATATAATACGGCAGTTACAAAAAGTAAATGCTATTATCAATAAATCATTTAACAAAATACAAAGATTAACAAATACATGCAGATACTAGATAAATAAACCATTTCATTTGTTTCATTCAAATTAACAAATAAATAATTAAAATGCCATTAAATAATATAATGATAAGATTTTCTTATAACATATACTTACTTGTATCATATATATAAGTGTTTACAACTGTATAACACACAGGAATATAGTATGTATACAGTGACAATGGACTGTTTGAGCATGGTGTTAGGTAATCTATGGTATTAAGTAACTTTCACTGCTCTCAGTTGTATGGCAGTAGTTAGTACACATTGTCCGTTAAGAGAGTTAGATCCCAAACTTAATATTTCTATATTGTATCATGTACAAACATGTACATACATTTCATCAGTTAATAAAAACTGACAAACTTGAGTCAGTGGTAGGTATAAGGAGAATGTCTTTAGAAAGCATTTCATGACCAAATTTTACCAAAGTTTGTAGCTCCCAACCATGAATCCTAAATTCCTAACCTACTTCTTCTAGATATAAAGACAGATAGGGATTTTGGTTACCAGCACAGCAAGATGAGACTTGATTCCACTTAAGTAAAAGTTTACAATTCTTGTATTAACTCTCTCAGTACACAGAAACAATATATTTCTCTTAATTTTGGCCAACTGAAATAATTGTATAATCACAAATAATAATTTCATCAAATGAATTAGAGGTTTAAACATCTACATGGCAGAGAAAGGACTGATGGCAATTAAAGGCCCACTTTAATTAATAATGCCATAAGAGCTTTAGCTGATACGCGCCATCAGGCTCTTCTCTGCCATGTATTTACATCTTTACTAAACTTTGTTTGATTGAAGAAAATGTTTTTTTTCTTCATATGTACAGTGGGGATCAACATTTTAAACAAATTGATATATACCTCAAAGAGATCTAACATAGTAAACTATAAAATCATATCGAGAGGACTATCAACTTAACCTAAACTATGTCATGTAAACGTCTTTAATACACCAGTTCACAAAAAATAAATACATTTCATCTGGTCCAAATGCTTCCTGAAGTAATCTTTAAATAAATACTCATTAAATTTTCTTTACAACATTAAACATAATCAACAAATTTGTGCTGTCATCAAAGCTGTATTCACATGATGTCATTGGAATTCATTCAAAAAAATATTTATTGGTCATACTTTTAAATAATATTTCGAATAAATGTTACTTAAATTCATAAAATTTAGCGTAAACAAAATCATGACATCATTTTGGCATGCAAAGACATTAAGAGGAGCAATTATGCACAAACATCATCTCTAGAGGAGACAAGAAATAAGAAGTCATGGGACTGTCATTTACACCTGCTTAATGCTCAAATTGTGTTACTTTATCAATAACGAGTGTAATAAAACTTAATATGCTTGTAGGTGCACTACCAATTTCCATATTTCACAAATCTAAGATACAATACATAAATAAACAACAAAAATAAATAAACTACAAGTTATCACAGCAAGGACAAAAATATAACAACTACATGCACTAAGAAGCTTAAGCACGAGATTTATCATTTAATAGAATTCAAGACAAGAAAACTAAATCAAAACTAACAATGAATAAATATAACTATTTTATATCACACTTTCCATCATATAGATATAATCAGGTTAAAACTGATGGTTGCGTTTAAAAAATTTAACAATAATTTAATGTGTACGATATACCATTTAATATATGTGGGATAACAATGGATAATCTGAATGCATGGAATGAAAATAGTTCTTTTTGTATAATCAAATTACTGTTTTTTTATAAACTCATCCAATGTTGATGACATGAAATATTATTTACATAATTGTTGATAACATTTGCCAGCAATTATTAAGCAAAATATTAGAAAATCAAAGGAATTGGCTGACAAATGTGTTTGTTGATTGTTTTTAAGAAAATGGTTTAACCAATAATGTATCTAAGGTAGAAAATATTTTATAACATTCTCAATTAATACTGAAGTGAATTTAATAGAAAATAAAATGTCCAAATCAATATCACAATGTAAACCATAAACTACAAAGAAAAAAGCTACATATCAAAAACTGCTTAACAACAATTCAAAATAAAGCACAGAATAAATACCAAAAATACTGAAACTATTTAAAGCACAGACATCTTTTAGTTATAAAAAATAAACAACCTAATCTCTGACAATGTAAAGAGTATTTTTAAGCTGTTAATGATCCAGAATCACAATTTTCAGTCAGATAATGATGTGATATATTTAATTCAAGTTACCTTAAAAAAATTTATAGTCATGTTTGAAGAATAAAATACAAAATCTTACAGAGGGAGATCAAATAGGCTTGAAACAGCTAAGTAATAAAAACCCAGACAACAGAAATTTTATAATTATGTGATTTAGGTTATTTTCCAGAAATTTGGATTAAAGGACACATTATTCTAATTCACAAATTATTTTTTTTTCAGATCGAAATTAACTATAGTGGATTAATTTGCTCCCAACTTAAGGTAAACAATATAATATCAACACAAACAATAAATAAAACAATAAATACATGTGTACTGGGATAAAACAATGGGGGGCAATTAGCCACAGCAATGTTTAGTTAAATTATATGTTCAACAAAAGAAGACCTCACAATGTATAATGTTTTAGGTGTCAATCAACAATGTTCTTTCTTTGTCCATTGTTAAAGTGTTAAATAAAAAAAAACTGCCTCACTGTTTTAATTCTCCACTAGTAGAAGAGAGAGTTCATAATGACTTAGTTATTTAAAATATATCTCAAATTAAACTGCAGATGATCAAGAGATGATAAACTATTTCAACTCAATACATTCATGTCTATTACTAAACACAATACATCCGTCAAGATACTCATATATTGTTCAGATGTATTTTTTTAGCAAAAGAAAAACTAAAATTGTGCAATGAATTCTGGTTTTGAGTTATTCTTAAAACAACATTTATGCAAGAAAATAAATTAATTAATAGGGGTGTAACTGTTAACTGATATTCTGATTACGGGTAATATTGTAACACAAATTCTGATGGTTTTTAACAGGTTTATTTTCTCAGAACCCGTTTTTGTAGTCATGTGCCATATTGATTGTTCTTATCAGAATCTGAAATTTGAATAAACGTTAAAATATGTTGAAAACTTGAAATAATCTTATCATGCTAAAGGAATATTAAACATTTAGAAAAATGAGAGAACAGTTCTTCTCAATGTCCATTCAAATATGCATTTTGTAACATGTAGTCTATTTTACAGAAATCTTTCAAACATTTGTATAGAGATTATTTTAAAATAAACCTATGTGTGTAATGTTGATCTAATTAAGACATTACATGTGCATTATTCCTTCTTCCCATGTCCATGCAAAAAAACAATATGTACTGTCACTGCAATATATTGCAACATGTGTTACACAGCTTGCAATATATTGCAATACAAATTTCAGTTTTGTTAAACCACTATTAATTAAATACTAATTAACTATCTTCATGAGCAATATTTATGTGACAAGGGAAGAGAAAATTTTGTGTAATTTTCTAGTATGCATTTTAGCCACAACACAAGCAAAATTTCTAACATTACACAAACTGTCTTCTAAGATCTCCCATTGTGAGGTACCTAGATCTAATCTACAAACAACAGTATATCTCTGTGTTGTTATATCTTCTTTAAAATCAGGGATTCCACAAGCATACAAAGCACCATTGATGACCGAGATACACACATTGTAAAGTTCAATAGGTAATTCTGGTCCTAGACGCCATTGGTTAGACTCTATGTTATATATTTCAACTGTCCGTAGAACTTCTCTGTTTATTGTGTATGAAGCATGTGAGTATATCTGACCACCTGCAGCATATATTTCACCATCTATGATACAAGCACCAAAGTTAAATCTTGGCGTAAGCATACCCGCTAGAGATGTCCATTCTTCTGTCTCAGGGTTATATCTGTAAGTGAACAATACAACTTAAATAAAAGAAAGTTCAGAATGTTCAACATTCTGTAAACATTAAAACCTGTAATGGCAAAACTTTCATACTTTGATTTTATAAATGACCAAATTACCCAAGTCTTTACAATTCTCTTTTTCAGTATTTTATTACCTTTGCATGCAGAGCTGACATCTTCTAACAATACAGAGAAAATCATACAACCAGAATCTAAGTGAAGCTAGCTAACAATTGCACAATAGCAATGACCTTGTGACTTATTTGGCTCTCTGAGTCTGAGGGATGAATTTACTTGTGGTGGCAGTGGTTATTGATTTGATAAAGGGAAATAACCGCAGTGTGGAGTTTGTGTTAAACAGTGAAAGTTGATGACACACAACTCACACTACAGGACAACATACAATCATCCCAGCTACCAAAATCTTATTCTGCGATCTTTGCGCTCAGGTGAGCAAATAATAAAGAAACAAACCTGATCAGACTATTATGTGCACCAACGCCTGTTCTACCACCTAGTAGATAAATATCATCATTATAAACAACAGAGGCTAGATCTACAAGTGTTGTTGGTAACATCCCTTGATAGTTCCATCTATTTCTCTCTGTATCATACACCTCAATGATTTCTGTTGGATGTTTGTTTTCTGTCAAACCACCAAAACAATAGATCTTCCCTTTCAATCCAACAAGAGTAAAATTAGACTTTGGGAATAGCATAGGAGCTTTCAATATCCATTCATTATGATCCATATCATACTGGTAGAAATCTTTTTGAACCAAGTATTCTTTGTATTCAAGTTCTTCAAATGAATCATCTTCAGAGTCTTCAAACAAATGGTGATAAATGTAGTTACCACCACCTGTAAAAATATATCAAGAATAAATACAAAATTTGTGGCATAATTAATAATGACAAAAGCTATACTATACCTGATACATATCAACTTAAAATTGTATGGAACTTAATTGGGCTCATATTCAAAAGACCATTACATGAAGAATTTTGCAAAATATATCTTAGGAAGTATGTGGATAAGATTGTTTATTACATCAAAGTATAACACTACTCAATTAAAAATGTCCCTGCTTTCTTTATTTTGTCCTTTCAATTGTCTAAGAATAGCTAGCTTTACTACAATTGTGTTTTTATAAACTGAATTTCTGTGCAGTAAGATACATTTGAAGTATAGAAAAGAAAGGTTGTGTACTCGACTTCAATTCAGATGATCCTCATATTATTCTAGAGGGCTATGTTAAAGTTCATCAACAAAAAAAATACATTTCCTATAATTATGTTAGAGTACTGTAGTAAAGTCTAATGGTAGAGTAGTTGTTATATGGTATTTAAAAAGAAGAAATATGGTATAATAAAATGATTTCTAGTATAAATGTACATACCAGCAAATATCAAATTATCTGCAGTTACAACACAAGCTACATCTTCACAATCATAAGTATCATTCTTTCTTGGTTCAGGAAACTCTTCTATATAAAAACACTCCTGAGTCACAGGATTATAACAGTTAATACAAGGTCGTATATTTGTCAACTCCACTCCTCCTACTATCAACAAACAACTCTCGGGTTGGTACATTCCAGATCTTAGACTTAAACTAAAGTCAGATTGACCTTTATAAGTACTTGGGCTGTTCTCATACTCTCTCAAGTCTGAAAGGTAATCCTTGCACTTGCTACATTGTCTAATTAATCGACTCTTTCTCAATTTATCATCAATATATTTCCTATCCACTAAGCCTAGTCTAATCATAGATAAAATTTCACAAAAATGTCCCTTCCTACTTTCATACTCATGCATCACCCAAGCAATACATGCGTCTAGCACTGTTTCCTCTTTCTCAACATTCAAGTCATCAGAGAGAACCAATTCTGTGAGTTTAACAAAACTCAAAGACAAAAACTCTTCACTGCAGCAAACCTCGGCAAAGTTTTTCTCAATAAATTCACGAGCTTTGACTTTCAAACTACTACAGTTATGGATTTCAGCAAAGTAATTGATGCCAATGCAGTTATTTATGTCTAACTGTGTCTCCATGAATTTAGCACATGCTCTTTGGACAGGCAAAATTTGGAAAAGAGAGGCAGCGCCAAGTAAATTCTGGGCATTATATCTAGTAATCTTAATTTTCCCAGTGTAAGCATACTCTAGAATCTCTTTCATAGATTTGGAATTAACTTCAAATATATCTATCTTATCTTTCTTGCTCTCAGCCATATCAAGAGTGAACATCAGTTTGAAATAAGGACTTGTAGCTGCCAACACATTCTTATGACAGGAAAATTCTAAATTTCCAACACAGAGTGTTACATCTTTCAACAAATCATCATCATATAATTTTTTCATTTCAGTTAATAGAGAAGACTCATGGTTATCATTTCTGAAGTTAATGTACGACAAATTTGTGGCCAAATTACATAATTCTGGTACAACCTCAGCTATCTCCCCTGTATCTTGTGCCATCTTTCCTGAAAAGTAGGAATACTGTCTGTTATTTCAATATTTGAATTATGAACAATCAAAAAATAGAAACAATACAAAATATAAACATTCTACAATAATTTTGTTGGTAAAAATATGTTACTAGGAGTCAACATAATTTTTTGGCAGGGGCGAGAGTTACCTAACCTTATTCCTAGAATTACTGAACTGTATTCCTAGTCAACGGTGACCCTTCTTCAGGGTGGCAATACCAAGTGAATATGACATCAAAATGCTACGGTTTGAAGCAGAAAACAGTGAAAATCTGCTTCAACTTAAAGTTTCAAAGAGCTGCTAGTCTTTTAATTCTTGTCAGATTCACATGATACCTACTCAAGGCTAAGCAGAAAATTGTACATTCTATTAGCTGCCCATCACATCACCAACGCTAGTACCAGGGCTTGAATTCAACAAAAAATTGGACTAGCAAATGTTTGTGAGTTGATTTATTGCAATTCGCAAAATGAAAAAAACAACACAAGTTTACATTTTTTCTCCAAATTTTAAAGCATACGTAGTAACTATTCATACATGCAATAGAAAACAACATAGTACTACATTCAACTAGATAGAACAACGGCATCATTGTGGGACGGGAGCCGGACAAAAGGTCCCATGGACAAAAAGTCCCATGTCATTTTTGACACACGTGGACAAAAAGTCCCATGTAGTTTTGCCACCCTGGACAAAAGGTCCCATCTCAGTTTGTCAAGGGTGGACAAAAAGTCCCATCTCATCTCTGTTTGATCCCATATTTTATATGACTTAAACAAGTAACAGAGTTGTGATTTGTACTCAATGACCACACTCTACTTGTTAACTTTTATATTATGCAAATTAAATCAATAAAATGTTGCAGTCAAACTGATCACAATAACTATTGAAAATGTTATTGTTTGTCACTACAATAAAAAAACAAAGCTAGATGAAAATCAATTAAGATCCATTCAACAAGATAAGCAGTAATAACTAGGAATTGGCAATCAGTTATGCTTATTATGAATTAAATAAATTTATCAGCTTAAAAAATCACCTGAAGCCATCTGGATAAGATAAAAGTTGTTATTACAACTATTAGAAAATAATTGATAGATGGAGACAGTCCACCTATCACTGGGACAAAATATAACAATACAAATGTTCAATTTTAACAGTTTGCATTAAATGATAATATATTCTATTGATCACCTAACAATGGGGCTTAAATGAATGAGGACCTTATCATCACATTAGTCAAATTGAGGTGGTACCAGTTGTTCAGTCAGTAAAATTGACATGGGACTTTTTGTCCACCACTGTCTAACTTAGATGGGACTTTTTGTCCAGGGTGGCAAAATTACATGGGACTTTTTGTCCACCCCTGTCAAAAATGACATGGGACTTTTTGTCCATGGGACCTTTTGTCCATGGGACAGACAAAGAATATCGAACATGTTTTTACTGTGAATCTTTTATGAATACTATCAATCTATAATATGATTAACTATTTTGACAGTCAATTTATAAGCAAGATATATTGAATATTGTGTACACATGTAGTTGTTGTTTGTTTTTCAAATAAATCACTGAGAAGAGACTCAGGGAAATGACTAGTTCCCAATTAAAACAATCTACAATAACCGAAAGTATTTGTCCGAAATTAGCTCAACAAATTTTAGTATTGATTGCAAAAAATATGGCCAAGACTCACGATTATTTTACGTTAAATGAATTTGTAAATATGTAAAGACTTCATTAAACTCACACTTTACCTTAAACACTTTCAATATTGGTTTAGTTTTTATAAAAACGTTGTTGTTGTTTGTTTGTTTCTATATGTGATTACATCACTATATATCAACCATTCAGGCCATTAATACGATCGTGCATACAGGGAATTAGACCCCGCCCATTTGTCACGTCACGCCTATCTATTTCAACAAAAGATTTTATCTGTAGAAAGTGGCAATTTATTGCTGATCAATATGCCAACAGCAATTAGATTGTTTATTTTGAAGTTGACAATCATGTTTTATTATTATAACTTTATATGTAATAAAACTGTCAATATGTTTCTTTCCTACAGGTGACTGACATATTGAGTTGCGTCATACTGATGATAGTCTGAGAGCATGATAAGGGAACAGCCGTAAAATCAAAGCTATAAAACATTAAATTGGCTTAGCCAAAAGAGATTGGTGAAATGTTAGAAGACAATGTTTGTAAATAAAATGAATATAAGAAATAACTTGGTTTGTTCATGATATCTTATAGATCTGCTTGGTTTTGGTCAGAATTATGTTGACAAGACCAGTGCAAATAATACAACCTATATGCACTTATTATTACAGTAAAGCAGCTATCAGTAGTTCTATTGTCGACAATTCTAAAAGCCATGTCAATATAAACGGCTCTCACTAGAAGTCGTGCAGTAGACTAGTCAGTAATTTATGGATGAAATGCGTAAGCTGCTGTTCTGCATTCTGTACACAAACGGTCTGACTTCTTCACCTTCTATTTATAGAATGGCTGTTCTGTGTAGTTACTAGTTTGCAATATTGTTGCATCTTCATGGCATGGTTAAGGAGGTACTCACTAGTTTGAAATGAAAACTATGTAGATGTATGGTACTTTTGTTTAGTAAGAATTAACTCAGTGAATGCCATTAATACAACTAATTTTAATTGAGAGAATAATTCTCTTTACAAGTTTGTTTCAAAACATGCATTTTTCGAACATGATCTATATAGTCAATTTAACTCAAATCATTCAAATATTTAGTTAATAGATCATTTGAAAATAAATATATGCGTGTAACGAAAGCAATGCCCATGCATTAATTCATGCTTTGCGTGCCTACTCAAAAAATGTATTGCAATACGGTTTTTACCGTATTGTTATACCCCAAATGAGTACAGAGGCATATTGATAATATATAATAAATATAATATCCAGCTAATGCTAGATAATCTTGAAACATTCAAAGACAATACTTCTTAAAAATAAAAAATCCATTTTTTCATCAACCTTTCACTTAAAAATACACAATATAAGTAAAATTCATTTTTTAAATGGTTGCCTTGGAAACCGACTATATGTTAAATTTATAATAATATATATATATAATTTTTACAACTTTTAAAATAGTTGCTGATATTCAGGGGCGGATACAGAGTAGGGCTGCCTGGGGGGGGGGCTGGCAGACTCCAAATTTGGGTGGGTACGGGAGCGGTGTCCCCTCCCGTTGGTGGGGGTACAGAGGGCCTGACCCGAAAATTTTGAAAAATGAAGGTCTAAAATCGTGCTTTCTGGTGCATTTTTGCCGTTTTTGTTGCATCCATAATAGCACATATTAACCCTAGTGAATCCCGCATTTTAAGTGTCTTGCCCCCTTCACAATGGCCGCCAAGGGGCTTGAAATTGGTATTTTTAACTGGATTTAGTGAAATTTTCTTTAGGAAAGTATGACCCATTTTTCTCAAGACCCACCCCCATCAAAAGATGTTTCGAGGATCACAAGGAGGATGCCCCCCTTCGTTGCTGGAGTTTGAACGGGGAGCAGCACCCCTCATCGCCAGAAAAAAGGGGTCACTGAGTGCAGAAAATTGGCCCAAATAAGAAAACATGTTTTCAGTGTCTGAGAAGTACCGGTACATTAGACCTCATTTTTGGAAAATATCAACTAATTGATAGGGAATAATGGCTGATACAAGAAAATATTCAGTCTAAAACAGGATTAAATGTACAGTAGGATAAAATCACGTTCTGTATCTTAACACTGTATTAAAATTGTTATACGCCCGATAAAATAACAACAATTACTAAAATTGTACAAAATATAGAATGACATTAATTGATAAAAACTATATTTAATGTGGGATGAAAATAACCAATACTTAAAATTCATTTAGAATTAGATGGAAAATAAAATATAATAAGTTTAATGAATGAATCTATTATGAAATAAACAAGGAAATCTGAAATCTAAAGCTGTCCAAACAGAGAAGCTACTAAATTCTGGTAAATTCTAGGAGATCTAGCCGATCAAAATTATATCAATATTAATTTTAACAACGCGTGCAACACAATTATTGCAGTCAATCAAAAACAATGGTCCAGTCAGTTAAGCCAGTGACATAGATCTTTATCTCTGATCAAGCGTGAACAACTTGTTGATTGATAATTACACTCTTAACAAAGCCCCTAGGCCAGAGATTAACAACCGGATGAGAGCAATTAATTGCTTTGATGACGGACACACTACGGACCATAAGTGCATTAGAGTATATCAGTCCAGCTGGAAAACGTGTCTCTGGGCTGAGATGAGGGGGGGGGGGGGCTGCAGCCCTGTTGCCCAGGGCTTAATCCGCGGCTGGATATTAAAGCAGGGTTGCTATTTCTTATTTATGAAATAAACTTTTTCAAATATGAAAAGCCCATAAAGTTTTATAAAGTTTAATAGGACAAACCTTATACTAAATTAATTTCGGTTCAACAATGTCAGAAATGCTGCAAACTAGTTTTACAGCGAATTAGTGATACCCCCTATTTTCCATTTTGCTTGAAAAAAAAAGAAAAATGTGGAGTTATACGTACAGTAGTGTATTTAAATAATTGTAAAATTTAAACAAACTTAACTAGAATCGATTATTGGCTTTTTAAATCTAATAAGTCAGTACATACATTTCAGTTGTATTTTGAATTGTGATTACATGTACATACAAGAAAGGGCCTGGAAGTAGGACAATTTTGTATAAAATGGTCATATTTTTCTGACTGCTCCATTTCGCCTAAAATTCTCCATTGCGTGTTTTAGTCATACCGGCCAACAAACTGCGAGTCACCCGTATTTCCTGTAAATAGAAAAAATATGGCGGGAGAAGAAGACAACGTTAAAACAGTGCTAGAAGAATATAATTCCAAAGAGAAAGAAGCAGGTGATGCAACACAAAATGAAAGACTTGTTCAATTACCTCTTTCAAGAGTGAAACAAATTATGAAAAGTGATCCTGACGTAACGTTAGCAAACCAAGAAGCTGTTTTCGCACTGGCAAGGGCAACTGAACTTTTTGTGCAGTCGATTGCTAAAGATGCTTCCAACATTACCATTCATGGAAAACGGAAAACATTGCAGAGAAAAGACCTTGACAGAGTTATTGACACAATTGATTCTTATGTGTTCTTGCAAGATGCCATCGAATGGTCTTGAAAAGTTGAATTCTATATAATCACTTGGCTTTTCACAGGTATAGTTCAACAATATGGAGCCTCTTGCTTCAGTGATTTAAATTTCTTGTGTAAGCTGAGTTGTACGCAATTGTTTTGTTTCCAGCTCCTGTCACGCAGGGGAGACTGGGGTTCGATTCCACCTCAGGAAGCCAAAATTTAGCCCGATAAAAATCCATGGTTCAAACTGAGATTCGAACCCACAACCTCTAAAGTCGTTAGCAGTCACTCTACCATGTCCCCTTTAAAGCTAGCTTGAAGGCATGGGAATACAAGTGCCGTATTATACCTCTGCTATCGGTTCACCAAGTGAGATTTGAAAGAACATCAGACTTCTGAATTTAGACCTAAAAATGGTAAATGCTCATGCAGATTAGATAGTCTATTCTGTATTAACAATAGATTAGAATCTGCTTTACATCTATATTATTTATTAACAGTTAAAGGTTAATTGACTTTTACATATTTGTTCTCTTTTTCAGATGATGTTAAGTATTTTTTTTTTAGTTTCTTGACACTTGCTCTGTTAAACATTAATTTGTTGATAAAACTTTTTATTCTTCAGATAACTGGTGTGATTGCTGTTGAACTGTTCTTGATCACCTGAAGAAATGTTAGAATTACAACTTATGTAGTAAACTGCTGTTCTTTGCAAGACATTTACTCATTCAGTAGCAACCCAAGCTGAATTTTCCAACTTTAAGAACAATAATCCTATTTCAATGTGAAGGCTAGAAAGTTATTAAAACCAAACAAGAACAGTTTAAATTTTCAAAATATCTTTACAAATGATAAAGTTATGATGATTTGATGTTCCGAAATTTAGACCTTTTTCAAGAAAATTTTACCAGCATTTATGATAAAGTTATGATGATTTGATGTTCCGAAATTTAGACCTTTTTCAAGAAAATTTTACCAACATTTAAAGAATGGATTAATTCGCGGACCCAACTGAAACCAATTGTAGCTCAAAATCATCATAACTTCTTTTTTTTCAAGATATTACAAAAAATCACCTGCTGATATATTTTTTTCAATTAGATTTCATTTTTGATGTTTATTTTGTTGAGTTGTAAGCCAAACTTGGTATTGTTCGTTTTTTCTCAACTGTCAAAACATGAATAATTTCACGGTGACTTCGTGCTCTTTGTCTAACACTCGATATATTGAGATAGTGTGTAATCATTCACCGTGAAATTATTCAAACTTTGACAGTTTAGAAAAAACGAACAATATATTTCAGTAAAATAGAATCAACATTCTGCATTTTCATACATTTTATTTTGGAAAACTTCATTTGTATTTCTATGAAGGATTTCTAATTCTACAATCTATTTCACTTGATTTGGATGAAAAGTGATTATGAGCTCTATAGATATGTTACAACTGTTGAATACCATTGCAGCTAGATTTATTTTACTTTACTTTTGCTACTCAGGAACCAAACTAGTTTAGTCATATTCCCATTAATATTACTAAGTATAAAAATGGACTAATGTAAGATAGAAATACCACTCTTTAATCACATCTGGCAATACTGGGACTTAAGTTTTTGTTCAATGTAAATATATTTAAAGATTCAGTATTTACATGACTACATGCATTTGATTATTGAGAATAATATGCCAAACTTTCATTATTATAACGCATAAATGTATGCTTGATTTTTTTTAAGGAAAAGAGAAATACTGTTACTTATGTGTCAACTGGTACTGGCTTTGCTTGGTAGATTAAATTTCTTTTAAAGTTTAATTCTAGCCCAAATATTCAATTGAAAGTATTTGGGTCTACATTCACCAAACCATTGATGATTGAGGAGCATATCTATAAATGTATCATTTAAAAAACAATGCAGACTTTAATTAAGGTGAATTATGTGTATTAAAGGAAATGCCTTCTGTATGTTTCAAGATATGAGCATACATGTACATGTACTAAGTTAACCTCCAGTGTCAGCTGTGAGATGAAGGAAACCAATCACAATGTATAAATAACATACTTATGTATGAAATTATCTATTGTTTACTAATTAATAAATTGACTGTGATAATTTGTGTTGTGTTTAAATTGAGATACTCATGTTCATATATTTGTATTGAAAGGTGTTAAGTAAAGAAGATATGCTTCCCAAGTGCACCTTTCACAAAACCACATGACCTGTGGGCAATATAATTTTGCTCAAGAGTTAAGATAACCTTATGTGTTGCTGACAGCAAACCAAATACATGTAGATTGTATTGTTGGATGGTATTCAACTGTCAGTGGCACTTACATTAGCTCTGCTGATTTAAATTGACTGAGAATGTAGAAGTACTGTAGTGATTATTTAAATCTATGGGGTTAACATATGTGAATGACACTGACAGTTGAAAGAAGTTTTAATATTTGGTTGATTAACAACACCATGGATGATTTTTTTTCTGAAGAACTGACTTCATCCTTGCATTCAATTATCAGAGGTTCAAGGGATTATGATGCTGAGAGTACATTGTAAATGTACATAATTAACAATATTGAACAGATCATGAGACAAAGAAGAACATAGTGAACAGTTGGACCTAACACATGCCAATAATACCCGACTTCCTTGTTGTGTAATACTTGGTATTGAAAATTGTCTGAGATTTTCTGTATGGATTATCGGAACTTTTGGACAAATTACTGTGGTTTTTGATAGTTCTATTTGTAGCAAGTATCCAGGCGCTTAACATAACAGAATTAGCTAACATAAACAATAAAAACATTAGAAATCAAAGAAGTTTAATCACTTATAGATATATACATTGTACTTGTGTGTAAGACTGAATTGTAATTAATAAGTTACAGTAAAGTTCCACTTTATGAAACTATTAACTGACTTTTATAGGATCACTGTTCTACACAAATATAGCAAAAGGACTTAAATGTCAGTAGATTGAAGTCACTATATTGATACTGAACGACTCTAATAAAAATTGCTATTTTGTAGGTAGAGATAGACACAGTATAAAGAAAAAACTGCATACTGCCTAGCATTCATGAATCGACTTATCCGTGAATACACATGTTTTGATAAATTTTGAACATTTATTTACATAACTAAACGTAACTAACTATTACAATATCAAGGGTTAGACTTACCTGTTTCATAAACATAGCTTGATTCAGTGTTTAGTATTTCTTGAGAATTTAAAGGTATAGTTATAGAAATTATTGGTTTGAAGGGGCCTTGGCTACACAAAAAAAACATGTGTTAAAAATATACTTACATGTATATACTTGCCACACCAAATATTTTGTGATATTTTGTATTTAAGAAGACAACAGCTCTTAATACTTTCCTTTTAGCTTTACTTTTCAAAGAAAATGAGAGCTTATGTTACCACTTATGTGTTGGTGTAAGTGTTGCTTGTGAGGTTTTAGTTTTTAAAAGTTATTTCTTTAACACTGCCCTAGACTTATATTGATAGTTGATATACATAATATTCATTGGAGCTACATCAACCATTCTGGAAAGGCAAATAACTCGAAGAATTACTTTTGTAGTTATGGCCCTTGTAAACTTAAAACTTGCTATATATATAAGAGGTTTAAGTTTTACTAAGTGCAATATCTTCAAAGCTGATATATCTTTTTGACTGCAAGTTAGTATACACATTTATCAATAATACAACTTAAAAACTCGAAAGGGACATAACTTTGGGTTAATTTTTTTACAAGATGTCTTTTTAAGTTTTTTTCCAAGGTCAAATTTTGTTCAAATGCAATATCTCAAGTACATGTACTAATATAGACATTTGAATGAATGTTGGTGTGCTTATTCCCCAGTCCTTGGTGCTACATCTACACAACTATAAAGGGACCTCATTCTGGATGGATTTTATAAGAGTTATGCCTCTTTCAAACGTAAAGTATTTCTAAGTTAAATATTCTCAATACTTCTCAAGATATTCATATTAAAGTAGGTAGGCTTCTTTAATGTTACTACATCTATGCAACCATGAAATGATGTTACATTGGCCCCATCCATACTGTAACATTTAAGGTTAATTTCAAAGTTGAATCTTAGTAATAATCAAGATGTTTGACTCAACTATGAAGGGATGCAACTCGGGATATATAAAATTGTTTTTGGAGTTATGCCCCTTTAATTCTGAACAAATATGACTTGTCTTGAAAAAAAACTGTTCAATGTCTTGAAAGTACTTTTGTTTAAGTGAACTAATATCTGAAAAATTTGTGCACGCTTACTTTGGACAGCTCTGGTTATCATATGCCTTCATACATTCAAATACACCAAAACTAAGATACCCATAAAGGTAACGATACTTCCTGTTAATGAACAGCTACGCCCAAACACATTAGTACGGGTATCATTAGATGACCACTTAGGTAATTGCTGTGAGATATCATCAACAGGTAAGTCAATATATCGGTCTAAATTTATATATTCAATTATATCTGACAATTAACCAACTCTCGAGTTGAAATCACCCGTGAATATAACATCTCCTATATAATATTATACTTTATTATATCATGAATATATTCACATGTTAGAACTTGTGGGACTCGGTTAATTTTGTTGATCAACAAAATGCATACATATATAAACTACTGAATAGATTGTCTTTTAAATTCCTTCCTCTCAGTGATACATGATACGAATGAATCAAAAGAATCGGCTTTAAAATGATGCACATAATTATGTTTCTGTCTAAATTAAGGTTTAAAATAAGACTTGGAAATCAACATACAGTTGCTAACTTTTTATGAAAACTCGAACCAAACTGGCGTACTGCGAATTTTGGTACTTCAATTATAAACATATATTTTGTTTAAATTAAAACGAGTTATACACACATTTATACACCAAATGAAAGCTTGTTCTATATTTTATTTGATTATGTGAATAGATTTGTGAAATAATTCGAAAAACATGTCATAGGCGGGTCCAAGGGGACGGACCCGGCGTACGTCCCATCCCTAAAATTGCTTAATCAAAATATAATATTTTTAGGAAAATATGTAAATATAAATGTCAAAAAGTTTTCGCACGCTACGCGTGCAATAAGTTACAAGACTAGGACTACACTAATACAATATTTCAAGGATAACTCTTTCTGATTATTTGTAAGATTTTTACATGATCCAACGGCTGTAAGAAAATTATATGATATATATCTAGGTGCTTTTATTGTATACCCTGGGAAAAGGTATTTTAGGTTCTGTAAATGTGCATGACTCCCTTAGAAATGAGCTTTGGGGCTGCAGCTTTGCCCAGGGCCCATAGGAGGTCCTTAAATATGGTCCCTGGACCCCAAGTCTGCTTGTTCATTTTCCACCCCCGTAACTTGAACTTTCCGTCCCCGTAACTGGAATTCCTGGATCCGTCTATGGTTATCAACAGCAAAAGGATGTCAGCCGAGGACAAATTTACATTCGAAAATAAGGCTAATTCTACACTCGCGATGTTGTCGTTGTTGTTTTTTCTTGTATATTTATGTATTTCGTATTTATTTTTCTGCTGTTATGTCTTCTTTCTGCCAGCAGAAAGATTGACCCTTCTGTTGTAATTTTACTTTTCCGCCAGCAGACACAGCAGAAGTATCGTTCCTTCTGCTGTGTCTGCCAACTTTATATGTTCATCAAGATTTCCTTATTTAAAACATTTGAATAATCTTTGTAGAAGACTTTAAAGGTGATGATGTCGCGTGCCAAAATTGATAACTGTAGGCGTTTCAATAATACTTATACATACAAATGTAATTTCTAACAAAAAAAACTTAAGTTCCAATTTAGAATACCAGCAAATACGACATATTTCAAAATAACACAATTTCTAAGGAACATTATCTCTAATTGAAAGCTATTCTCATCCAATTACGACGGTAATTAAAATAGAATAATGGTATGTTATTAAAAGATGCTGGAATAGAGTTCGCTGTTTTATAGATTGATATTTCTTGAAGGAAATGCCTTTAGAAGAAATTACAATGTAGTTTGTTAACAGGTCGTATGAATGTGCAGTGTAATTCAAAATTATGCGTTTTAAATGCGATTTGAATTTAAATGAGCAGACAATTTATTTCTGTGGGCGACCATTTGACTTCATATATGGCTGCACTAAATAGTTTTACGAATTACTTCCATAACACCGCGCCAACTACGCTTCTGCTGTAATATTATTGAAGGGCGTCAAAAACACGCTGATTATCTCTAACATTTACCACTCTAGACTATTTGGAAAGCTTTTAAATTGGATAAATGTATTGCATGATTTTGTTTAGTTGAATTGAAACTGTGGGAAATGGCTCTTTTATGATCAATAAACTTTTTATACAGTGCTTGTATCTACCCAGAATGACATATTCACTTCATGTCCGTATGAATTTCTAAATCACCCAATTGGCTATTTAGAAAATTTGAAGTAATTTCTTGATCCTCGTGGTCATTTTTTCAAACATTTCATCTCTTCTTACATACTTATTAAGTACCCGTATCTTTTCATATTTTCAGGAAACTAAATATAATCTCAATCACTTCCTGGAGAATCACTAACAAACTGAATTACTACTTAAAACTAATTAGGGACTATTGTCAGTTATCTTTCCCTGATAAAATCTGTAGCAATCCAATTGGTAAGTAGGTCCTTACAGTTGCAATCTTCGGATTTTATCATTGAAGTTCTGTGTAAAGATAATAAAATAGATAGTTCTTTGCCATAAAAATACTTAGTTGAATTTCAAACAATTTAAATGATTTACAAAAAAAGTTATTTAAGATTAATTTTGGCAAATTGACATTGTAAAGTAAGGGACGAAAGCCGAGTAATCCAACTAATTGGACCTACCTATTTGAAGAGTATACAAGGGGAAAGAACTTACTAAGATCCCTTTTTATATATGCTTATCTTACTGAATTTTTAGTTTCTAAACTCTTCTCAATCAAGAAGTAAAACATACATAAATAAAAAAGGACAAATACCTTTTACGAGGCACTCAAGATAATTACAAGAATTCGTTTAAAATAGGAAAGTAATAATATCATTTTCACCAAACCTATTTATGAAATATTTATAATATCTCAGTTTACATCAGCTTAAGAACAGTAATGCTATAAAAATTCGACTAATTTAACATATTACAAGATAGAACTAAATATGACTTTTAAAATTAAAATTCCTTCCTTAAAATAACGATAAGTTATTACGTCATATCGTGTAATGAAAATTGTAATTGTATGGTCTATCATATTTTGAATAGATATAATGCCTAGCTGACAAAAGTCGTTCACAACTATCTTGACAAAATCATGTCAAACTTTGCATCATTTATACGACGAGCCAAACTTTAATTGATAGACTTATGTAAGCGTACTGATATGTGTATTCATAATGGTCGTATCGAACCTAGGTTATGTACGTGTTATAAGCTTGGAAATATTAACTTTGCTGCTAGTGTAGTTGACTACGTTATTTGTAGTCACAAACTTTTTCCATCATTTAATTCAATAAAAATATTAGATATTACTGAATTCTTAGATCATTGTCCAATAGAATTTTGTTTGTCTTTGAATTCACTAAACCATCCCAAACAAATGATAGTACTATAATTGAAAAAAAATATATGGGAAAATCATGACCATGACTTTTTCTAATGATTTATTAAACAATAATAAACATATTTTTGATGAGCTTGTTAATGATTTAAGATCAGGACAGGCTGATATTAATGAATGTGTTAATCAGTTCTCAGATAGTGTTTATAATATATCTTATCAAGCCTATGGTAAATGTTTTTCTAATAACAAACAGAAAGTAATTAAACAAAAGAAATCATCATGGTTTGATAATGAGTGTAAAAAAGCTAAATCTGAATTTCACAAATGTAAAAGACTTTTTAGATTTAACTCATCTTCTCATAACCGCATATCTTATTTTGAATCCAGAAAACAATATCGTAAAATAAAAAAGTAACGCAAAGTTTTGTTTGTTTGTTTGGGTTTTACGGCGCACCAACACAAAAAGGTCATATCGTACAGAAGGTAACGCAAAGAAAACTACCTAAGGAATGAAACACAACATTTAAAAAAAGTTAAGTAAATCAAATTCCCGGAAATTTGGAAATACATGTACATAAAAAGTATAAAAATAATACAAAATCTAATCAAGGAAATAAAAACCTTGACGACTTTGTAGAACATTTCAATAATGTCTCTAACACACCTCACGATAGTGACTTAGACAGTTATAGGTCGTTTGCGTTAATGCTGGACCCCTATTTGCCGTAAATATCTTTAAAACTATAAAAGCGATTTTGCTAAAAATTTTAATACAATCTTATTTTAATTTTTCCTTCTAGGATTTAAATTTTCAGAATTTTTGATAGATAAATAAAAAAGTTTTCCATAAGGTACAATGCAAAATATTTGGAATTTTTTATCAAAAATCCGGCGGGAGGTAAAATAAGCTGTTCTGATTATATCATTGTCATATTCCAGTGTAATTATACTAAGTCCCGTGCGTTTACTGTAAATTTGTCGCTTAAATAAACACTCGACGGTCTACTGAATTGTAAAGCGGAGGCCCGTCTTTAAAATCCTACGTGTAGAATTTGTATAGATTTTGACGACACAGACGACAGTGATGATGATGTTTGAGTTTGTATATACTGTTATACTTTGTTATCAAATAAAATTTCTAACCGGGCCTCACATTTAGCTATTATTTTGTATCTACTGTTATGTGGCTGTTCTGATTATGGCACATACCCATTTAACAAAAGTCGCTTTTTGGCTTCAAAATTTGCATTGCATGTCTATGGGAAGGATGTTATGTAATTAAAGAAAAATTCTGAATTTTTGGATTTGAGAAGGAAAATGCTAGTTATGATCACATACAAAATTTGAGTTAATTCCATCCGATAGTTATTGAGATATTTCATGATTTTAGGGGTCCAGCTTTAACGCAAACGACCTATACTTACATGCCAATGAAAATATACAACTAAATGTAGATGGACTTGACGCACCATTTACTGTTGACGAAATTAAAAAACAATTTCAAAATTAAATAGACATAAGGCAAACGACTTAAATAGTAATGTAGCTGACTCAAATTCTTTTATTTCTCCATATCTTGTTGATATTTTTAATACTGTATTGGAAACAGGTATACACCCAGATCAGTGGTGTGAGGTTTACATAGTCCACATTCATAAACGGGGCATTAAAGGTTTTATTTTATTATTTTATCTTAGATAAAAAGTGTTCAATGAAAAATCTTAGTCAAAAGAAGAATAAGGTTTGAAGAAATGTTTTCGCAGGTGAAAATAATTCATAGCGTTTTATATCGTGAGTTTTTAAATAACAATACACAAGAAAGTAATCTAAAATTGTTTTTGCCAAGTAAGTATAAAAATAGACTGTCCTATTTTCAGTAATGCCAACTGGGAAGAATTCCGCAATTTCATGGAATCACCGGAGTTTAAAATCCTTCTAAACCATGAATCTGCCTCAATTGACGACATCTTGGATAGATTCAAAACTGCAATAAAGGAAAGTAACTCCAGGTATGTCCAAACCAAATAAATCGGTTGTAAAAAGTCTCTCCCTTAGATGGAGAATATCATTAAAATAATACGTAAACGTGGCAAAGTATATCCGAATCTAAAAAGGAAACAAATCAAACACAAAATTATCAGTAAATTTAAATTGTTGAAATCTCTTGCGAAATCGAAAATAAAAGAGTCATACAACAAATACATACACAATATACTCAACACTGCTGATACTGACGGCTCAGACCTGAATTTTTTTCTGAAAAAGCTATTCTTATTCCTTAATATGGCCAAGCAAGACTCTCTAAATGTTTTTCCCCAAAGATCAACTCACAGGCGAACTACAGTCAGACAACACCGACAAAGCTATTATTCTCAACAGACAATTCCAGTCAGTATTTTCTAAACCTAGTCGGTTCATTAAAACAGCATCAAGCTCAATTTCCCCCTGTTGTCAGACATAACTATCTCGAGTAATTGTGTCCTCAAACTCCTTGAAAAACTAAAAAACAAATAAAAGCGCAGGTCTTGATATGATTAAACCTATTTTACCGAAAGAACTCAGGAAAAATTCTAATATAATATGTTTCGTCTTTCAAAAATTACTCTCAACTGGTAACATACCACCTGAGTTGACCAAAGCTATTGTCACACCTATCTTCAAGAAATGCGATTCAAGCGACCCATCCAACTATCGCCCTGTATCTCTTATGTGTATTCTCTGTAAAACTCTCGAAGATGTCATTGCTTCATCTGCATGGTTTCAGGGAGAAGCACTGATGCGAGACTCAAGTAATCAAACTCAAAAATAGCTTAAAAAGATGGACTAGCATGAATGTATTGAAAATCATGACATAAGATGAATATGGCTAATTTAAATGCAAAATATATTACGAACCATTCTACAGAAAACCAGAAATATAATTATGATAAAGGTACTACACCTGCACGATTTCAGAAAGTGGACAAGATTTTAGTTCAAATTCTTAATTTTGATGGTAGACACAAAATACAAAGTACATATTTGAAAAAATGACATTTATGAGGTCATTGATGCACCGATTTATGACATTCCAGTTTACGCGTATAAGTCTGGAAAAGGTACATTTATAGTCAAGAAAATACATGGAAACCATTTGTATCCTATGGTAAATGCTAATTGCGATACTGGTTATGTTGATGATTCAGATGCTAATGCTTCTGACATTTCAGATAATTGTTTGTCTGTGTTACAGATGCTGAAGTTGATATTACAGATGTTGTTCTGTCTGATAGTGAAATATGAATGTGAATTAAGCACATGTGATGAGGTAGCTACCGATGTTGTCAGAATTCGTTATAATGATTCCATCAGTCCTACAGATAGTGCTAATATCATGCTATTGATGACCAAAGATTAAACAAAGTAACAGTGCGTGCAGAGAATGAGGTTATCACTTCTGGTACAGAAGATAATGGAGAACATGGTCATACTGGTAATGAAGAAATTATAATTGGTATCTACAAAAAGTTCATTATTTGAACTTCAATTACGTTTGCATATAGAAATAATTTATAAGGATAGCGGTTTAAGTCATGCTTGAAAGGACTGCATGGCCTTGATGTTACGCATACGCAAATAGAGATATTTTTTAATAATGAAACGAAGGAACTAAAATTCAAACTTAAATTTAATAATCATGTTATTAGCGACTTTACGTAAAAACAACAATTTGCACAAAGGAACAATAAACACCAGATTAGCGCTTTGTTTGAATAAGGTTCTCAACTGAATCATGTTTTTCGTATTTTCACACTTACATAATTGAAACTACATGTACCACAAAACAAATTTTTAATTATTTTAAGGTACAAGAAGAGTATTTTATTACATGCATGTAATTACCACCTAATGCCAAATAATCCTTTAATTAGAGGTGTGATAGCAATTACATTAAACTTCAACCTAGTTTTTCTTCATACATCGTTTTCCTTTCTGGAAGTCATTTTATATAATGAATTTGAGTCTACTTTGAAACATTGCATTTACTCAGAAATTTGTTAACGATGACGTTGAATTATACTTTCCTTCTTTGAAAAATCTAGCAATTTTCAGGGTATATGTTTACTATGTATATAGTGAAGCCTCAGAAAACCGAACACCATTCGGGCCGTGTCGGTTTTCCGTGGTTTACGGAAATCTGAGGTTATTCAATTTTGAATGGCTGGTCTAATACGATGTTATAGCATAGTCTCAGTTCACACTGTTGCTTAAGTGCATTTTTATTTGCCATTATATGAGATACAAAAGTACTTCAGTGATCGGAGTTTTTTTTAACGTCGTATTAAACACATTTTTAAGTCATATATATACGACGGCCAGCTCTTCCTACTATAGGTTTCCTGGACACTTTTCTAACACCAGTACTAACTTACCCTACCTCGAGACCGACAGCTCATGTATAGAGTATGATGTTCCAAATTCAAGACACTTGAGTTTCATGCGTGAGTTCTGACCATTATTTGTAAATAATGTAAGATACACCCTCCCTTTATCATTATTCCGTTTAGATTTGAATTGATTGCTTAGAAACAACAATCATGGTGTAGTGAGAACAACAGATAACTTGTGATGGCTACAAAAAACTCACATGATCATGTTTAGAAATTTTAGACAGGCAAGTATTTTGATGCAAAGTGGTCAAGTAAGATATGAGAAAGCTGGTAAATTCTATTAAACACATGTACAATTGAAAGCAAACTTTCCATTTTTGTCTTCGTTTGCAGAAATATCATGAAGAGGACTAGTGATTATTTATCAGCTGGTATCACAGCAAACTATATAAGACTGTTTGTAGACTATCTTCTGAAAGTCTGATGTTTGTGTTGTTGCTTATGACAGTAGATTTTGTCCCACAGCAGTACTGGTTAGATATCTAAGCAGTTTGAACTAATTTGTTCTTCCTGTTTCAAACTAAAAAATAAAGAAAATGGAAGAAAACAGATGCAACTTTATTTTCCTAAAATATACGTCACAGTGCCAACAATAACATAATATACACAGTGTTAATTTAAAACAGTAAGAATAACAAATACCATATTCTCCAGAAAGTCCCGCCGATTACTAGTAGCACCCGTCGCTGAAGACAAAATGGCGGATCACAAGCGTCGAACGTCGCACTTGGCGAATCTGGACTCAGATAAACCTTTCGCAATGTCTCTCAGTCTATTACAACAGAACACATAAAATCGTATGAATGGCAACCTATCTTAAAATTTCGTACCGGAAACAATTTTTTACCACGTGAAAGAGGCCGATGGGCGATAGTGCCGAGTAATGAGAGAGTGTGTACTTTTTGTTCTTTAAACGACATTGGTGACGAGTTCCATTATTTACTTAAATGTCCTTTCTTTGAAATCTATAGAAAATTATATATAAAGCCAAATTTTTATCGTAGACCAAATATACTAAAATTTAATGAACTTTTATCAAATGACTCTTTGAATATTCAACGATCAACCTGTAAATTTATAAAAATAATTTTTGATCATAAAAAAATAATTTTCCTTTTTATTTATTGAAAATATAATTTATTTCATAGTCTCTTAGAGCATTAGGTTGCTAGTGTGAATGAGTAAGAGAGATGTATGTGTGTTTGTATGTCATGTGATCTATGTTAATACTTGTGTTATGTTGTATTCATTTGTTCTCATGTACCATGTATCTTGGTGTGAGCAAATAAAGTGTATGTTCTGTTCTGTTCTGTTCAACAAAACACAGTGCTATGAATCACTGGTGAGATTATTTTTTTTTCATTTTTCATAAAACATCTTTTCAAGAGCATCTGACATAATCCGAAGTTTTAGCGAGAGCACAAAAATACACGTTCTGACTGTGGAATGAACAAGTCGAGAACAAAGAAATACGTCACATCTGAGTGTGATGTCATACGTGTAGTCTACCCGAGATAACCAGTGGGTAAGAATAGAAAAATATTTTAAATTGTGATGAAGCTGGTTAACATTTCCGTGCATTACCTCACAGAACTGAAAATGTTAAAGAGCATGAATGCCAAGGGATTAAAGGATCCAAAGATACGGTTACTGTTTTATTGGCATCTAGTACCACAGGAAAGAAAGTAACTCAAATAATCATTGGGACGTCAGCTAATCTGAGATGTATGAAAAAATGTATAGAGAGACACCCTTGGTATCTTCTTCCAATAAATTACACAACGTTTATCCAATTTATACTCGTACCGACAAGTCAATTATGTTTCCAACGAGAAGGCATGGGTGAATTCCTAAGTATTTAATGAATGGCTTATTAATGTAAATGAAGATAATAAGAAAGAATGAAGAAACATTATATTGTTTCTTGATAATGCCTCGTCACATATTGTTGACATTACTTTATCTAACGTAACATTTAAATACCTTACGCCCAACACAACCTCTAACACAACCTCTCCCTTGATCAAATAGTAATTAAAACGTTCAAGACTTTTTACTAGGGGAAAATTACTTAGGTCTCTACTTAGTCATATTGACTCAACTGAAAGTGTTCAACAGCTATGTATACAAATAAGTCTTTAGGATGCCACAAGCTGGATCAAACGTTCGTGGGCTGATTTAAGGGTAGAAACAATAGCGAAATGCCTCCACAAGTCAGGATTTTGATGTTGATCATCACAGTGATAAAGAAATTATAGATGATGATGATAATGTACCATTAGCTCTACTCATTTACCAGTTGAAGATTACGCAGGATGAACAAGTTAACTTTGATCATTTTGCTGATTTTGAATATAATTTATATCAGTAATTATTACTAGAATCTTCGTTGGCAGTATTTTAGTACAGTACGTAACTAATAATCATGTGTCTCGTATATAAAACCGCTAACTGGTTAGAAGGAAGTTGTATCTAGTTACTTAACTAAATAGTCACTTACCTAACAAGTTAATTATACGTGGAAAACACAACTCTGACACCTTATTAAAAACACTATTTCAGGTGATGGGTATACCTTTTGGTGTGGTAATGATGAGCATAGAAATTTGAGCCGTAAAAACTTTTGAATCATGCAAGATGGTGACGGGGTTAAGGTCTTGGAGTATATTGAATCTGTTTCAAAAAACATTCACGGTTAGGATCAAGCAAAGAATAATTGATCCCTATAAGGCACATGCTTATGATATACCCAACGGTAGTCGTTGCTCAGAATTTATGAATGCTACATTTCCAAGTTAAGTAAACAATCGCCGAGTCGTCGATTTATTTTCAACCTCTTTTGAAACCAGTAAACAAATATTTGGCTTGCATTAACACGTGTGTGTTATAACAAATTGAACAGCTCTATTAAAACAAGTATGGCGGCAGAGGTTTTGAGTTGCATTTTACTTAAAGAATGAAAATATGTTTCAGTACAATTAATGTACTTTACTTTAGTATTTATGTTTTGTTTTTACTGTTTTAAATGATTCATGTGCTATGTATATATTATTTCATTTAATAAATAAATTGTATCTATCTTTCTAACTCAATAAATAATGTTTTTTATTTATTTCATGGGGATATGGATTTCCACATAAAAAGTAGGATGGTTAGCAGTCTACGAAATTATGATATGAAAGTGGTTGCCCAAACAGGTTATTTTAGCAGTTAGCACTATATCTTGTTTGCCACAAAAGAAATTTTTAGTTGCCTGAACTAGAAATATGTTGTCCCGGGCAACCGGACTCCCAGTAATTTCGTAGACTGGGTTAGTCATACTAGTTGTATAACTAGAAGTACTCGTAATTGTATTGTTTTTGAGAGCGATTTCTGATTGTCGCTAGCACGTTTGTAAGAGAAAATGGCATTACTGCGTTTACCCGTTTGTGCCATTACTAGCTGGTCAGGAATATTTCCCCTGAACAGACGAGTGGCAGAAGTAGCTTCCAATGAATGATTGGTTGTGCAAAACATTAAAGTGTATAAACTTATAACTAAAAAAAATCCACATAAATTTCAAAAAGTACAATCTGTATTAATTGTACATGCATTCAAATGACCACACCACGAAGAAAATTTGTCGAAATACATGTTTGTTAATTAATACAAATACTTGATCATCAAATTCTAAATTATATGGTTTGCCAACCCAAACGTAAATGAATTCCGAAGCGGAATATGTCGATTTTTCTCGCACGCTCTTCGAAGTGAATGGCGTGTTTACCTGTGACTCAATTAAAAGGCACAAAAATTCGTGACATTGATAGGTGTATTGTTATGTTGTGTTTCTTATTCATTTGTTCACGTAATTTTTTGTGTAAACTGTGACGAAATAATTGATGTTCTGGTGCGTGTTCAGTAAGTATAGGATAGAGCATGAGTAGCAGTTTGATATGGGATTTATCAACGAGCGAAGCGAGTTGATAAATCCCATATCAAACTGCTACGAGTATTCTATCCGACTTAGACAACGGGTATGACATTATAAGTTTATAATGTCCATTTTCATTTATTTCGCACGTGTTTATACTACTGCCATCTTTTAGCCACATAAAAACTCAGAATAATATAGTGGGCCTTAAACTTAAACAAACGATATTAAATTTTGAGTCGTGAATTTCGTGCGAAAGCTAATTAAAACTCATAAACACAATTAGTAGCGTTATTCATGAATGTAAATATTATTAATGTGCCCATGTACGAAATGTGCAGTTAAATAATTTTAAAGGGTTCAAATTAACAATCATTTTTTAAATAATCAAAGTAGTTATTCGTCATAGGAATAATTCTTTACCACAGAAATAAATACTGTTTTGGCTAACCAAGAGCGCTATTAGGCTGTAAGTACATGTTATTGTTTTATATATTTCATCACTTTCTAACATTGTTATAACTAGTAAACGTGTGAACATTCAATTTAGACCATATTTCTCATAAAAATAATGTAAGATAAAAAGTACAAAAAGAAAAGTATAGAAAACGTAAGAAAATAGAACGGTCAAGATTTAAAAAGCTTATAAGTCTTACTATTTGTTATTAAAAACTTCATTAAATTGGCACAAAGGGGGGCAACAATGGCAAGTGCTTAGATCCTATTTAACTCTCTTTCTTAATGTAAATCGTATTAGATAATTTTAAATATACGCCCCGGTGGCATGTTTATGATTTTAAACACAGGGTATAGAAATATACAAAATATAACGCGTGACTGTATAAATTTTGTTTTTGATTAATTTGATAAGTCTTCAATATATTTTTGTAATAATATTTAAATATCTAGTTAAATAATAAACAAGGAATCTACAAGCTTAAGTAAGACAGAATTAGACACCAATTGAATTTAATTGACATAATAAACTGCTTACTATGACAACCCATTCGTTAGTATTTAACTTACGATAGAAAACATCACAGTTTTAATGTGAATGTCGTTATTGTGACTTAAATGTCATACATATAGCCAAGTGTTTGCCTCCTTTAAGCGAAGCATTTGACTGGCTCTGGTCGTTCCTAAACACCATGCCATTCCTTTTTCATAGAGAAGGGAATTAAGGCTTGGTTACCAGAGCTGCTAATGTTTTGCTAGGAGTTGGCTTTCGCTGTTAATTTTGGTGTTTGTCTCCGAATGGAGACGAACCGATCTGCATGAGTCGTGCATGTGGTCGCACGATCATGGCGCTTTATTTCCTGTCTCATTTAATTGCCCTCAAAATATTTAAAGTAAGTAGGCATACTAAATTTATTTAACTATCAGTTAAATAAAATTATATCCTATTTAAATGACTGACGTAACTAATCTGTTACACAATTTCTCTAGGTTAATTTATTTAGTTGGGATTTTCTCCAAACAAAAATCTACATTCGAGTTCTTTTCCACAAATGCCTTACTTCTAACAATCATATCACGAGGGGTTTAATAGATAGGACATGGTGCCAATGCAGTTTCACATTTATATATATATCACATAATCTGCAAAATTACGTAGTTATACGTATGCAAATTTCAAACCAGTACGGTACGTGTACAAAATAACATTACGTGTAAGTGTTAACGTTAAAATAAAACAATCCAGTCCACATCATCAATTTTCAAAACATGGCACATGAGTCCATACTATTGTGGTTCAGTGACAAAGTATTAATTCTTGTGAGGACTTAAATTAAAATAAATTAACAGTTAATTTTTCAAAACTTTGGTTTGCTTTCAAATTAATACAGATAAGCTTATTGAGACACATGTATATACTCAGCAGTTGATTGTATTAAACTGATAATGGGGCGGATCTAGACTTTTTACAATGGATTGTACTATTTCATGACTTATGCTAGTCGACAAATGAGACCATGAATAAAATCTTTCCAATTTTCATTGTCGCTTTAATACAAACTATAACATTGCGTTTTGTTCTTAGTGCGCTCCTAACTTGAAAAGTCTGAATCCATCCCATACTTTCACGCTCTGTTTTCTCGAGTTTTAAGCACGGAAAAAAAACGGTCTGATAATATCAAACACTTAACCGTGTGGTATGAGATTTATCAAACACTTTTTAAGCAATTTGATTGGCTGAGAGGGGGCACCGTTGTCTAACGACTGTTATAGTGCGTACAAAAAAAACGTGTTTAGGTAAACATTATAAATGAGACCATTCTTTTCAGGGGTAAGCAGTATTGAAAATAAAATTTGTGTAATTCATTTTAACAAAATTAACATGGTTGATAAACCACCACCACTTGGTAAATCTTGCTTGTTATGGTAGAGAGCTTTACATTACACCAACAACTAAGACACAAATAAAACATACCACAATTGTTTATTTTAAAGTCATCCTGGGCATCCCTCGTCGTGGGTTAGTCCATTGTATTGTTATTATAAAGTGTTTTGTTTTCTTGTTCGAACTATAGCTAACGTTACGGGTACGGGAGAACTCAACCCTAAGACAACTCAACCTGTGCAAAACTCAACTCAAAGTTGGGACGACTCAATCCGTTAGTAGGGGATTGAGCTGTCTCGGGTTTTCAAAAATTTACCCATACTCTATATTGGTAATTTATTTGTTTTCAACGTAAGCTTCGAAACGAAAATAGGGAAATCGAAAGTAGACATTGAAACGTATATAAAACACATTTTCACTAATAATAAGTTTGTTGGCGTTTGATTTCCGTGATAATATTTATTTGTGTCATTGTAATGTATTCACTGGCATAAAGTTTTATAAGTTTTGTGTGTGAACATGCGTGTTTATATGTTATACATAGTGTTTACCAGAGTGTTTTAATTCAATTCTTTGCTGTGTAAATAATATTGGATTACTGTGAACATTCAATACATACGGAAATAATGCGAACCATCGGTCAACGTATATGTAAGTTTGATATTCTAGTTACACAATTAACAATATTTTTTTGTATTTTTATATTTTTACTAGATTAAACGCCGTGTCAAGAATTTAGGTCATTTTACGGCGTCCAGCGCACCTAACCTAGCTTTTCTGGACCATTGTCTATAACCA
Organism: Mactra quadrangularis; assembly: GCA_025267735.1. NCBI lineage: Eukaryota > Metazoa > Mollusca > Bivalvia > Venerida > Mactridae > Mactra > Mactra quadrangularis. The sequence continues at coordinate 23,127,484 of CM046301.1, read as the reverse complement.
GTACTCACCTACCCTTCCACTAGGCCGGAAACTTCTCCATATTATCTAATCAATGGAGGAAAATCGACATTTATTGTACCCCCTCGGGTACGAGATTCCAAATCCAGGCGCGCTACCAACTGCGCTACCGACCCGGGTTAAACAATACTAATATGCATGGTTTTATTATGCTATTCAATTCTTATTTAAAAAACCAATTAACATGCTTGAAATGTTTTAAACTGCATGAATATTGAATAACTTTCAAATATTGTTATGCTTTTTTGTTTCTTTTTTGTCATATGGAAGACTTTAAACCGATGGTTTGATAACAAGAAATCAATAAAAAGTTATATATTCATTTTGTGTATTCTATGCACTTTTCAAAAAGTATAGGTTATGATAAGATTCACAATAAAAGCTAAGGACATGGTTCATTTGGGGGCAAAAATGGCCTAATCAACAATTTGAATTATTTGGTTGGAAAAATAAATGTGCAAGTCTAAATTTTACAAAACACTAGTTTAATTGAACTTTCTGTTGTTTTTGTTGCCATAGCAACCACATAATTCTACTCTGCCATAAAAGTGCGATTTTGTATATGTCAACTCGTTTTTATGCAGAAATATTTTCAGATTTAATTATTTTCAACAAATCAAAGCTTAACCAAATGTATACACGTAAGTCACTTATGGGAACATTAATTGGCGCTATTTTTTTGGCTTGTTTGGGTTTTTTTTTAAGAAAAAAAGCTGCAAAAGAGATAAAGATATTGGGAATTTTGGGAATAATTCCGTATCTCAAAGCTTTTAAATCGTACAGATTATTTTTTTTTGTAAATATTTCCGCTTTGATAGGTACCTAATATTGAAAAAGGTTTGAAAAAATTATATGGGCAAATAGTTGTTGATTTTAGGTAAAAAGCACTAAAATATGATGTAAAACTGGGTATTTCTGGAATAATTCCTTATGTCCCAACATTTTCATCACTCGTACTTTATTTCTTGTACACATCACCACTCTGATAAGTGACACATATTAAAAAATGTTTGAAAGAATTCTATATACAAATAAATGTTGATTTTAGGTAAAAAGCACTAAAATATGATGTAAAACTGGGTATTTCAGGAATAATTCTATATGTCCCTTTAATTTTGGTAGACGATTTTAAACACTTTTTTATTTTTTTAACCCACAGCACAGCTGTCGACAATCTTGATAATTTTCTGGTGAAATGAAAACATACTTAGGAACAATCTCACAAAATTTCATTGTTGTCGACGGTTGTGCTGGTATTCATTTTGTTGAGTAAAGTGGACAATTTGTCTAAAATCGACGGATTTTTCAAAACCTAAGGTCAAACTTAACCAAATTAAATCATAATGCGTCCTTTTAATACAATGGCATTTGGTATTTTTGTGTAGTTCAAGGATGGGTCTGTATATAAATAAACACTTCTTGCTGGTAAATAACATTTTATTTTCTTCAAAAAAATTGGGCCATTTTACAAGGTTAGTGAACCTTCTCCTTTAAAGCAGACAAACACAACACATATCACCAGAGCATCCTCTGATCAATATCAGATAAATTAATTTAGCAATGGGATGGGCTTACCAGTAGTAAGATATATATAGCATGATAAGGGTTAATAGATAGGAAAAATGATTAAGAGAAATTAAATAAAATGCAGTAGTAAATTAATTTTATGCAATTAATGACACTTGACGCACTCGAGGATGTATTCTTGTTGAGAAGTGTGTAATGGACGAACATCAACATTTAAGAGATGATGCTGTGAATTAAAACTCCTAAACTCTTGAGATGGTTAGTGAATGATGTTTGATATCGTGTATGGTGTCTGAGGACATTAATGACGGTCTGACAACACCACGGCATGCTGCTGATAAGCCTGTGGACATTATGGTGAGGAAGCTGGTACCATTTCCCCGAGTGCAATTCTCAGTTGTCTCAGTGACATGTAGTTCCGTCTTCTCTTGGGCTCTAATGCCCACCCACTCCATGACTCAGACTGAACCCCCACCAGAACGGTTATGTTCTGAAATGAAAACTTGAGATAGGCGTGCAATATGACTTCTCCAAACCTTAACCCGTCTGTTCGTGAAAATCTACACAAAACATGGACTCGTCAGTGAAAAATACGGGGTCCAGTCAATTATGGTTAATATTATATGAGCCTGCGGCAATTGCGAACGTTCTTGAATATGGTGTGATGTCTATGGGATGTGAATTGCTGGCCACCATGACTTCATCCAAGCTTCGTGCACTTGGTTTCTAACGATTTGTGTACTTATACGCACATCAGGTGCATTCTAGAAGTCGTTACGTAAGGTCATAGCGTTACATGTCTTTGAACGGTTCCGAACTCTGGCGTGCTCACGAGAGACATTTCCAGGCGTGTGGAATCGATTCCACATCTTGGGATCGTCTCTTTTGGATACCCAAAGGAAATACGCACTATGCCTTTTTGACCACCCAGCCTCTTGCATTCCAATAACCCCGCTTATCTAGGATTTGACTAGGATAAACTTTCAGTTTATAACACAGGAGCCCGAATTTTTTCCTTCTTATTGAATTTTCTATATATGCGATAAATAGGAACAAATTCATCGGGCTCCTGTGGGTTTTTTTCAATTTCAACAACTGATACACCCTTGAAAATATCATTAGCAAATTTTGAGTAGTATACATGAAGATACACTGTAAATTGTAAATATTAACTAAATACAAATATTTAAACTATCAATTCGCGCAGGATTACATTATCGTCAGAAAATAAATGATGATGAATCTTTTTTAAATAAAGACCTAATATCTTTGTCTGTATACTGAAATGCAAAACAACGGGAACTTTTAATAGTTAATTAATGTTCATGTAAAGTCTTGGTTTTCAAAATAGTGGTAAAAAGAAAATGCTCTAATTATGTCACAGTTCGACCAACAGCCGTGTTTTACGAAACATACAAAATGATTCTTGTCAACTTTGACACAAGATGATTTTGCAAAATTGATGCTGTATAAGTGAAAATACTAAAAGACATATATATTCATTGACAACAACATTTAAAATTATATCCTTAACTGAACTCTATAGTTATTATTGTAACGGAGGTTCACCAATATTCATAACATCAATAAATATTAAAACAAAACTAACGTAAATGAAAACTGAATAAAAGTAGGAAAAGGGTCGCGTAAACACATCTTATTTTCATCTGTCAAAATGGTTTTCGTTTGCCTTAGTTTTGTTTTAACATTTATTAATGTTATAAATATTGAAGTACCTTCATTAGAATATGAACTATAATGTTCTGTAAAGGATTCAATGTTATTTAAAAAAAATATTAATGTCTTTTAGTATTTGTTTTATACAGCATCAATTTTGCAATAACATCTTTCGTGGAATGTTTTCATCTGAATTAATTACCAGCATCACTTTGAATGTTTCTTAAGGAAATTTTTATGTGTAAAACACTGCTATTGGTGCAAGTTTGACAGAGTTAGAGTATTTTGTATTAAATTATTATTAAAGCAAACATGGACTTTACTTGAACCTTAATCAAATTACATAATTATAACTAATTCTAAAATATCATAAACTGGTAACAAGCACATGTTTTAGTGGAGTAGACTGTCGTAATCCGAAGGAGTGAGAGAGCACACTTTTCTGCGATTAAGTATACTCATTTTCACACAGACACACATGTGTATGTAGCCTTATCATGTTTTATATTATTCAGCTATACAGAACATTGCAATGCCAATGTTTGAAACTGACGAGTCTTTTATCTTATCTTAATTTTTGTTTGGTTTAACGCCGTATCAACACAGTGTATAGGTCATAAAACGGCGCCCAGCGCACCAAACCTAGCTTTCCTAGACCCTTGTCTATTTTTACAGCCATTTTTGTTATGGCCGGTCGGTGGCTGTTGTAGAGAGGTGGCTGTTGTTTGGGAGGGGGATTTTTGATGCTCGGATTTGTATAATTGATAATTGATAATTGACTTCCATGGTTTAGATATAATGGAATGTGTTTTATTTATTTATTTTGTTGGGTTTAAAGCCTAGCAACACACTGCATAGGTTATATAACGGCGTCCAGCGCACCTAACATAGCTTTCCTGGACCCTTGTCTATACCCAGTACTCACCTTCCCTTCTACAAGGCCGGAAACTTGTTCACATACCTTATTAATGAAGGAAATTGACATTATTGTCAAATTTTCATGGAAGGGTATAACCTCCCGGGTGGGATTCGATCTCTTCCTCCTTCGGAACAATAGACTCGAAATCCAGGGGCACCAACTGCGCTTCCGACCCGGGTTATGTGTTTTATAATGAGCTCTATAATGAGTCTTTAAAAACTTATCAGTTGTACATACAGGATCACATTTATATTTAATTGTGTTCATCTTCACAGATGTTAATGTCATTTTGGCATTGTAGAATAGAATTGATTATGATGAGATGGTAATTAGATCGTATTAGATGTCAGTACATCCACTGTTTCATTGCTATTGTTGAAATTTATATATGCGGTACACCATGTCATGTTTCAACTTGCAGCCAGTGCTGAATAGGTGTACTACCTTTTTACACCATCTGTCAGAGTATTTTTTTGGTTTATTTTATCACAGACAACTATTTCCTGAATTCATGATTATTACATATATTTTATACACTTATACATTTTCCTGAAGAGCTTGGTGAAACTGTCTTGTCGGCTGATCAAGCTAATTTGCGTTTCATCAGAGCAGCTACAACAGACATGTCCATAACCCCATTTTAATTTTTGTTTGTCTATGCATGCAAGCAATTGATTTCATTTTCTCTATGAAGACATTAATGTACTGAATATAGCTTATAGATTCAGTTTCAGTCTCATTATCAGTATCACTGTCGTCACTCTCTTCTGATGACCTTAGAATTTCTGAAGCTGGAAGATTCTAAGTAATAGAGAAAGGGTCACATGTAGTCCTAAATGTCAGAATTAATGACATATTTAAAGTTGGCAGATAAATGCTTGAAGACCGAGCTTTTTAGCTTTAAGTATTTATGATGTCAACTTTAAATAATGCTAGCTAGAGAGGTGTCACTATTTCATCATCTACACTTACTTTTAAGTCAATCTCAATGTCACAATCAAGTTTTCTGATTTTATCAACTCCACACTCATTAAATATTTCTCAATTGTTGATTTCTCCATTTCCCTCCAAGCTATTCACCCAATATAAAGTATCCAGCACTAAAATGTCTTTTAGAATGTAGGCCTATCTGTTTTCTCCATTTTCACTATGATATGCTCAGACCGATACCTATAAAAGTTAAAAGTAAAAGCTCGGATGATCCCCTGGTCTATTGGTTGAACAACTGACGTCGTGTCGGAAGGGGGAGGGGAGAAACACCAATCTTATGTTGCATAATGATAGATGCGATGGTACGGGATGGTGCGTTGTCAAGAAGCATCTATATTACCCTTCCTTGTGACCTCACTTTTCTGTCCACATAATTTTTCTAATCTTTAAATCTCTTACTTGGCATCCAACTTTTCTTATTGGCACAATATGTAGCAGACAGGCTATTACCTTTTACCTTACAGAAACAACAAGGCTTCTCTGACTTGCCAATTACCAGTGGTTTAAGTTTTTCCCAGACATACAATGAGGTGAATGTTATCGAGAGGTTTATTATGGACATTCCATTCGATAGTTATTGAGATATTCAATGTTTGTTTGTTTGGGGGGGTTTCAGGTTTAACTCAAATTACAAGTACTTATACCAGATGTATTTTCTACTCTTTGAAGGCATGAACATGCACAATGATTGAGGAAAATATAAAACATTGATAAAAGACATTGTACATCAGAAAACAGTCAATATCATCAATGTCAAACATATCGACTAATTTAAGTCACAGGGATGTACAGATTGAATAATCTATAACAAAGACGTCTATAAATGTAAATTTACTGTCAAACTTATCATTCCCTAATCCAACATTAGCAATAAACATTATTTCTACATATATCTAAAATCTTCCCATGAATTTATCAATTTTGTGATATTTGGAACAACATAAGATATTGATGATACAATGTGGAAATTTTATGCAATCAGAGTTTGTTGTGTCATCATGTACATGATTAACTTGTAATAAAAACAATTAATCCATAAATAATCACTTCAACTTGTGATGAAAATAAATCGACGTCAAAAAAATCAGGCAAGTTAGATATGTGGGCAATTCTTTCTCCACCTGGATACGAGCGTTCATACTGCGCATGTTTCTTAAATACCATTTTCACATCGAAATCATCCGTCATCATTAAAGAATTTAGACTATTAATGTGATATATCAACATGCAATCATTGTCCAATAACAATATGATGGACTGCAATATTTAGACAATTTTAACCAGGAAATGTAATCACAAGGAAAGCCAAGAAAATTAAATATGTTAATCAGTCTACGGCTAAGCCAAGATAAATGGGACCTTTTGATTTTGTCAATGTTACATTGAAATATTCTGAAAAGTTCATTTTAAATTAAATGAAGAGTATTTTTTGCCAACACGTTATCTTGAGAGCTTTCTGATGATGTATAGTTTTATATATGTTCTATTACCATTTTTTGAATTATTTAGGATTATATTCCCTAAAAACCCTGTTTTTACACTGTTTTTGAGTCTCACTGTGGTTTTAATCTTTTTTCATCAGTTGTTTTGAAAAGTGTTTGTTGGTTACAATTATTTTGATGTGTTTTCTATCTCTGACTGACATACAGGTATATGGTATTTTTTACGAAATTTATTTATAATCAATATCTAAGAAAATATTCATGAAATAGTAAACATGTACCCTTGTAACGCAAGTTAGAGTTTTACGTTACCATCTTTGATAGACTTTAAAACAATGTTACTGCTTTATTTTACTTGTATCACCTTTTTATTATTACAGTTTATGATTATTCTTATCTAACCCAAATAAAGTTTTGTAGAGCATATGCATTTTCTTTTTGGAAAATAACTGCTGAACATTGTAAATTTTATGTAGAGTCCGTAGCCCCTGTTTTAAACTGTGTGCTGACTAAATATAAAGAAACATAGCTGCTGTTTTATTACGTTTTCTGTTTTTGGTTGTGCCATGTAGTTAATGCAGGAAAGGAATTAAATCAGAAGAAGAACAAAAAAAATCTAAAGACAAATAAGTGCTGTCCGTAGCCCTGTAGAGTCCGTAGCCCCTGATAAATTTATATCTTTTTTCACACAGGAAAATTATAAAACTTTTCTAATTTTCTTAGTTTCGTACTTGTGCTGACTAGCTATGCGTCTAAATACTGTATGTCTTGACAATCCTTATTCTGTTGAAAATAATGTTAAATTTGACGTAATTTTTAAATTTTCTGATAGATTTCTTTAATGGTCAAACTGATACATTAGACATTTCAGAAGATACTTAAATATATATTTGTAGTGTTTGTAAGTTGAAGTTTATTGTTTTTTTTAAAGAATAATTACACTTAAAACCAAACAAACAGCTTTAAATATGTGATAGAAACAGATACTGGTGTGGTGTAGAGTCCGTAGCCCCATGTTAATTTTCACATAATTCATTATTTTGTATCTTTTACTCCCAAACTTATATATGTATAGAGATAACTTATTTGATAGATTTTTGTTGTTGAAATATACGTAGAAACAGGTTGAAAATTCAGGACTTTGTTTTGTTTTGACATTTTATGTTACTAAATTCAGGACTTTGTTTTGTTTTGACATTTTATGTTACTAAGAAACATACATTTTTCGTGTTTTCTCAAGTAAAGTAAAGGAATTGTTTTTTCATATTATTGCTCATTTTTTTAAAAGTCAGAAAATTAATACTGTAACAAAAGAATATTATTCTACAGGTCAATTTACATTAAACTACTTTCTTCAATCTATTAAATACAATCAAGTCAGTATGTAGAGTCCGTAGCCCCTGATATCCATTTTATGATTTTCTTTGGTCAAGAAACATATGATTATTCATATCAAACTTGTTCTAAATGTGTTGTCTATATCTTCGAATACTTTTAAATATAAAAAAATCAGTTTTGTTTTATTTTTCTCATTTAGATGTAAATTGAAACTTTACATTCCCTGTCTACTTGGTGTATTTGCGCTTTTGATCCTGGTAAATGTTGCAAACAATGAGAGTCAGTGCAGATCCACTTCCAAATTAATAAAAACATAAATATCAAACTTATTTATAAATCATTTATAAGAAATATACATCTTTCTAAATTTTCTAGTAGTGATATGAATTCCCGTGTAGAGTCCGTAGCCCTGGTTTCCAATTATATAATTTTCTTTTTATGGTCAGCAAAACCATATTATTCATATCAAACATGTTCTAAATGTGTTGTCTACATCTTTGAATACTTTCAATTATAAAAAATCAGTTTTGTTTCTTTTTTCTCATCTATAAGTAAATTGAAACTTAACATTTCCTGTGTATTTTGGGGTATTTGCACTTTTGACCTCGGTAAATGTTGCAGACAAGGAGAGAGTGGGCGTGGATTCTCTTCAAAATTTTAAAGTACATGTTAATGAAACTAAATAACAAATTTTCTATAAGAAATATACACCTTTCTAATTTTTCGTGTGGTGATATAAATTACCATGTAGAGTCCGTAGGCCCCTTGGGTGCATCTATTCAACCGTTCTTAACTTTTTTGTTCTACATGTTCCATCCAAGATCTTTTGGAAATTAGTGCCTAATAGACATGTCTGTATATTACTTTAAAAGATTCTGCACTCTGATGGGGTCTGAAAATTGGCCTATGTGAGACTGAATAGGTACCCTTTATCTTGGCTTAGCCGTCTACCAAATAAATGGGTGTCCAGTTTCACTGGACAACCAATTTCTAGATCGGGCTAACATATAAATCTTTTGGCCACCCAAATTTCATCGAACAAGATATAGTGCTAGCTGCTAATATGACCTGTTCGGACATCCACTTTCATAACCCAAATTCGTCGACTGTTAATTATAGAATGATTCTCCCAATTCCACTGCTAATAGAAGGAGGTACATTTACTAAATAATATTGTTTGTTTGTTTGTTTGGGTTTTACGGCGCACCAACACAGAAAGGTCATAATCGCGCCGAAAGCAATCAATGATACTATTAATTTCAACAAAATTGATGATCTAAAGCTCTATATCTTATTATATACATGTATTTCCTTTAAAAAGTTAAATATCGTATTCTATGATGGTACAGGCTCAAAAAGTTATTTAAGTGAGTTAACTTTAAAATGTTTGTCACGGATGTATTTAAGATCCTTACAGTCAAGGAAAACGTGTTTTACATTGAAATGCTCACATGGTATACACTTGGGCGCTTCCTCTTTTTTGAGAAGGTATGAATCTGGTATGACCAATTCTACATCGCGTGATCACTATTTGATCTCGGCGATTAGACAATATTATTGACGAAGATGAATCAAGGCTTGGCTATATGTCATGTAACTTATTGAAAATAGCATTGTTCCACATGGTTTGCCATTTTGACTTAATTAACGAATTCATATAATATTTCAGTGACGATGTTGTTGACCCGCCACGTGTAAAACAGTTGGTATTTGAAGTCTCGTTTTCTTTGAGAATATGTGCCGATGTCAGATTCATTATTAAAATCAGATTCAGTAGAATGTTCCTTGATAAGTATATGATCAGTTACAGCATAGTTAGCTAATAGAGTTTGCAAATGTAGATTAATTCTTTACTTTAATAATTGAGGTACTATATAAAGTTTCTACATTCTCTCAGCACCTATCAACCGGGGAAGAAACCACGAACTAGTTTTATATTAGTTACAAGGCTGGCGGGGTACCCCCGTTGCATTCCGTTTTTTTTGGCGTCCTTAAATTCTTGCCGAAGATCCTTTCTGACTTCCCTAATTTCTTGTGGATAACCATCATCTTTCAGTGTGACAGCATTTCTCATAACATGCTAAGTTTGAATCACTGAATGATTCAAATATAGACCTATTCTTTGTATTGAATTAGTTGTTTTCTACCAACAAAATATACATAAGTTACAAGAGTATTTTGCATATAATTTTATTGGTTTTAACGTCGTCAACACAATTAAGGTCATTTACGGCGTATTTTGCATATAAATTTACTTTGAGCTTAACGTGTAAAACTTTCGTAACAAATTTAAAACAATTTGTTGGAACAGGCGATAGATGTAAACAAACAATTGGAACATAACTGCTTCCCATTCATGAATACACTTGTGTATTTGAAGACACAACGTATCCTAGATCTTGACCCCTATATTACATGCCTTTTTCCGAGTTGTAGTTATCGCCGTTTGTGACCCATATATGGACGATTTAGAAGGTTTGGTAGCCAAGTTAGGCACTATGTAAGTACGCATTCTGGCATCAATTCACGCTGATTGAATATTGGATTACCTTGTGCTAGTCCAGCAGCTGCTTTCTTGTCCATGTATCTTGGATCCCTCCAAATTCCGCAATAGAATAGCATAGGCCAGAAACGTATATAGAAGAATTTTCTTTGTCTTGATTTCAGGAAATGTCTACCCTTAATCCCTGTTGGCCACCAGTCCTATCTAAAGTGCTTATTTGTTATACATAGTGAGCAGAAACATACGGGACGCTCAATAAACCCATGAAGATGCTGGGATCTGAGCGGTGGAGGAAGTTCCGCAACTTCATCGTCGGATGTGTTACTCTCGGTGTTTTTCTTTGCAACTACAACATCCCAATTCCTGTCACGAATGAAAGCCGTAAGTTCTTCATGTTGATCATCTGTGACAAACTTTCTTTCTTCTAGCCATTCTACTTGATAGTATTTTTGTAATACAGAACAAAACTTGGTTTATACAAGAGCAATGATTACTTTCGTAAAGTTTATGGCTTTTACATGTGTAATGGCAAATTTAATGGAGACAATAAATTTAAACAAATATATAAAGAATACAAGTTAAACATGTTACACCATAGATTATCATAACACAAATAATATATTACAATTACATAACGCATCATGTTTTCGAAAACACTGCATTAGCACAAAATATACTTTCGGAATTATACCTGTAATAAAAGTTAAAAAATGTCTTTTCATTTGACCAATCCGCAGTGGTCAAAATGTCCTGAATAGAACAAAATTTGTTCACAGTACAAGGAACCGAAGCAATAAAAACTGATGTATCATTCCACAAAGTTCCAAAGTACAAGTGAGGCAACGGGCTACAGTAGATGAAGAAACTGACTTATAATGTGTGACATATGAAACAGCTGTAAAGATTTCCTTATTTTAGAGACATTTATTTAATGCAAAAAATTGTGCATAGCACATACTTTTTCATCTTGAAATGTTTAAGAATTAACACAAAATTGTCAGTCCGATTTGGTCTAGGTGTTTTCAATATTTCGGGGAAAAGAAGGTCTTCCACTTTCATATTTTCTTTAAGTCTGAGCCCTAGGGGCAACCGCTAAAGAAACAAAAGAAACCACTTTCAATGTTAACACCTTTAAATCTAAACAGTCATAAGAATGTCAATCACTGCTATAATTTAACACAACCGCAGGATTCCAAATGAAATGATACTTTATGATGGTGTAGAGTGAAATATTCCTTTCGTTTTTAGACGCGTAAAAGTGTTTCCTGAGACTACACCAATTATACCATTCTCTCCATGCCAGATTGTTTTGCTTGCGAGTTCCGTGTCTCTATAGTCGTTAGACGATATCGATAGGACTTTGTGAAAATCTTCTATCCTGGAGGTGTTACTAGACTCCATAACACCGATCATTTTGATCTTCTAACCAAAATGTAAAACTTGTTGATGTGACATAATAGCAAAAAGTCTTGCTGATAAGGTAACCTAACAGGAAAAGAAGCAAAATTAATAATTATTGTATGACACCAGACTGGTGGTTTACAAAAAGGAAGAACTAATATAGCTTTCTCAACCCTATCAGTGATTGTTTTTTTACCACTTTTTCTACTAAATTGAAAGGAAGAAAAAAGTATGGTTCATGATAAGATTCATTAAATGCATCATAACTTACAGCTCCAGGTTCTCGAAACCAAGACACAAACTTGTCGAGTGGCTTGTTAAGTCTTGATGCAAATAAAGCAATACTTTGATTATAGAAATGTTGTCACATTCTAGCAAAGATATCTCTCTTGAGCATCAATTCTGTAATATCAGAAAACTTTCCGGAGTACAAATTCGCTTTTTCATTGTAAATACCAGGTATATAAGATGCAGATGAAAAAATATTTTTCTGTACACAACAATTCCAAATATCATCAGCTAGATTATCCAAAGCGTAGATGTCATTCTTTCCATAATTATCATTAATGCAAGTTACTGCAGACAAATTATCTGACTGTATCTCAATATGAGCATTGTTAACATGTTTATTCAATGAAAAACTGCAAACTTGACTCTTCATAATTCTATATAATTAATATAATAGGAACTTTCTGTTAGTGTCCATCTACTTTGAAAATGAACATTTGATTCTAGGTCATAACCACCATACCCGTGTAAAGATGCATCAGTTCTATATCTAAACTTATTTGGAAAACGTCTAGAATGTGTTTACCATTTTCAATATAATCGTTTTATGACAGCAAGTAGCCGCCCGGCTAGCTCAGTTGGTAGCACGCAAGTCTACTGAGCGAAGGCTCGTGGATTCGATTCCCGGGCGGGGCATACTTTCGTGGAGATTGGTCATGAAATTATTTCTACGGCCATTCTCAATCCTACCAATGATTTTTAAATATGTAGGACAGTTGTCAGTCACTGACGAAAGTATGCGCTTAGTAGTTGGTTAACAGCTAAATCCAGAGATTAAGCCTTTCCAGGAGGAGTGAGTAGGTTGACTGACCGCCGTTATATATAACAAATATGACACCAAGTAAGACGTCATACACGGCGCTTAACGGTGATATCTAGCATTTTTGTAAATGCTAATACTTGTTTGGTTTGTATTTACCTTTTTATTAGTATGCTTCGACGTTTCAGTTTTTTTGGTTTTGTCATTAACCACAGATTTTGATGATTTTGTTGTGAATTTACAATTGACGAATGCACTTTAATGAATTCCGACGCAGGCGAAACATTCTCTTCATTTTGAAAACCCGAAAATTTGAGCTGTAAATTCGACAAAAGCCTGAGGAAATTGATATCGACCCCAGCTTGATTCATTTTTCAGGTTACAAGAAAAAAGCACACCGACAAAATAGCGAGTGGCAGTTATATATATTTAAGATTCGGGCAACCTATAATTTATTTTGGGCAACTAAAAATATACTTACTAGAAAGTGTTGTCTATATATATGAAAGATACGTATTGATTACTCGACACAAAGGTCATCTCGACGTCACCCTCGGAGCAACCATAAGAGATCCTTTACGACAACGGTCTATAGGATATCTGTTTACGGTTATTGGATACAGAGTAAACAATTTCAACTTACGCCTTATATGAGCATTTTTGGGTAAAAATGTAATAAATATGTATGCGCTATTTGAATCTTTCTTTTTTTGACTTGATATTACCAATAGGTGCCGAAGTAATTTCGAGATCTATATGTAGTTACAGGCAAAGACTTATCAAGTGAATATTATGTAGATTAACATCATTAACAGGACAAAATGCTAGAAATCTACGTACAAAGGTTAACTTGAGTTTATTTTCTTATTTCCCTTAAGACTGAACGTCAAACGATTTATCACCCAACTTAGTGATTTTTATTTGAGTTGTCAATAATCAAATAGATGCTATTTCAGAATCAGTTTTCTTATCTATAAAAACCGCACGATTTTCAAATGAAGATGAAATCTCTAGCAATAAGTAATTTATTCCAACTGCAATTTATTATTTGTTTAAAATTTTGTTTGAAAATTATTGAATCATTGGCGGCCGGCAAGTTTCCGTTCCACAAAAGACACTATACACATGTATATTCATAAAATTAGGTCACACCGACAGGGGTAGGTTTTTAAGAGTTAAACCAATGGCCAACATTTGGCTTTTTAACGGTTAAAGTTATATACATGAGTGTTTTGCCAAATGTTCGCTCTTCCGAATTAGACCAACAAACGTAGCGCATCTCATGCCAGTAACAAAGCCTTGTGTCCAGCAATATGCTCATTTGTCGCATGTTATAAGATAAAACATCGAGCAGTCTTAATAAATAAAGTTTGAATGAAATACTTAAGCATTAAAATCAGCTGTCATTCATGCCATCATGCCATGTTTTAATTACTGAATCAACTACTTATCATATACCAAACTAGCTATACCACGTGGCATTTTGTCATGTCGGGGACATCGTATTTATAGATTATAACATACAGTCTCAATGTATGTTATTCTTCCATAACATATAAATTTAATATTTCATATTTTGCTATGGGATAACCTAGAGTGTCTGCTCCTTTTAATAAGTAACCAATATGTAATCGATTTATTAAGAAAACAGTACGTTTTAACTTTAATAAACCGATACAGCTGGTAAAAACAGTAAAAAATCACGCCTTTTCATTTTACAAAAAAATCCATGCATCAGCCAATGTCAATGTATTTAAAATGAAATGTTGATTTTTGTACATACCTTTACATATAACTCGTTGATAAACAGCACACAATCTTAATTAAAGATGGTCCTCAATCCTACAAATTTTCATTTAAAAAAAAGGTTTATTCTAGTTTATTTTATTTTTAACTCGACTTTTCGATGAAAATGAAAACGTATGACAACACTTATGGGTCCAATATTTTCAACTATTTGATTGAAAATTGATATTCATATTCACTGGAACTAAATCATCAATATGATGAAGAGATATAACTATTGGTGGATTTTTAGTTATGTCCCTTTTATACTTAAGATCATCACAAAATATAAGGTTAAAGTTTATATTGAATGAAATATTTTTAATACTAATCAAGGTACTTGATAAAACGTCTGTTTTAAACGAACGCATGCAGAGGAACATTAGTCAGAAATTGACGTCTATGTTTGTTTATTTGTTAGAACTTTCTATGGAGCGTTTCTATGGTGGCTGATTTATGCCATGTCGCATTGTTGTCCCGCGGGGCGCCACACGAAAACACGAAAGTACGACAAAATGGTCTTTTTGTCGTATCATCGTCCCGCGAGGCGCCATGCAAAAACACAATCATACGACATTTTAATCATTTGTCGTGTTTTCGCCTGTGACAGCTCAATGCAACAATGTATTTTTACGACAAAACTTTTACAAAGATACGACACATTTTCGTGTCGTGTTATTGCCTTTATTTTGTCGTATCTTTGTGTTTTCGTCTCACAACCCGCGGGACGATGATACGACAAACAGACATTTGTCGTATGATTGTGTTTTCGTGTGGCGCCTCGCGGGACAAAGATACGACAGAGTAGATCTGTCGTATAATTGCATTTTCGCTCTTTCGCCTTCCGCTTACACATGCGCAGAAGACTATTGAAGATGTACGCATGTGTGAGCGGAAGGCGAAATTAGTCAACCTTTAGAAAATAAAATGGTTAATTTGTCAAAAGCAATGAACTTTCTTTGTAGAATTTAATGTTTATCCTGGTAGTTTCAAGAAGTTTCATTTCAAGGAACAATGTCAAATATTTTAAGAAAAACTAATTCAAACTATTTATAACAAGGGATTCCAAGAACACCCAATTACTTGTTGTTTTTTTTCCATACATCATGAATCAGCCAGCGTCTGTTATTTTCAATTTGCCGTAATATTAGATAATAACGACGCGCAGCCGAGTTAATAGTTCTATTCCAATGTTCAATTAAACAAGCAGTAATATTACATTCGTTCCCTCGGCGAGAATGCTGGTATAATCGACATTGGGCACTGTGTGAACCCTAAAGAACTAGAACTAATGCTTTAACATGTGTTGATAAATACATGTTCACGACTAAGGATTATATGACATAAAGTGGCAATACCAAATTGGGGGTTTCACAGACATAAATACACTGTACACTTATTACTAAATAAAATATCACAAATTTGAGCATTACTGGACGATCACGTGGCTAATTACTTCTTTTATGTTTTCAATTTCACTACTGGATGCTTTTGTTAAAGGAGGGTTGACATTATTGAAAACAACAGTTTTTAGTTTAAAATCACTGTATGGGCCCGTTACAGACAGAAGTCATATATTATACTCAAAGTGAAAACATGAATGTTAACATGACTTTACAATACTCAGAAAACATGTAAAACCTAGAATGTATGTCTTTTTTGGAATAAAATTGTTTTTATTACATCTCATATAAAGCAACGTCATTTTAAGTATGTCTTCAACGATTAATACATATCGATGTTACACTTTGAGCAATCTGATTAAAACCCGATCTAAAATTTTTCGCTCGCATACTCGCTAATTTAGATCTGGCCTTTTTCAAACCAAGGTCACGTTCAGGCGACCTTTTCTCATCATAATATTCATGACGAAAGTGTTATGATACGTAACTTGTTTACATCGTCTACGTCACGCAATTTTAAATGAGCCGTCCAATCGCAGACTGAATAATACCGCTGTTTAATTAGCATGCAAAACTTTGTATAAAAATAGAAATTACGAAATCAAAATGTGATTAATAGTGTTTTCGTCTAGATGAAAGCTACGCATTGATTGGTCGACACAAAGTTCATCTCGACGTGACCTTCCACGGAGAAAGTAGAGATCCTGTACGACAACGCTCTACAGGATATCTGTTTACGGAGATTGCACTTTGTGTGGTACAAGCGATGTTACACTTTATGGGGTACAATTGATGTTACACTTTATGTTGTACAAGCGATGTTACACTTTATGTGGTACAATCGATGTTACACTTTGTGTGGTACAAGCGATGTTACACTTTATGTGGTACAATTGATGTTACACTTTATGGGGTACAAGCGATGTTACACTTTATGGGGTACAATTGATGTTACACTTTATGTTGTACAATTGATGTTACACTTTATGGGGTACAATTGATGTTACACTTTATGTTGTACAAGCGATGTTACACTTTATGTGGTACAATCGATGTTACACTTTGTGTGGTACAAGCGATGTTACACTTTATGTAGTACAATCGATGTTACACTTTATGTGGTACAATTGATGTTACACTTTATGTGGTACAAGCGATGTTACACTTTATGGGGTACAATCAATGTTAAACTTTATGTAGTACAATCGATGTTACACTTTATGTAAAACAAGCACCAAAGTTAGCTCCGTTGTTGTTCAGTGATATATTTCTATAGAAACAATTACAATTGCGAACAAAATGACCGAATCAATGGCGATGTCTTTAATTCCAAATGTCACTTTTCGTTAATATTTAAACCATTGTAATGCACATTTTGTGGTTGAATTTCTTTGCTATATTATTGAAACCAACCAACGTTCAATCCAATTTTAATGGCGTGTTCTGTTTTACTATGGCGTCTTAATCTTAGATGTTTACCATAAATATCGGAGTAGACGTACAATTTTATACTTAATGATTGATTAAAGGATCATTCAAGGATTGCACCAGAGTCATTTTTATTTAGTTTAACTGCATAAAGACAGACATAATTCCTGTTTCAAGAAAATCAAAGTACTGAATGTTGTCGACTGAATATAATAAAACTTACAGCAAATCTGACTTCTCTGAGAAATTAAAGCTTATGGAATAATAAAAACTTTAACAATGTAATGTCTGATCATATTTATCTTATACTATATCAACCACTTACTTTCAATGCCTTACATACAGTTATATTGTCGAATGTCATGAATGATATGTCCTGTAGTCGCGGAAACGTGTTGTCATTTCTAGACATTGAATTGTTTATTTAGGCAAATTTAATCTCATTAAGATTCCATGCGATGTAAATGTCACAAGTCATCTGATTTTACTTACAAGGCAATGTATCTATACGACAGAAATATAATTTTATATATGTGGTATAAAGTATATATATCCAGGAATTAGGTTGTCTCAATCAAATACTTTTATCATTGTCTTGATATAGCTGAATCGAGAGGAGTGGTTTATACAATAAGAATTATTTTGTGACATTCTTTCAAATAACAAATATATTACAAATTCGAGCCGCCCGGCTAGCTCAGTTGGTAGCACGCAAGTCTACTGATCGAGGGGTCGTGGGTTCGATTCTCGGGCGGGGCATACTTTCTTGGAGATTGGTCATAAAATTATTTATACGGCCATTCTCCCTCCTACCAATGATTTTTTATTATGTAGGGCAGTTGTCAGTCACAGACGAAAGTATGCGCTTAGTAGTTGGTTAACAGCTAAATCCAGAGATTTAGCCTTTCCAGGAGGAGTGAGTAGGTTGGATTACGCCGTTATATGACCTATACAATGTGTTGTTATGGCGTTAAACCCAACAAAAACAAAACAAACGTACCAATATAAAACTATATGTGTTTTATATTTAAATTATGTTTTCTCATTCAAATACTTTTATCTTAATGTTTGAAATAGTTGAATCGAGAGGAATAGTGCTAACGTATAAAAAATCTGTAGAATTCTTTCCAATAAGACATGGATTACAAATTATACTCTATGTTCTAATATCCAATCAAATTGTAATAAAGATGGTTGAGGTGCCGTTCCAGTCCATAGGGTTTCCAACAGAATGTATTAAAACAATTGAAGACTCACTATTTTTCTACTTTTTACGTTCTAATCTGAAAGAAGTAGGTGCGTTTACCCCAATGCTGCACTCATATTGAAAATTACAGAATAAGAGGTCAAAATCAGTCAAAATTAGCGAAATTCGCCGCACCTGACCCTAATCAAGGGCCCCGTAAGCAGTCAGAATGAACTCTAAAGTACACTATATTTACATTTACTTGAAGTTAGAAGATATATCTTTTTACATGAGAAATATTATGACCGAAATCGTTAATTAAAAATCGGTAATTTTACAGGGCCGAGTCGCACCATGGTTACTTAATGCTTTAATATACTAAAGTAAATATACTTAATAATAGTATAATAATTTTTAAATAATGTGAATTCTATATAATATGGAGTTGGTGTCTTGCTTTGTATCAATACATTTCATATTTTTATGATATAATGACTGTACTTTCTTCTACGACCTTTTCTAAACTGAATATGATTAGCTAATGTTAAATTAAGGGTCCATTCAAAGGTGATGATTTAGACACCTTTGGGGATGTGTCAAATGTTATTTGTGTAACCGGAAATGAAATACAATCCCTATTAATAAATTAGCAATAACCCGTGTATCCTTTGATATTCTCACTATAGACCAACTTTCTCAATTATAAAATATTGCTTAACTAAACTCAATTTGTAAAACTCAGTTGAACCAGACTAAATATCATTATCAGAAATCATAATTGAAATTTGAATTGTATTTGCAGTATAATTTGGAATAATTATATCCTTTGGAATTAAGGCCTAAAATATAAAGCATGTACTCAGAAATTTTAGTCAAACTGTATACAATGTGTGTCTTTTTACAAATCTCGGCATAGATGATATGTACAACCAATACTACTAATAGGCAAACTCTGAAATATCTATTTAGCGAAAAAGTGAATACATCTCAATACTTTCTCAATTTGAGTGTTTCCTCTTATGTCTACATATTCACACAAATAGATTATATACTCTGATGTATTTGTTTTATCCTGATCTCGTTTTCTATAATAATTTCTATGAAATTGTTTATTTAGCGCTTTGTATTGATGTTTGACAGGAAATTAAGGTTTCTTGCAAGGGTAGTCGTTAGATTATTTTATATATTGTTCATACAGAAAAGAAATCACTTATAATGTCCAAGTTTAGACTACAAATAAAATCTAGCATTTATGCACTTTCCTCCAAATCTTATTGTTTCATATATTAAATAATGTTTATTTTTTATTTTTATCTTTAACATGCACATTATATCAACATAGTTGAAGGATTGGTAAATTATTGTTTTATCAATGATTCTTTTTTTCTTAAGTTCATGTGATATTTTAAATACATGATGGGGATTATTCGTTAAAAGTAATGATTGGTAGAACATCACTCTTTCATCTTTAAAATAAAACACACCTGTGTCCTCTATCAGACTTTAGTTTTATTTCTAAGAATTCAACACATATATCGAAAGAACAATGTGTCTGAATAAAACGACACATTTTTCGCCGCGGTAAAGTATCAACAATGCTATTTTAAAAGAAGGTTCGAAATATTTACGCACATTTTCATATTTAAGCTGCT
Organism: Mactra quadrangularis; assembly: GCA_025267735.1. NCBI lineage: Eukaryota > Metazoa > Mollusca > Bivalvia > Venerida > Mactridae > Mactra > Mactra quadrangularis. Next base: position 23,107,167 of record CM046301.1, on the reverse strand, counting down.
TGTTGGGGCTAGCGTAGCCTAGAGGTTACTATGTTGGAGTAGTAATATTGGATAGTTATTTTGCATTGCTTCAAAACATTCTCTGTTGTTTCCTGGAGCAATAAAATATCCTGCTAGCTAAGTACTCGGTGCCTGGACCACCAGAAAGCGGACTCGACAGTCTTTTATCTAAGTTGAAATAACTTTTTTCACAATCGAGCTAGAATGTACAAGTATAAAACAAAACTTCAACTTCTTCAAATTCAAGTCTTAAAATATTCAGTGATATAGCACAACAATGTAAAGGAAAGAACATTTGAGAAATCACAAATATCTCTGGAATTCCTGGGGGAAATCTCAGAACTTTAATACAAAAATATAACCATTCTTTATAATGAATTAGTATACATAAAATGGGCTCATGAATGAGACTAAGTGAAATAATAAATTCATCTTGCAAACTAATTTGATTAAATGTGCTCTTGTTCAAATAAATTACTTATCAGTTTACTTGAAGAAAAACTCATGCGCCTTTTCCAGAAAACGAAATCTTTCATTTGAAATAATTTACAATTGATTTTGTTTGAAAATATAATAACTATTTCTTGCTACTTTATTTATACGCTAGTGTTGTGTAAGGATTGATTTACAAATTTTCTTCACAGTTTTTGTTTATTTTGAACCAATCTAAACCATTTAAATTAAATGGTGTCGTTATTTGTTAATACAGTTTGATGAATCAAGAACATTGGAGAAAATGTTCCAACTTGTTTTTAAATGAGCAATGAGCTCTAGGAAACGATCAACATTTAGTGGGCGTTTCATATGCACTTTAGCGGGATTTTTAAAAAAATGTATGTTACGTTTTCTGTCAGTTATAGACGTTCACCCTATAATGTTAGTGTACAACAACCAAACATTGTTGTTACTGTGTACGAAAGGTTTTTTTGTATTATTGCGCGTTAGTATCTGTCACACGAATTACCACAAACTAACAGCTCGAAATTGCACCTTTTAAATCAATGATATTGTTTTTCTCAACGTTTAAAATCAAAACACTGAAAGTACTAAATCATACGATTTATTGAAAGTCTCTCGTAATTAAGCAATGGATTAGGATGCATTTTTAGATTAGGGGGGGGGGGGGGCTAATTTAATTATACGGAAAGGAGGCAGTATTTTCGAAATAGTAAACCCTTTAAGGGAGTTCGTCAGGAAAAAGGTTTCTAATGGATTTTTTTTAAACTTCTATTAATTTGTTTATTTACACATTTGAAGTAAATTTATCGAAAGAAAAAGATAGGTCACCGAACTTTTTAAAAACAGCCATTTAAAGATGACCCCCAAAAACTTCAAAATTTCCCGCCAAAATACCTCAAAAATACCATATATCAGGCGGATGCATAGGAAATAGTCTATTTGTCATCAACTGTTGATTATTTTGGTGAAATACAATATCAATTGGATCTATCTTCCTATATCATGCAGTTTTACAGTATCTAATAAATTGAGTTTTGTAAAACTTTTCGTTAAAAATTGATCAATACCCCACCCACTTTTTAAAAAATGTCCAAATAAGTGAATGTTTGCATTAAAAATATGAACGACCCTGTAATGGAATGTTTTATTTTTTGCGTTAGAAATGTCAAATAACAACTTATTATCGGAAAAAAGGGGAAAAACAATATGTCACCGAACTTTTTAAAAAGTTACAGCCATTTAAAGATGACCCTAAAAAAAACGTGAAAATTTCCCGCCAAAATACGTAAAATAATACCATTTATCGGGCAGATGCACAGGAAATAACCTATTTGTCGTTAAATGATGATTATTATGGTGATAAACAATGTGAATATGATCTATATCCCCTAATCATGCTGTTTGACAATTCTTTATCAATCGAGTTTCACAAAATATACTTTCAAAAATGATAAATACCCCACTCACTTTTAAATTTTTCTCTCAAAATGTTGGTATTTTACAAACTAGTATTTTGTAACCTGGTTATGATTTTTTTAAAATGTTTTAAATGAGTTATACAATGTCTAATTATCAGATTAAAATGAAAAAAAACCAATAGGTAACTGATCTTTTTAAGAAATGCGACATCTTATAAACACAATCAAAACGCTTAACTGAGCAGATTATAACGTTCCAAAGTTTATTTGTAGTCAAATTTATTTGAACTTTTTAATACTATATGCATGTTTTTTATAGTTTAAGACTAAAGTAAAGTAAAATATTAATTACAAAATGGTTGTTTAGTCATAACATGATACGCTTTTGATACATTTAAGCCCAGTAGGGGTTACCCCACCCACTCCTTAAAACCCATTCAAAATCTATTTTGTGTATTCATTATGGAATTATGAATCTGAATGATTATAGACCTTCATAAAAATGTGATAAATAAATCTTTACTCTACATACCCGGTTTTTATTAAAATTCTTTTTTTTTAATTCACCATGACAACCAAATATTCTAATGGTTGTGAAAAAGGGAAACTCACATGTTTTTATTAGTTTTATACTATATTTTGTTATTGTGTTCATCCTTACAACTTCCATTAATAAACTTATACTAATGTATCAGATAATCCTGTAAAATTATATTTCTGTTGCCATAAAACTAGTTACTACACAGATCATCAGATAGGGATTTACAACATCTGCATGGCTTGTAGTGAGAGCCATTTATATTGACATGGCTGTAAGAATTGTCAACCATAAAACTTCTGATAACTGATTTTTTAATCAGTGCATGGGTTGTATTATTTGCTATTGTCTTGTCAACATCAATCCAAACAAAACCAAGCATATCTAGAAGATAAAATGAACAAACAAAAAGTAGATCTAGTTCTAAAATTCATTTTATTTTTAAAAAATTATAACATTTCATCAATCACTTGTGGCTTTGTGAAACAAATATTTCATTGGTAGTCCTATTGATTTAAAGTCTGTTTCCTAACCATATGAGTATCATCATTATAGCACACTTCAATATGTCAGTTACCTGAAAGAAAGAAACATAATGGTATATATAATAAATCATGTATACAGAAACTTCAGAATAAACAATCAAATTGCAATTGTCATATCAGCAGTAATCATTGACAAATATAACAAATAGAAGAATGATGATATAATACTCAAGGTAATTTAACTTATTAATATAATATTCAAAAAGAGACAAATGTTTCATCATATTTCTCTCATTGTTGATAAGAAACCATATTTTATTGTGCCATGATGTCTACTCAACAAGATAACTGTCAGTTTCTCTGTTTACATTCCAAGTTATAAATTGGCTAGCTGTAGTTAACCAAAAGGAAAGGTCCATTGTGCACCCCCCGTTAAGATAACTACATTCAAGCAATAAAGCTTAAAATTACATCGTTGGTGAGCAAATCATAGGTTTCACCCCCTTTATAAAAATATTGAGCTGCCCCTGAACAGCTTTAGCACTGATGGTGGGTGGGATATGAAATGTAAACAAACCTTTTATTGTTGTGAATTGAGCTACAGCAAACTTATTTTCTTATATCTACATCAAGTCAAACAGGATGATCAAACTCCATGAAAAACAATCTGAAAATTGAAATAATAATGTCTCCTTGAATAGACTCTAAAATAAAACTAAACATCAATGAATTTGTTCAATGCATTTGTAGATCTACGATTTTGGCGACGTGCTGTCTAGACAAGTTGCCTCCGAATTGAAACCATCCACACCGAATAACACATGCCAGCATATAATTTTATCAAAATATCAACGTCACCAATGTTTTCAAATTAAACGTGTTAATAATTTTGTGAATCAAATATAAATCACCATGACCTTGATTATTGTTTACATATTGCGTCATTCTACTTCCGCGTCATAAGTGAAGTTTAAAAAACAGTCATACAAATATTATCAACCAATATGACACACGTATATCAAAAATACATAGAATGTTTAAGGATTTAACATACCTGCAAGCGTGGCCCTTAATCGAATTTATTTGATGAAAACATGATCGCTCAATCTCCAAACATGACCATGTGTACTAACGTTGAAGCAAGTGCACGTAGACATACGAACGACAACTCTTGATAAGAGTGTTGAAAGTGTATGCTATACGTCGATCGTCAAAAAAAAATGATTTTTTTTCGCGACTAAGATTATTTAAATTTCACACAGATGTGAGCATTTAAGGTACATTATTTGATTTTTTCGTAGGTTATTGTAACAAAAAATGACGTTGGGAACACTGGATATTCTTAATTTAAAAAAGTCGACTATTTAGCAGTTAGCATACAAAATTGGAAATACGTATAACGGTGATGACGTAACGTAGCTTATCCGTGAAAATCACGACAAAAACTGGCGCATGCGCAGATTGGGTAGCGGACTGCCTTAAATTGTTCAAAAATTCCTTCCAACAGTACTTTTAGCACTTTGATTATATTGTGCATACATTTAATACCTTCTAACCCATAGTCTATTCAATAAATATACAGTATATAAAAGAAACATCTGATCTATAAATATCAATATATAGAACAGAAAATGTCTATCATTTCAAGCATTAGCTATGATGATTCAATTACACAAACAAAAAAAACTTATACAATCTAATTTCAGGTTATGTATATTTGGTTATAAATATCACATCAATATATCGCTAAGCGGTTTTTGTTGACAATGTAACCATAGTTTATGTGTTTTTCTTATGGAGTTTTATCATTAGATCAGTTGTATAATGATCTGGGGCGAAACTCAAAGAATGAAGAACAAAACAATTGGACAGCTTGATCGTGTTTGTACGTCAGTGGAAGTTATCAAAAAGCAAACATGAATCAGAAATAAGGACTTGCGTTCTAGGTTCTTTTAAAAAAATGCAGCTCTCCAAACATTCATTGGCAATGACTGTCTCACAATTGCTACTTAGTGTTTCTGATATCCATACCCTAACCCTTTATTTTCATTAATATTGTGTATTAGGACGGACTCTTGTTACTAAATATAGTTTCACAATTTGAGCATTCTCAGACGATTATGTGAATTGTCATTTCTTTTGTGCCACTCGTCTGTATGTGATAATGGGTCCGTTTCGCAAGGCGATCGCTATTTATCGCTACGTAGCAATTTCCTTAGAAATGGTCTGCTACTAACTTGCAAATTTAATTGATAGCGATGCTTAGAAAGTTTTTTTCTTGCTCGCCGTATTATTCGGAACACGTATGCTTTTCACAATGGCTACCGTTTTGGGAACAAGTTTTATTTTCAAAAACATTGACTCATTATTTATCAATTGCATAGATTTCATCAATTAAGTTAAAATAAATAATCGTGTTGAAAATAAATTTGAACTTTTGTTTGTAAAAGTTACCGTCTTGGATTTGCTATCTTAAAGCAAATCCATTTCGAATAACTCTAATGTAGCGATTTCCTCGAAGAACAGGTCCCACATTATCAACACATTATCACCACACTACTCAATGAATACGCGTGTTACTATTGTAAAACCAATGTGCCGATCGCTATAAGAACGCCACAATGTGAAGCATTTCCGTGCATAAATTTGTGTCTATAATGACCTTAATTTATGCAGTGCTTGATTGATGGATTGTTCGCACAAGCATGCAGTATGACGGCGAGTCATTAATCAGGATTTTCCCACGCCGTATGGCTGCAAAACTTTGACACATTCTACTGTTTACTGTATAAATCTAAATGTTGTTTTCTATGATAATTCGTAAATAAGCAATAGTTGAAACAGAATTTCAAGATTTAAAAGAACTAAGAAAAATGCGCCCTTTTTGTTAACATCGCCAAACAGGAATTGAAATTGTAACGAAGAGCAAAGCATAACACCGAGCAAACTGCACTGAAGGATTCACGACTGAGAAACAATAAATGATTAATCGTAATAGATTTTATTATGATGAGCATTTCAAAAATACCCTTTTAGGTAAACAGACAACAGTTGTTAAATTAAGACCATAATGATCATGAGAATTTGACACCCGCAACGGCAACGCTTACAGACCGACCAGACCTTTAATTACCGTATGAACATCGCCATAGGCCGACAAGTGATTTATTTATAACAATGGAACGAGGATGAATGGCCGAGAAAATTTACTGGAGCAATGTATGGTACCTTTGCCTACACTTCTTAAGTAAATATCTTCGTCTTTCTCGACACATTCTGTTCGAGCTCGCCAAATCATAATTTGATCAACTCGATTCATTGCACCACACAAAGTACAATACAAGGTATTTAAGTACACATTAACGGCTGGCTGTTTATTAATCTTCCAGTAATAAAACATGATTATGACGCTATTCAAGCATACCACAGCGCCTTGTGAAAGTCTTAACAACATTAACATGTGTTATACAGCAAGTTAGACGTGTTAAAAGAATCAATTTGAAACATTCCAATTTCTACAATGTTACTTATGTGACAAGAAAAAAATGAACCTTTCTATGAAAGAGAACATACGTAACAACATTAGGCAACTTCGTAATTGAATAGAATGGTAATTTTTGTGAATTCCCATACATTAAATGGACATCCAAAGATTGAATTACATTAGGCCCGTTAAGAATTCAACTCTTTTCTTTATGTATAGTTCTTTTCCCTAAGAAACGTGTTTTATGATTTCATTTTTTGATAAAAAAAATGCGTATTTCTCCGGGGAATTCGACGAACATATTCAGTTATTATAGAATGGTGCGTCCCGCAGCAGCATATTAAATATTGTATACATATGGATATCTGGTAAACATGTATAACGTAATATCATTAATTGAATCAATCAAATGGTAAGTAATATTAATAAAAAGACATTTCACATAGAAATAAATATTAAAAGAATTCCCTGTGGAAATGTGTATACTATCAATCAAATACATGTGTATTTGCACAATAAAGTTGAAATTACAATCCGGATATTGAGATCTTTTCTCCCGCAATTCCAATTGATTCTGGAAGTTTTTATCGTAAAATTCAAATTCTGCGCACAAAATTTAAATCAAGCAGTAAAACATGGTTATGTGAAAAAAATTAATCGTACAAAAGATACAAAGTAAACAATTAAAACTTTTTCTCGGACAAAAAGTGTAATAGCTATTTTATGCACTCTTTGAATCTTTTAAATTAAATAAATATTCCATAAAGTCGCTTCAGGGGCTCAGTTGATCGTGAAAACAAAATAATATTACTTTAAACGACATGTTTGTGAAAGTAAACAGTAATTTGAAATGTCACTTTATTGGCCAAGTAATTTTTTTTACGATAATAAGTTGATAAGTTGTATACAAGCACTGGTTTCAAACTGTATTTAATTTACAAATTCATAAGTACTGGAGTATTTTAACAAGCGTATTTCACGTACCGTTTCATATAGAGATTTTCAAGACAGGCGTGCGCCCGAAATTGTGTTTTTTTAAATCAAAATATATAGCCTAGTAATATTAGAGACCACAGCATATTTGAAAATTATCAATATCAATGCAGGTAATAAAGACCATTTTTGGAAAATGACATCACATAAAATGACGTAACAAATTACTAGATATTACGTCCTCCTGTTCACAGTCTTATGAACGGTCGAGTTAATATTGGATCGTAGCATATTTCTCCGTACTTCATGATTTATTGGTTCAATACTCACACAAGATATATACAATTTCTTTATGTTCCATTCAGAATAAAGAATGTTATGCTGTAAAGAGAGGGCATTAAAGCAATAGATATCGTCATAGACAGTTCGTTATAATTCATCGTCAATTGTTGTATTGGCATATTATGTTCAAAAGTTTCTGTGAAAAAATGAATCGTTAATACATTTTAAAATAAACATGTGATGCCAGGATACAAATTATCTTAACCCGTAGCAAAACATTTATAACCAATAAAATTGTCAATGAAAGTTCTCAAACAAATTTCATTCCCCAGTCTGATTCGTTCTTACAAAACATTTCGTTGATATCATTTATAATGTAATCATCATAACACTTTATTGTAAATTAATACAATGAACATAATAGTATAATTTCATTTGTGCTCTATTGCATGGCCTTTTTGGTCACATTGTATTATCTCAAATCGACTAATTTCAATTAACAGTATATTACCGTGGTTCCAAGGCAATCGAAAAAGATGCGACAGGGGCAAATCGTGTTAATCATTTAAACCAGTTCACAAATATAACTTCACTTACTAGAAAATATCGATGGGTCCATCAAGGACCGCTGATAATTGTTAATACACAATTTGTATTTATATATCATGATAAGAATGCATCCAGAAATGTTAAAAACAACTGCCCTACGAAGTTAGTGTCAAATAAATCTTAATGCAAGAAATTTTACAGAATAACAAATCGCCTCACGAGAACAGCTGGGTTAAAACACGTATGTAACGTTCAAAGTAATTGTGGTAGCATGGATTCATGTGTCTTGTTTAAAATTCTGTCAAATGAACTTTTGAGCTTATTAACATGATAAAACATGTCACTTGCTCTGGCAGATTTAATTTCAATAATGCACAGTTCTAGGTTGTTTATTAAATTTAATGTGTCAAATCTAACTTATCATGTACATATGTAACAAAAGCAAAACAGTATTTAAAGCGTTCCTATAAATTCAATAATAATTTAGCCTAGAAACATGAATGAAACTGAAAGTACAAATACATTTTACTGTTACCATGTAACGATTACACTGAACATAGTCGGGAAAAGTCCTGGGAACAATTTGTCTATTTTGCAAAAAGAAATGAAGTTCTTAATGTATGAATTTTATCAAGAGCATTATTCTGGCATAGTGTTAATGTTTGTTTTCATTTATTAAGTGTAACATATATAGACCATGCATTAGAGAACATCAAACCATATCACATTAACAAAATTTCTTTTGTCAGAATTTTACAAAATGGCTTTTGTAATACTTGCTTTCATGATTATTTTGAACGTAAGATTTACGTTTTAACCTAGCTACTCTCGTGAGACGATTCATTATTCTTTAAAATTTCTTACATTCATTGACACTAACTCCGTATGGTATGGGCAGTTTTTTTTGTTTGCATTTCCAGATGCATTTATATCGTATTATAAGTACAAATTATTTAGTGTTCTCAGAAGTCTTCGTTCGCATACACAGAAATTCAAACTAATTTAAACCATAGGAGGTCGACATGTTCCGCGACAATATACATGTATAGAGGTATTGTCTCGAAACGTAGCTATATCTACCTTTGATTCATACAAAGCTTTGTTACATATTCCATATGTTTCATGTCAAAGGTCAATGTATTAAGATACCTTTGCAGTGTCATTAAAACATATACATATATATTATATTCAAATATCTTAAATACATGTACAACCAACCAAATGTGTCTATAAGTCACTTTTCATGTTTAAATAATTTAAGTCATATAAGAAAACTCCTATTAACAACTGTTTAAAACAAAAGTAATAGATTTCCTTTTAAAGTAAGCATTAAGTATGAATTTAGCATTTTTGGATAGTGTGAAATTATTTAACATAGTTTTTTTTCCAGACATTGTCATTATTATTGGAACATCTTGAAATAATTTCTGTCTTAAGTCACTATATAGTCTGTACATATAAGTAAAAAAGTTGTACATCTATAGTTTCATACAAAGTGTATAACAAGTCGTCCAATATTCCATAATAATTTTCCTACAAAAAACATCTTTTATTAACACTTCATTTCATCACATAACGACCTGTCGTCAGTTCGTTGTTGAAGTCAATCAGATAAGTATTCACAATACAATAAGATAACCGCAACAATACTGCCATTCACTGGTAAAGCTCTGTTGTTATACTTATGATTATACGTGATCTACGACAAAAGATTTAAAATATGGAAAGCACAGCTTGGCCATATTACATTTCTACATCTAATGTTCGTGATCCACTTTCTGTTTTTCCTTTTTTAAAGATATATATAAAACTATGATGGGTCATTCCTCATATCAACACATTATTATCACACTACTCAATGAATACACGTGTTAATATTGTAAAACCAATGTGTCGATCGCTATAAGAACGCCACAATGTGAAGCATTTCCTTGTTTAAATTTGTGTCTATAATGACCTTAATTCATGCAGTGCTTGATTGATGGATTGTTCGCACAAGCATGTAGTAAGGATTTTCCACGCCGTATGGCTGCAGAACTTTGACACATTCTACTGTTTTACTATATAAATCAAAATGTTGTTTTCTATGATAATTCGTAAACAATCAATAGTTCAAACATAATTTAAAGATTTTAGAACTAAGAAAAAAGCGCCCTTTTTGTCAAACATCGCCAAACAGCAATTAAAATTTTAACGAAGAGCAAATCATAACACCGAGCAAACTGCACTGAAGGATTCACGACTGAGAAACAATAAATGATTAATCGTAATAGATTTTATTATGATGAGCATTTCAAAAATACCCTTTTTAGGTAAACAGACAACAGTTGTTAAATAAAGACCATAATAATCATGAGAATTTGACACCCACAACGGCAACGCTTACAGGCCGACCAGACCTTTAATTACCATATGACTATCGCCATAGGCCCACAAGTGAATTATTAATAACAATGGAACGAGGATGAATGGTCGAGAAAATTTACTAGAGCAATGTGTGATACCTTTGCCTATATTTCGATGTAAATATCTTAGTCTTTCTCGACACATTCTGTTCGAGCTCTCCAAATCTTAATTTGAACAACTCGATTCATTGCACCACACAAAGTACATTACAAGGTATTAAAATACACATTAACGTCTGTGTATTAATCCTCCAATAATCAAACATAATTATGACGCTATTTAAGCATACCACAGCGCCTTGTGAAAGTCTTAACAACATTAACATGTGTTATACAGCACGTTAGACGTGTTAAAAGAATCAATGTTACTTATGTGACAAGAAGAAAATGAACCTTTCTATGAAAGAGAACATACGTAACAATATTAGGAAACTTTGTTATTGAATGGTAAATCTCGTGAATTCCCATACATAAAATAAATGGACATCCAAAGATTGAATTACATAAAGCCCGTTAAGAATTCAACTCTTATATTTATGTATAGTTCTTTTCCCTAAGAACAAGTTTTATGATTTCATTATTTGATAAAAATACGTATTTCTCCGGAGAATACGACAAACATATGCGGTTGATAAAGAATGGTGCCCGCAAAAGCATATTAAATATTGTATATGTATCTGTGGAATACATGTATAACGTAATATCATTAATTGAATAAATCAAATGGTGAGTAATATTAATAAAAAGACATTTCACATAGAAATAAATATTAAAAGAATTCCCTGTGGAATTGTGTATACTATCAATCAAATACGTGTGTATTTGCACAATAGACCAAAGTTGGAATTAAAATCCGCATATTGAGAACTAAATTTTATATCTCTACTTGTAATGCTTACGGCAGTTGACACAGTTGCATTTAGCTACATATTGTGGATCTCTGGTCACCTTATATGCAACACAACTTATTAACTGAAAAATTGTCTTTCGCCTATAACTCTTTTAAGTAAATTAAGTGAAACATATCACACAGCGCATGAGATAACTACTACCTCTCTTCTCCTGCAATTCCAATTGATTCTGGAAGTTTTTTCGTAAACTTCAAATTCTGCGCACAAAATTTTAATCAAACAGTAAAACATGGTTATGTGAAAAAAATAATCGTACAAAGGATACATAGTAAACAATTAACACTTTTCTCAAACAAAAATGATGGTAATAGCTATTTTATGCACTATTTGAATCTTTTCAATTAAAAAAAATATTCCATAAAGTCACTTCAGGGGCTCAGTTGATCGTGAAAACGAAATAATATTACTTTAAACGACATGTTTGTGAAAGTAAACAGTATTTTGAAATGTCACTTTATTGGCCAAGTAATTTTTTTCACGATAATAGGTTGATAAGTTGTATACAAGCACTGGTTTCAAACTGTATTTAATTTACAAATTTATAAGTACTGGAGTATTTTAACAAGCATATTTCACATACCGTTCCATATAGAGATTTTCAAGACAGGCGTGCGCCCGAAATTGTGTTTTTAATCAAAATATGTAGCCTCGTAATATAAGAGACCACAGCATATTTGAAAATTATCAATATCAATGCAGGTAATAAAGACCATTTTTATGAAAATAACATCACATAAAATAACGTAACAAATCACTGGATATTACGTCCTCCTGTTCACAGTCTTATGAACGGTTGAGTTAATATTGGATCGAAGCATATTTCTCCGTGCTTCTTGATTTATTGGTTCAATACTCACACAAGATATATACAATTTCTTTATGTTCTATTCAGAATTATAAGTTTATGCTGTAAAGACAGGGCATTAGAGCTATAGATATCGTCATAGACAGTTCGTTATAACTCATCGTCAATTGTTGTATTGACATATTATGTTCAAAGGTTTCTATGAAATAAATAAATCGCAAATACTATTAAAAAAGGACATGTGATGCTAGGAAACAAATTCTTTAAATCCATAATTCAACATGTCATAATTATTTAGAAATTGTCATAGAATGTTTTTAAACAACTTTTAATTTCCCATTCCGATTCGTTCTTACGAGAAACTCGTTCATATCGTTATTTATGTAATCATCGTATCACTATGTTGTGATACGATGATTACATACCATATACATATCATATTTACTGGAACAAAATCAACAATACGATGAAGAGATATAACTATGTGTGGATTTTTAGTTATGTCCCTTTTATACTTAAGATCGTCACAAAATATAAGATTAAAGTTTATATTAAATGAAATATTTTTAATACTTATCAAGTTACTTGATTAAAAGTTTGTTTTAAACCAAAGCATGCAGAGGAACATTAGTCAGAAAGTGACGTCTATGTTTGTTTATTTGTTAGAACTTTCTATGGAGCGTTTCCCTATTTATATATCGTCTAATGGACCCCCTTTAAGAAATCCTAGATTCGTCCCCGTACCTTAGCTATTAGTCAACCTTTAGAAAATAAAATGGTTAATTTGTCAAAAGCAATGAACTTTTTTTGTAGAATTTAATGTTTATCCTGGTAGTTTCAAGAAGCTTCATTTCAAGGAACAATGTCAAATATTTTAAGAAAAAGTAATTCAAACTATTTATAACAAGGGATTCCAGGAACACCCAATTACTTGTTGTTTTTCTCCATACATCATGAATCAGCCAGCGTCTGTTATATTCAATTTGCCGTAATATTAGATAATAACGCTGCGCAGCCGAGTTAATAGTTCTATTCCAATGTTCAATTAAACAAGCAGTAATATTACATTCGTTCCCTTGGCGAGAATGCTGGTATAATCGACATTGGGCACTGTGTGAACCCTAAAGAACTAATGCTTTAACATGTGTTGATAAATACACGTTCACGACTAAGGATTATATGACATAAAGTGGCAATACCAAATTGGGGTTCTCACAGACATAAATACACTTATTACTAAATAAAATATCACAAATTTGAGCATTACTGGACGATCACGTGGCTAATTACTTCTTTTATGTTTTCAATTTCACTACTGGATGCTTTTGTTAAAGGAGGGTTGACATTATTGAAAACAACAGTTTTTAGTTTAAAATCACTGTATGCGCCCGTTACAGACAGAAGTCATATATTATACTCAAAGTGAAAACATGAATGTTAACATGACTTTACAACACCCAGAAAACATGTAAGACCTGTATGTCTATTTTGGAATAAAATTGTTTTTATTACATCTCATATAAAGCAACGTCATTTTAAGTATGTCTTCAAAGATTAATACATATCGATGTTACACTTTGAGCAATCTGATTAAAACCCGATCTAAAATTTTTCGCTCGCATACTCGCTAATTTAGATCTGGCCTTTTTCAAACCAAGGTCACGTTCAGGCGACCTTTTCTCATCATAATATTCATGACGAAAGTGTTATGATACGTAACTTGTTTACATCGTCTACGTCACGCAATTTTAAATGAGCCGTCCAATCGCAGACTGAATAATACCGCTGTTTAATTAGCATGCAAAACTTTGTATAAAAATAGAAATTACGAAATCAAAATGTGATTAATAGTGTTTTCGTCTAGATGAAAGCTACGCATTGATTGGTCGACACAAAGTTCATCTCGACGTGACCTTCCACGGAGAAAGTAGAGATCCTGTACGACAACGCTCTACAGGATATCTGTTTACGGAGATTGCACTTTGTGTGGTACAAGCGATGTTACACTTTATGTGGTACAATTGATGTTACACTTTACGTGGTACAAGCGATGTTAAACTTTATGTGGTACAATTGATGTTACACTTTACGTGGTACAAGCGATGTTAAACTTTATGTGGTACAATTGATGTTACACTTTACGTGGTACAAGCGATGTTAAACTTTATGTGGTACAATTGATGTTACACTTTACGTGGTACAAGCGATGTTAAACTTTATGTAGTACAATCGATGTTACACTTTATGTAAAACAAGCACCAAAGTTAGCTCCGTTGTTGTTCAGTGATATATTTCTATAAAAACAGTTACAAGTGCGAACAAAATGACCAAATCAATGGCGATGTCTTTGATTCCAAATGTCACTTTTCGTTAATATTTAAACCATTGTAATGCACATTTTGTGGTTGAATTTCTTTGCTATATTATTGAAACCAACCAACGTTCAATCCAATTTTAATGGCGTGTTCTGTTTTACTATGGCGTCTTAATCTTAGATGTTTACCATAAATATCGGAGAAGACATACAATTTTATACTTAATGATTGATTAAAGGATCATTCAAGGATTGCACCAGAGTCATTTTTATTTAGTTTAACTGCATAAAGACAGACATAATTCCTGTTTCAAGAATTCAAAGTACTGAATGTTGTCGACTGAATATAATAAAACTTACAGCAAATCTTACTTCTCTGAGAAATTAAAGCTTATGGAATAAAAAACTTTAACAATATAGTGTCTGATCATATTTAACTTATACTATATCAACCACTTACTTTTAATGGCTTACATACAGTTATATGGTCGAATGTCATGAATGATAGTTCCTGTAGTCGCGGAAATGTGTTGTCATTTCTAGACATTGAATTGTTTATTTAGGCAAATTTAATCTCATTAAGATTCCATGCTATGTAAATGTCACAAGTCATCTGATTTTACTTACAAGGCAATGTATCTATACGACAAAGATAAAATTTTATATATGTGGTATAAAGTATATATATCCAGGAAATGCTATTTGTCTTACCAGTATCTGTGTAATGTATTAGGATTAGATTGTCTCATTCAAATACTTTTATCATTGTCTTGATATAGCTGAATCGAGAGGAGTGGTTTATATAATAAGAATTCTTTTGTGACAGTCTTTCAAATAAAAAATATATTACAAATTAGAGCCGCCCGGCTAGCTCAGTTGATAGCATGCATGTCTACTGATCGAGGGGTCGTGGGTTCGATTCCCGAGCAGAGCATACATTCTTGGAGATTGGTCATGAAATTATTTCTACGGCCATTCTCCCTCCTACCAATGATTTTTAATTATGTAGGGTGGTTGTCAGTCACTGACGAAAATATGCGCTTAGCAGTTGGTAATCAGCTAAATCCAGAGATTTAGCCTTTCCAGGAGGAGTGAGTAGGTTGACTGACCGCCGTCATTATGACCTATACATTGTGTTGCAACGGCGTTAAACCAAACAAATCACAAATTCGACTACTAATGTTTAATCAAATTTTAATGAAGAGTGTCGTGGGGCCGTTTCATCCCATAGGACTTCCAACAGAATTTATTTTCAATTTATTATGTATTCAATAATGGGGTTCTGATTTCAATAATCTAAATAGAAAATAAATTCATTAATCGATAATCGAACTATTAATCATTTAGAAAGATTATGTTTGCAATGAATTCTGCCAATTAGGCTACCACAATCCTAAACACTTTATTCTTTAAAACCCAATTTTGGCGATTATACGATATAGCTTAACTAAACTTGTTAACCCCGGTAGGACCAGACTAAATATTATACTTCGAAATCACAACTGAAACTTGAGTTGTATTTGCAAGTATTTTTGAAGCGTTCTATTTTTTTTATTTAAAGTCTGAAATCCAACCTTATAAATGTATTAAGAAATTTAAGAAAAAAAACGATATTGCCTTAAAAAAACTCGACTTTGACGATATTTAGAACACTTAATCGTCACCATCTGATTGATTAATCCATACGGTTAGCATCTATATTTGTCTATAAAGTGAATCCATCTCAATACTATCTCAATTTAAAAGCTTCCTCTCATTCCGACATATCCACACAAATGGATTATATATACTGATGCTGATTATTTAATCCTGATCTTGTTTTAATTTTGTATTAATTTCTATAAAATTGTTTATTTAGCGTTTGATATTGACATTGGACAGAAACTTAAGGTTTGTAGCGAGGATAGTTATTAGAATATTTTGTATATTGTTAAAACAGAAAACATGTATCTTATAGTACCTAAATAAAATATAGCATTCATACACTTACCTGCAGATCTTGTTGTTTTATATAAACAATATTTTTCATTAATCTTTTTTATTGAAACATGCAAATCATATTAGCGTAAGGATTGTTGGAAATTAATGTTTTATTAGTGATTCTTCTTTTTTTAAATATATTTGGGGTTTTTAAATACGTAATGGGGATTATATCTTTAATGTAGTGCATCTCATTTTAATCTTTAAAATCAAACACTCTTCTGTCTTATATTTGACTATAGTTTTAATTATATTTTAGAAATGTATACATATCTGCAGAAAAAAACAATTGTATTCGATGAAAAGATTCCTTGATACTGCGATGTTAAATTGTTATGCAGTACTCATATCTGTCTGAATAAATGACACAAAAATGATATTTGCCGTGAAGAAGCACCGACAATGCTATTTAAATGAATATTCAAAACATACACGCACGTTTTCAAACTTTAGCTGTTTGTTGAAGCGGGCGTGGCCGAGTGGTGACAATTTTGGACTGGTAATCATTGGGTAGTCAGTTTCGCATTTGTTCGAATCGAATTCAAACCTACTCTGTTGTTTCATGGAACAAGAAAATCACCTGCTGCTAGCTTAGTACTCGGGGCATGGGGCACCTGGAAGAAGAATAGAAAGTGATTAATCTAAGTTGTGATAACTTTTCTTTACAATTAGTTTATTTTTAATTAGTATAAACTAAACTGCAACTTCTTCAAATTAAGCCTTAAATGTTACCATAAATTCATACATGAGTTCATATCAGTAAAATATTCAGTGATATAGCACAACAATGTAAAAGAGAGAACATTTGAGAAATCACAAATATCTCTGAAATTCCTGTGGGAAATCTCAGAACTTTAATACAAAAATATAATGGATTAGTATACATAAAATGGGCTCATGATTGAGACTAAGTGAAATAATAAATTCATCGTGCAAACACGTTTGATTAAATGTGCTCTTGTTCAAATAAATTACTTATCAGTTTACTTGAAGAAAAACTCATGCGTCTTTTCCAGAAAACGAAATCTTTCATTTGAAATAATTTACAATTAATTTTGTTTGAAAATGTAATAACTATTTCTTGCTACTTTATTTATACACTAGTGTTGTGTAAGGATTGATTAACAAATTTTCTTCACAGTTTTTGTTTATTTTGAACTTATCTAAACCATTTAAATTAAATGGTGTCGTTAATACAGTTTGATAAATCAAGAACATTGGAGAAAATGTTACAACTTGTTTTTAAATTAGCAATGAGCTCTAGGAAACGATCAACATTTTGCGTTTCTTTAGCGAGATTTCTTTTAAATATATGTTACTTATTCTGTCAGTTATAGACGTTCACACT
This sequence comes from Mactra quadrangularis, assembly GCA_025267735.1. NCBI lineage: Eukaryota > Metazoa > Mollusca > Bivalvia > Venerida > Mactridae > Mactra > Mactra quadrangularis. The sequence continues at coordinate 23,089,256 of CM046301.1, read as the reverse complement.
ATAATTTTAGTGTACAACACTCAAACATTGTTTTGACTATGTACGAAAGTTTATTTGTATTATTGCGCGTTAGTATCTGTCACACGAATTACCACAAACTAACAGCTCGAAATTGCACCTTTTAAATCAATGTTATTTCATTACCCAAAAATAATAACAACAAATAAATGATTTCTTATTACCTTTACTAAATCATTGTAATATAGCATTATAGTTGAATGTTAAAGTTGGGTGTTCAAGGCCACTGCATGTAATACTAAACAGGGTATCCGTGTTTAGTTTTAAGGAAATCCCGTCGACCGAAGTTGGACATACATGCAACACTAAAGTGCAAATAAGATTGATGAAAGACCGGCAGTATTTAAACATTTAAGATCAATGATATGAAATCGTTATAAGGTCACTGTCACCGGAGCATCGAATCTAAAACCAACGGTCTTCATCCTCGGGTACCCGAGATCTGAAAGACACGCTAGCTGAGTACGATCTGGATACCATTTGTGACATACTACACAGCCAACTGAAGTCATAGCTTAGTTAAGTCACCGGAGCATCGAACTTAGTGTTGACAGGCACACAAACTGGAAAGAACTAAAGCCATGCAAATTATTTTTATATTAATTGAACGCTCTACTATCAACCCGGTAGCTATATCATGTCTTAACTTGCAGCGATAATTCGTCTTGCGAAACACTCAAGTTAGACCGTATAACCTCTCTCAGGCTGACAGTAGTTGGATAGTGTGAGGGCATTGTTTCACGTTCCTTAAGTTTTATATAACTATCTATATATTTCCAAAGGTACTTTCTTTAAGCTTCACTAGTCCACCTTTAATTGGCAGGATTTCCTCCATGAGTGACAGAGAAGAAAATCTAAATGAGAATAAAGTTAAATTGAACTTTTCAGCATGTAAGAATTGAAAATTAAAATTGTCTTTTGCATGATTCCTATAACAGTGCCTTCCATAATTATCCCTTACTCTTGTAAATGTGTGATCATCAAGACATAGAATATTAAACGTATAAAAACTACCGTTGTCCAAAGAAACATTATTTCGCTTTCACGTGTTAAGTTTATTACACAAATCTCAATGCGTAAATTAGTATAAAATAAATTGTACAAATGTAAAACCAATTGTTGCTAATTGCTCTTTTACGACTGTAAGGATAATTCTGAAGGGCACTGTATGTAACGGATATAACTTCTGTTATTTGATAAGGTGAAAACATGCTATCATGATTTTAGAAGTAAACGTCACAAGTACTAGATGAGAGAATACTGACACTGACAGTTATTATACAAGATGAATTACTTTGCGTTTGTTTTACCAGAGCTAATCACAATTCTCATTTCCATAAAATTCCATGCACAGCGGAATATGGTTATGTCGTTACTTCATCAGCTCCACTTGGTCAACAATCTCTGTGAAACATGTATTACTGTGTTCTCATGAAATCTTCATAGATGTCAGTGTATTCAACAGTTAATTTGTTCTCTCATCACCATGTTTATTCTGAAATGACATAAAACAGCGGCAGAAACTATGTGCATAGAAACGTCATACAAATGTTATGTTGATGCTAACTTAAGTTCGAAAAGACATACACGTATATACAATATAATAGTTATAATACAAATTAAACTATACACCATTGCTTTGACAGCAGTCCCATGAGAGTAATGGGATTTTAAGTCACATATAGTTATGGCAGTTCTAAGAAGAATACACTAAAGAAGCACATCATTAGCGGCAAATAATTGAAGGGCGAGGCGGGTGGGAATTAAGCCGATCAGTCCATAGAAATAACGTGTGGAGACGACGCACGAGGATTTAGTGTTTAAATATGGCCAAGAGAATGCGTTTACCAATGAAAATTGTTGAAGGCAAAATCATTCACCTGAAATCTTATCGAGATGAAGTGTACTAAGCTTTTAAACCTACGTTTTGTGAATAAATAAATAAAATTATTTAGAAGATCAAAATAATTTGAAATATTTTTTTCTCAACATTTAAAATCAAAACACTGAAAGTACTAAATGAACAATTTATTGAAAGTCTCTCGTAATTAAGCAATGGAGTAGGATGCATTTTTAGATTAGTGGGAGGCTAAATTATTAATACGGAAAGGAGGGTGTATTTTAGAAATAGTAAACCCTTAAAATCGTTCGAAAATTCCTTCCAACACTACTTTCAGCACTTTGATTATATTGTGCATACATTTAATACCTTCTAACCCATAGTCTATTAAATAAATATATAAAAGAAACATCCGATTTATAAGTATCAAAATATAGAACAGAAACATGTCTATCATGACAAGCATTAGCTATGATGATTCAATTACACAAACAAAAAAACTTATACAATCTAATTTTAGATAATGTATATTTGGTAATAAATATCACATCAATATATTGCTAAGCGTTTTTTGTTGACGATGTAACCATGATTTATGTGTTTTCTTATGGAGCTTTATGATTAGATCAATTGTACAATGATCTGGGGCAAAACTCTATACAAACTGACTTATATGAATGGTAATGAAGAACAAAGTAACTGGACTGCTTAAACTTGTTTGTATGTCAGGGGAAGTGATCAAAAAGCAAAAAAGAATCATTAATTAAAACTGGCATTCTAAGTTCTTTTCAAACAATTCAGCGCTCCAAGTCTACATTGACAATAACCGTTTCACAATAGTTACTTAGTGTTTCTATTATCCATATCTTAACCCTTTATTTTATTTAAGATTATATATCAGGACATTTGTTACTAAATATAGTAGCATAATTTGAACATTTTTTCTGGCGGTTATGACGGTCACGTGACTAATCATTTCTTTTTCTGCCTCTTGTCTGTATGTGATAATGAGTCCGTTCCGCAAAGCGAGCGCTATTAATCGCTATGTAACGATACGTTACAATTTTTTATCTTGCTCGCCGTATCATTCGGAACACATCTGCTTTTCAAAATGGCTGCGTCCTTTGGGAACGGGCTTCTTTTTCAAGAAAATTGACTTATTTCTTATTAATGCATATATTTCGTCAATGCAGTTAAATTAAATAATCATGGTGAAAATTGATTTGAATATTTTTTATTTGTTGCAGCTCTATTTTGTTTGTGGAAATCGCTGTCTTGTATTTGCTAGCTGAATGCAAATCCGTTCCGTAGAACTCTAATGCTACAAATAATCGCTTTAACTAAGCGATAGGTAGCGATGTCTTTGAACAGGTCCCACATTATTAACGCATTATTATCACACTACTCAATGAATACGCGTGTAAAAATTGTATAATCAACTACAATTGCTACTAGAACGCCACAATGTGAAGCATTTCCTTGTTTAAATTTATGTCTATAATGATTTTATTTCATGCTGTGCTTGATTGATGGATTGTTCGGACAAGCATGTAGTATGACGGCGAGTCATTAATCAGAATTTTTCCACGCTGTATAGCTGCAGAATTTTTACACATTCTACTGTTTTACTGTACAAATCAAAATGTTGTTTTCTATAATGATTCGTAAACAAGCGATAGTTCAAACATAATTTCAAGATTTAAAAGAACTAAGAAAAAATGCGCCCTTTTTGTCAAACATCGCCGAACAGCAATTCAAATTTTAACGAAGAGCAAATGCATAACACCGAGCAAATTGCACTGAAGGATTCACGACTGAGAAACAATAAATGATTAATCGTAATAGATTTTATTATGATGAGCATTTCAAAAATACCATTTTTAGGTAAACAGACAACAGTTGTTAAATAAAGACCATAATAATCATGAGAATGTGACACCCACAACGACAACGCTTACAGGCCGACCAGACCTTTAATTACCATATGACCATCGCCATAGGCCGACAAGTGAATTATTAATAACAATGGAACGATGAAGAATGGTCGAGAAAATTTACTAGAGCAATGTGTGATACCATTGCTTATACTTCGATGTAAATATCTTAGTCTTTCTCGACGCATTCTGTTCGAGCTCTCCAAATCATAATTTGATCAGCTCGATTCATTGCACCACACAAAGTACATTAAAATGTATTAAAATACACATTAACGTCTGTGTATTAATCCTCCAATAATCAAACATAATTATGACGCTATTCAAGCATACCACAGCGCCTTGTGAAAGTCTTAACAACATTAACATGTGTTATACAGCACGTTAGACGTGTTAAAAGAATCAATGTTACTTATGTGACAAGAAGAAAATGAACCTTTCTATGAAAGAGGACATACGTAACAATATTAGGAAACTTTGAAATTGAATGGTAAATCTCGTGAATTCCCATACATAAAATAAATGGACATCCAAAGATTGAATTACATAAAGCCCGTTAAGAATTCAACTCTTATATTTATGTATAGTTCTTTTCCCTAAGAACAAGTTTTATGATTTCATTATTTGATAAAAATGCGTATTTCTCCGGAGAATACGACACACATATGCGGTGGATAACGAATGGTGCCCGCAAAAGCATATTCAATATTGTATATGTATCTGTGGAATACATGAATAACGTAATATCATTAATTGAATCAATCAAATGGTAAGTAATATTAATAAAAAGACGTTTCACTTAGAAATAAATATTAAAAGAATTCCCCGTGGAAATGTGTATACTATCAATCAAATACGTGTGTATTTTTACAATAGACCAAAGTTGGAATTAAAATCCGCATTTTGAGAACTGAATTTTATATCTATACTTGTAATGCTTACGGCAGTTGACACAGTTGCATCTGGTCACCTGATATGCAACACAACTTATTAACTGAAAACTTGTTTTTCGCCTATAACTTCTCTTTTAAGAAAATTAAGTGAAACATATCACACAGCGCATGAAATAACTACTACCTCTCTTCTCCTGCAATTCCAATTGATTCTGGAAGTTTTTTTCGTAAACTTCAAATTCTGCGCACAAAATTTGAATCAAACAGTAAAACATGGTTATGTGAAAAAAAATAATCGTACAAAGGATACATAGTAAACAATTTTTTTCTCAAACAAAAATGATGGTAATAGCTATTTTATGCACTATTTGAATCTTTTCAATTAAAATAAATATTCCATAAAGTCACTTCAGGGGCTTAGTTGATCGTGAAAACGAAATAATATTACTTTAAACGACATGTTTGTGAAAGTAAACAGTATTTTGAAATGTCACTTTATTGGCCAAGTAATTTTTTTTCACGATAATAGGTTGATAAATTGTATACAAGCACTGGTTTCAAACTGTATTTAATTTACAAATTTATAAGTACTGGAGTATTTTAACAAGCATATTTCGCATACCGTTCCATATAGAGATTTTCAAGACAGGCGTGCGCCCGAAATTGTGTTTTAATCAAAATATATAGCCTCGTAATATAAGAGACCACAGCATATTTGAAAATTATCAATATCAAGCTTGTAATAAAGACCATTTTTATGAAAATGACATTACATAAAATAACGTAACAAATCACTGGATATTACGTCCTCCTGTTCACAGTCTTATGAACGGTTGAGTTAATATTGGATCGAAGCATATTTCTCCGTGCTTCTTGATTTATTGGTTCAATACTCACACAATATATATACAATTTCTTTATGTTCTATTCAGAATTATAAGTTTATGCTGTAAAGACAGGGCATTAGAGCTATAGATATCGTCATAGACCGTTCGTTATAATTCATCGTCAATTGTTGTATTGACATATTATGTTCAAAGGTTTCTATGAAATAAATAAATCGCAAATACTATTAAAAAGGAAATGTGATGCTAGGATACAAATTCTTTAAACCCATAATTCATCATGTCATAATAATTTAGAAATTGTCATAGAATGTTTTTTAACAACTTTTAATTTCCCATTCCGATTCGTTCTTACGAGAAACTCGTTCATATCGTTATTTATGTAATCATCGTATCACTATGTTGTGATACGATGATTACATACTATATACATATCATATTCACTGGAACTAAATCAACAATACGATGAAGAGATATAACTATGGGTGGATTTTTTAGTTATGTCCCTTTTATACTTTAGATCGTCACAAAATATAAGGTTAAAGTTTATATTAAATGAAATATTTTTAATACTAATCAAGATACTTGATTAAAAGTTTGTTTTAAACCAAAGCATGCAGAGGAACATTAGTCAGAAAATGACGTCTATGTTTGTTTGTTAGAACTTTCTAGGGAGCGTTTCCCTATTTATATATCGTCTAATGGACCCCCTTTAAGAAACCCTAGATTCGTCCCTGTACCTTAGCTATTAGTCAACCTTTAGAAAATAAAATGGTTCATTTGTCAAAAGCAATGAACTTTTTTTGTAGAATTTAATGTTTATCCTGGTAGTTTCAAGAAGCTTCATTTCAAGGAACAATGTCAAATATTTTAAGAAAAAGTAATTCAAACTATTTATAACAAGGGATTCCAGGAACACCCAATTACTTGTTGTTTTTTTCCATACATCATGAATTAGCCAGCGTCTGTTATTTTCAATTTGCCGTAATATTAGATAATAACGACGCGCAGCCGAGTTAATAGTTCTATTCCAATGTTCAATTAAACAAGCAGTAATATTACATTCGTTCCCTCGGCGAGAATGCTGGTATAATCGACATTGGGCACTGTGTGAACCCTAAAGAACTAGAACTAATGCTTTAACATGTGTTGATAAATACACGTTTACGACTAAGGATTATATGACATAAGGTGGCAATACCAAATTGGGGTTTTCACAGACATAAATACACTTATTACTAAATAAAATATCACAAATTTGAGCATAACTGGACGATCACGTGGCTAATTACTTCTTTTATGTTTTCAATTTCACTACTGGATGATTTTGTTTAAGGAGGGTTGACATTATTGAAAACAACAGTTTTTAGTTTAAAATCACTGTATGCGCCCGTTACAGACAGAAGTCATATATTATACTCAAAGTGAAAACATAAATGTGATCATGACTTTACAACACTCAGACAACATGTAAGACCTAGAATGTATGTCTATTTTGGAATAAAATTGTTTTTATTGCATCTCGTATAAAGCAACGTCATTTTTTAGTATGTCTTCAAATATTAAAACATATCGATGTTATACTTTGTGTGGTACAAGCGATGTTACACTTTATGTGGTACAAGCACTGAAGTTATCTCCATGGTTGTTCAGTGATATATTCCTATAAAAACAATTACAAGTTCGAACAAAATAATCGAATCAATGGCGATGTCTTTAATTCCAAATGTCACTTTTCGTTAATATTAAACCATTGTAATGCACATTTTGTGGTTGAATTTCTTTGCTATATTATTGAAACCAACCAACGTTCAATCCAATTTTAATGGCGTGTTCTGTTTTACTATTGCGTCTTAATCTTAGTTATTTACCATAAATATCGGAGTAGACGTACAATTTTATACTTAATGATTGATTAAAGGATCATTCAAGGATTGCACCAGAGTCATTTTTATTTAGTTTAACTGCATAAAGACAGACATAATTCCTGTTTCAAGAAAATCAAAGTACTGAATGTTGTCGACTGAATATAATAAAACTTACAGCAAATCTTACTTCTCTGAGAAATTAAAGCTTATTGAATAAAAAACTTTAACAATATAATGTCTGAACATATTTAACTTATACTATATCAACCACTTACTTTCAATGCCTTACATACAGTTATATTGTCGAATGTCATGAATGATATGTCCTGTAGTCGCGGAAACGTGTTGTCATTTCTAGACATTGAATTGTTTATTTAGGCAAATTTAATCTCATTAAGATTCCAAGCGATGTAAATGTCACAAGTCATCTGATTTTACTTACAAGACAATGTATCTATACGACAAAGATATAATTTTATATATGTGGTATAAAGTATATATATATCCAGGAAATGCTATGTTTTAAATGATTTGTCTTACCAGTATCTGTGTAATGTATTAGGATTAGATTGTCTCATTCAAATACTTTTATCATTGTCTTGATATAGCTGAATCGAGAGGAGTGGTTTATATAATAAGAATTCTTCTGTGACATTCTTTCAAATAACAAATATATTACAAATTCGAGCCGCCCGGCTAGCTCAGTTGGTAGCACGCAAGTCTACTGATCGAGGGGTCGTGGGTTCGATTCTCGGGCGGGGCATACTTTCTTGGAGATTGGTCATAAAATTATTTCTACCGCCATTCTCCCTCCTATCAATGATTTTTAATTATGTAGGGCAGTTGTCAGTCACTGACGAAAGTATGCACATAGCAGTTGGTTAACAGCTAAATCCAGAGATTTAGCCTTTTCAGGAGGAGTGAGTGGGTTCACTGACCGCCGTTATATGACCTATACATTGTGTTGCAACGGCGTTAAACCCAACAAAACAAACAAATTACAAATTCGACTACTAATGTTTAATCAAATTGTAATAAAGATTGTCGTTAGGCCGTTTCACCCCATAGGACTTCCGACAGAATTTATCTTAAATTTATTATGTATTAAATAGGGGAGGGGGTCTGATTTCAATAATCTAAACCGAAAATAAATCTTTACTTAATTTCATTAACCGATAATTGAAGTATTAATCATTTAGAAAGATTATGTTTGCGATGAATTCTGCCAATTAGGCTACCACAATCCTAAACACTTTAATCTTTAAAACCCAATTTTGGCAATTATAAGATATAGCTTAACTAAACTTTATTTGATGTTAACCTCGGTAGGACCAGACTAAATATTATACTAGGAAATCACAACTGAAACTTGAGTTGTATTAACAAAGTATTTTTGAAGTGTTCTATTTTTTAGATTTAAAGTCTGAAATCCAACCTTATGAATATATTTAGAAATTTAAGAAAAAAACCGATATTGTCTTCAAACAAAACTCGGCTTTGACGATATTTAGAACACTTTATCGTCACCAACTGATTGATTAATCCATACGTTTAGCATCTATATTTGTCTATAAAGTGAATCCATCTCAATACTATCTCAATTTAAAAGTTTCCTCTCATTCCGGCATATCCACACAAATGGATTATATATACTGATCGTGATTATTTAATCCTGATCTTGTTTTAATTTTGTATTAATTTCTATAAAATTGTTTATTTAGCGTTTGATATTGACATTGGACAGAAACGTAAGGTTTGTAGCGAGGATAGTTATTAGAATATTTTGTATATTGTTAAAACAGAAAACATGTATCTTATAATATCCAAATAAAATCTAGCATTCATGCACTTACCTGCAGATCTTATTGTTTCATATAAACAATGTTTTTCATAAATCTTTTTCATTAATACATGCAAATCATATTAGCGTAGTTGAAAGAGTATTGGAAATAATTGTTTCATTAGTGATTCTTCTTTCTTAAATATATTTCGGTTTTTTAAATGCATAATGGGGATTTTATCTTTAATGTAGTGCATCTCACTTTAATCTTTAAAATCAAACACACTTCTGTCTTATATTTGACTATAGTTTTAATTATATTTAAGAAATGTATACATATCTGCAGAAAGAACAATTGTTTTCTATAAAAAGATTCCTTGATACTGCGATGTTAAATAGTTATGCAGTACTCATATCTGTCTGAATAAAATGACACAAAAATGATATATGCCGCGAAGAAGCACCGACAATGCTATTTAAAAGAACATTCAAAACATACACGCACGTTTTCAAACTTTAGCTGTTTTTGAAGCGGGCGTGGCCGAGTGATGACAACTTTGGACTGGTAATCATTGGGTAGTCAGTTTCGCATTTGTTCGAATCGAATTCAAACCTACTCTGTTGTTTCATGGAACAAGAAGCTCTCCTCCAGCTAGCTTAGTACTCGGTGCCTGGGCAATCAGAAAGCGGACTCGACAGTCTTTTATCTAAGTTGAAATAACTTTTTTCACAATCGAGCTAGAATGTATAAGTATAAACTAAACTTCAACTTCTTCAAATTCAAGTCTTTAATATTACCATAAATTCATACATGAGTTCATATCAGTAAAATATTCAGTGATATAGCACAACAATGTAAAGGAGAGAACATTTGAGAAATCACAAATATCTTTGGAATTCCTGGGGGAAATCTCAGAACTTTAATACAAAAATATAACCATTCTTTATAATGAATTAGTATACATAAAATGGGCTCATAAATGAGACTAAGTGAAATAATAAATTCATCGTGCAAACTTGTTTGATTAAATGTGCTCTTGTTTAAATAAATTACTTATCAATTTACTTGAAGAAAAACTCATGCGCCTTTTCCAGAAAACGAAATCTTTCATTTGAAATAATTTACAATTGATTTTGTTTGAAAATATAATAACTATTTCTTGCTACTTTATTTATACGCTAGTGTTGTGTAAGGATTGATTTACAAATTTTCTTCACAGTTTTGTTTATTTTGAACTTATCTAAACCATTTAAATTAAATGGTGTCGTTATTGGTTAATACAGTTTGATAAATCAAGAACATTGGAGAAAATGTTACAACTTGTTTTTAAATGAGCAATGAGCTCTAGGAAACGATCAACATTTAGTGGGCGTTTCATATGCACTTTAGCGGGATTTTTAAAAAAAATGTATGTTACGTTTTCTGTCAGTTATAGACGTACACCCTATAATGTTAGTGTACAACAACCAAACATTGTTGTGACTGTGTACGAGAGTTTTTTTTTTGTATTATTGCGCGTTAGTATCTGTCACACGAATTACCACAAACTAACAGCCCGAAATTGCACCTTTTAAATCAATGATATTTTTTTCTCAACATTTAAAATCAAAACACTGAAAGTACTAAATCATACGATTTATTGAAAGTCTCTCGTAATTAAGCAATGGATTAGGATGCATTTTTAGATTAGGGGGAGGCTAATTTAATAATACGGAAAGGAGGGTGTATTTTCGAAATAGTAAACCCTTTAAATTGTTCAAAAATTCATCCCAACAGTACTTTTAGCACTTTGATTATATTGTGCATACATTTAATACCTTCTAACCCATAGTCTATTCAATAAATATACAGTATATAAAAGAAACATCTGATCTATAAGTATCAATATATAGAACAGAAAATGTCTATCATTTCAAGCATTAGCTATGATGATTCAATTACACAAACAAACAAAAACTTATACAATCTAATTTCAGGTTATGTATATTTGGTTATAAATATCACATCAATATATCGCTAAGCGGTTTTTGTTGACAATGTAACCATAGTTTATGTGTTTTTCTTATAGAGTTTTATCATTAGATCTGTTGTATAATGATCTGGGGCGAAACTCAAAGAATGAAGAACAAAACAATTGGACAGCTTAATCCTGTTTGTATGTCAGTGGAAGTTATCAAAAAGCAAACATGATTCAGAAATAAAGACTTGCGTTATTGGTTCTTTTCAAACAATGCAGCTCTCCAAACATACATTGGCAATGACTGTCTTACAATTGCTACTTAGTGTTTCTAATATCCATATCTTAACACTTTATTTTCTTTAATAGTGTGTATTAGGATGGAATCTTGTTACTAAATATAGTTTCACAATTTGAGCATTCTCATGCGATTATGTGACTTATCATTTCTTTTGTGCCTCTCGTCTGTATGTGATAATTGGTCCGTTTCGCAAGGCGATCGCTATGTATCGCTACGTAGCAATTTCCTAGGAAATGGTCTGCTACTAACTTGAAAATTTAATTGATAGCGATGCTTAGAAAGATTTTTTCTTGCTCGCCGTATTATTCGGAACACGTATGCTTTTCACAATGGCAACCGTTTTGGGAACAAGTTTTGTTTTCAAAAACATCGACTCATTATTTATCAATTGCATAAATTTCGTCAATTAAGTTAAAATAAATAATCGTATTGAAAATAAATTTGAACTTTTGTTTGTAAAAGTTGCCGTCTTGGATTTGCTATCTTAAAGCAAATCCATTTCGAATAACTCTAATGTAGCGATTTCCTCGAAGAACAGGTCCCACATTATCAACACATTATCACCACACTACTCAATGTATACGCGTGTTACTATTGTAAAACCAATGTGCCGATCGCTATAAGAACGCCACAATGTGAAGCTTTTCCTTGCATAAATTTGTGTCTATAATGACCTTAATTTATGCAGTGCTTGATTGATGGATTGTTGGGACAAGCATGCAGTATGACGGCGAGTCATTAATCAGGATTTTCCCACGCCGTATGGCTGCAAAACTTTGACACATTCTACTGTTTACTGTATAAATCTAAATGTTGTTTTCTATGATAATTCGTAAATAAGCAATAGTTCAAACAGAATTTCAAGATTTAAAAGAACTAAGAAAAATGCGCCCTTTTTGTTAACATCGCCAAACTGGAATTCAAATTTTAACGAAGAGCAAAGCATAACACCGAGCAAACTGCACTGAAAGATTCACGACTGAGAAACAATAAATGATTAATCGTAATAGATTTTATTATGATGAGCATTTCAAAAATACCCTTTTAGGTAAACAGACAACAGTTTAATAAAGACCATAATGATCATGAGAATTTGACACCCGCAACGGCAACGCTTACAAACCGACCAGACCATTAATTACCGTATGAACATCGCCATAGGCCGACAAGTGATTTATTTATAACAATGGAACGAGGATGAATGGCCGAGAAAATTTACTGGAGCAATGTATGGTACCTTTGCCTACACTTCTTAAGTAAATATCTTCGTCTTTCTCGACACATTCTGTTCGAGCTCGCCAAATCATAATTTGATCAACTCGATTCATTGCACCACACAAAGTACAATACAAGGTATTTAAGTACACATTAACGGCTGGCTGTTTATTAATCTTCCAATAATAAAACATGATTATGACGCTATTCAAGCATACCACAGCGCCTTGTGAAAGTCTTAACAACATTAACATGTGTTATACAGCAAGTTAGACGTGTTAAAAGAATCAATTTGAAACATTCCAATTTCTACAATATTACTTATGTGACAAGAAGAAAATGAACCTTTCTATGAAAGAGAACATACGTAACAACATTAGGCAACTTCGTAATTAAATAGAATGGTAATTTTTGTGAATTCCCATACATTAAATGGACATCCAAAGATTGAATTACATTAGGCCCGTTAAGAATTCCACTCTTTTCTTTATGTATAGTTCTTTTCCCTAAGAAACGTGTTTTATGATTTCATTATTTGATAAACAAATGCGTATTTCTCCGGGGAATTCGACGAACATATTCAGTTATTATAGAATGGTGCGTCCCGCAGCAGCATATTAAATATTGTATACATATGGATATCTGGTAAACATGTATAACGTAATATCATTAATTGAATCAATCAAATGGTAAGTAATATTAATAAAAAGACATTTCACATAGACATAAATATTAAAAAAATTCCCTGTGGAAATGTGTACACTATCAATCAAATACATGTGTATTTGCACAATAAAGTTGAAATTACAATCCGGATATTGAGATCTTTTCTCCCGCAATTCCAATTGATTCTGGAAGTTTTTATCGTAAAATTCAAATTCTGCGCACAAAATTTAAATCAAGCAGTAAAACATGGTTATGTGAAAAAAATTAATCGTACAAAAGATACAAAGTAAACAATTAAAACTTTTTCTCGGACAAAAAGTGTAATAGCTATTTTATGCACTCTTTGAATCTTTTAAATTAAATAAATATTCCATAAAGTCGCTTCAGGGGCTCAGTTGATCGTGAAAACGAAATGATATTACTTTAAACGACATGTTTGTGAAAGTAAACAGTATTTTGAAATGTCACTTTATTGGCCAAGTAATTTTTTTTACGATAATAGGTTGATAAGTTGTATACAAGCACTGGTTTCAAACTGTATTTAATTTACAAATTCATAAGAACTGGAGTATTTTAACAAGCATATTTCACGTACCGTTTCATATAGAGATTTTCAAGACAGGCGTGCGCCCGAAATTGTGTTTTTTTAAATCAAAATATATAGCCTAGTAATATTAGAGACCACAGCATATTTGAAAATTATCAATATCAATGCAGGTAATAAAGACCATTTTTGGAAAATGACATCACATAAATGACGTAACAAATCACTTGATATTACGTCCTCCTGTTCACAGTCTTATGGACGGTTGAGTTAATATTGGATCGTAGCATATTTCTCCGTACTTCTTGATTTATTGGTTCAATACTCACACAAGATATATACAATTTCTTTATGTTCCTTTCAGAATAAAGAATGTTATGCTGTAAAGAGAGGGCATTAAAGCAATAGATATCGTCATAGACAGTTCGTTATAATTCATCGTCAATTGTTGTATGGACATATTATGTTCAAAAGTTTCTGTGAAAAAATGAATCGTTAATACATTTTAAAATAAACATGTGATGCCAGGATACAAATTATTTTAACCCGTAGCAAAACATTTATAACCAATAAAATTGTCAATGAAAGTTCTCAAACAAATTTCATTCCCCATTCTGATTCGTTACAAAATATTTCGTTGATATCATTTATAATGTAATCATCATAACACTATGTTGTAAATTAATACAATGAACATAATAATATAATTTCATTTGTGCTCTATTGCATGGCCTTTTGGGTCACATTGTATTATCTCAAATCGACTAATTTCAATTAACAGTATATTACCGTGGTTCCAAGGCAATCGAAAAAGATGCGACAGGGGCAAATCGTGTTAATCACTTAAACCAGTTCACAAATATCACTTACTAGAATATATCGATGGGTCCATCAAGGACCGCAGATAATTGTTAATACACAAATTGTATTTATATATCATGATAAGAATGCATCCAGAAATGTTAAAAACAACTGCCCTACGAAGTTAGTGTCAAATAAATCTTAATGCAAGAAATTTTACAGAATAACAAATCGCCTCACGAGAATAGCTGGGTTATATATACTTTATTGCGATAATTAAGGCCACCGGCCCATTCACATAATTATTACAGTACATACATACAAAAAACATATCAGTGTGATGGAGAAACATTTTAACAATAAGATTAAGATAAGTATACTATTATATCTAAGGTAAATTGTATAATTATATTCAAACATAGTATACATGTAATTCACATACTTAGCATACAGTCACTCATAGATGGGAATTTCCCTCTCTTAAGGTAAAATGTAAAATCATATTTGAACACAGTTAACAAGTAATTTACATAATTATATAATTACTCAACCATTTCAATAGAGGAAATGTTTAAACAAAGGTAATGTTTCAGCATGTTTAAAATATAGCACCAGTAGTTTACCTAAGTATACTATTACAATTACATGTACAAACCTTTCCAGAAACAAATTTCATTCTTTTAAGGTATAATGTATACTCAAACTATTAAAAAAAATTACAATTAATTTACCACATATTTAAACATAGTACACAAGTTATTTACCAAATATTTGAACATAGTGCACAAGTAATTAACCAAATATTTGAACAAAGTACACTAGTAATTTACCATATATATAAACATTGTACACAAGTAATTTACCAAATATTTAAACATACTATACAAGTAATTTACCATATATATAAACATTGTACACAAGTAATTTACCATGTATATAAACATTGTACACAAGTAATTTACCAAATATTTATACATACTATACAAGTAATTTACCATATATATATAAACACTGTAAACATTGTAGGTTTAATGTATACTCAAACTATTTAAAAAAATACAATTAATTTGCCACATATTTAAACATAGTACACAAGTAATTTACCAAATATTTGAACATAGAGCACAAGTAATTTACCAAATATTTGAACATAGTACACACGTTATTTACCATATATATAAACATTGTACACAAGTAATTTACCATATATATAAACATTGTACACAAGTAATTTACCAAATATTTAAACATACTATACAAGTAATTTACCATGTATATAAACATTGTACACAAGTAATTCACCAAATATTTATACATACTATACAAGTAATTTACCATATATATAAACATTGTACACAAGTAATTTACCACATATTTAAACATAGTACACAAGTAATTTACTAAATATTTAAACATAGTACACAAGTAATTTACCATAAATTTAAACATGCTATACAAGTAATTTACCATACATATAAACATTGTACACCAGTCATTTACCACATATTTAGACATAGTACACAAGTAATTTACCACTTCTTTAAACATAGTAAACGAGTAATATACCACATATATAAACCTAGTACACGAGTAATTTACCTGAGTATAGAATTACCCAAACTTATCAAGATTAAAGTATAGTGCATATTCATATTTAAACAAAGTATACAAGTAATAAACATGTGTACAATCATTTACATATACTAAGATAGATATTTTCTTCTTTTAAGGTAAGCGTATAAAACATATTCAATTATAGTACACAAGTAATTTACATAAGTATACAATGACTATTACATTTCAAAATAGAGATTTCCCTATATATTTAGGTGTAGTGTATATACATATCTTAACAAAGCATACAAGTGATTAACATAAGTATACAATCACTCATACCTTTCAAGATAAGAACTTCTCTCTTTTAAGGCATAATGTATAAACATGGCAACATTACGTATAATTTCAGTATCAGAACATGACATTAATCTGTAAAATTCTAGTTCATTTGGATTGTTAAGGTAAACATGAGGAATATATTTAGAACGAAGAATATTGTACAATGGACATGTCATAAGAAAATGAAATTCATCCTCTATGCAATTATTACAATAAAAACATGTTCTGTACTCTCTATCTATACCTAGATGTCTGCCTTGTTCTATCATCAGTAAATGAGATGAACTTCTAAATGAAGCTAGACTAGAAAGAAATTTTGCTATATCAATACAAGTAACATATGGTTCAACTTTATAGTCTGTTTTAAAATGTGAATAATGAAATAATTTTGTATTATCTTTGCAAGAGGTCATCCAAGTCTGCTGATATTGATCAGTAATCCTTTGTACATATAATTTTATAAATCTATCTGGGTTAACAACTTCTTGATTATTCCATACATAAGCAAATCCATTTGAACTCAAGTTATTTCTTACATATGAAACCCAATTTGTATGACCTATACTATCAAAATACAACAGCATCTCATAACTTAAGCGTATATATCTATTTCTTGGCATAGTTAATATTCTCAACCAATATTTAATGGCTTTCTTAGCTGAATATATATACATTGGGACTCTCCCAGTGTCACCCAACACAGCATCGTTACATGCATTAGTTTTAACATTTAAAAAGCGCTTAACAGCATACAAGTGTACATTTTCAAGACAATTAACATTACACAAGCCCCAAATCTCTGAACCATAGAGTAAAATTGGTGCAATTTTCATGTCGAAAACTTTAAAAAACGTTTTATAAGGTACATGGCTCAACTTACCAAAAGAGTTTAAAATATGGCAAAGGGCTTTTTTGCCTTTAACAGACATATTTTCAGCCATTTTGTATAATGATAACCTGCTTGTAAAATACACGCCCACGTAACTAAACCCAGAGACGATTTGTAAATAATTATTGTTATGTAGTGCCAGCGTTCACGACGTGATATTCTACCCCCTCGTTTAAAGACGACAATTTTTGTTTTGTTAATATTTACTTTTAGTTTGTTATCGTTGCAAAACTCACTTAAAACATTTAATTGCCTTTGCAGGCCAACTACAGTACCAGACAAAAGACCAATATCGTCAGCAAACATTAATAGAAAAATTTCTGTAATATCAGGAATCAAACGTATTCCGTGTACATTACAATTACACAATAATTTATACAATTCATTAATAAACAATGAAAACAAAATAGGGCTGAGGCTACAACCTTGTCTCAGTCCTACAGGACAGTCGAATGGTTCCGATACCCCTATGTCACTTCTCACTTTAGCTTTGACATTAGAGTATATACTGGTTATGGTTTTGAACAAATTACCTTTTATACCATTGTTTTTAAGAATTTCAAACAAAATGGATCGATCGATAGAATCAAACGCTTTCTCAAAATCAATGAAAGCAACATATATTGGTTTACGTTTAATATTTAAGTACCTAGAAACAAGTGAATACAAGACAAAGGCATTATCAATGGTACAATAACCTGCTTTAAATCCAGCTTGACATTCTGAAATAACAGAGTAAGCATTTACATAAAATGTCAGTCGTTTTGTTAAAATAGCAATATATATCTTACTAAGAGAGTCAATGAGAGCAATGCCCCTGTAATTATTAGGCGTGCTAGTAGAACCCTGTTTATGAATTGGTACTATTATGATTTCCATCCAACTGGAAGGAAATTCCCCAGTTGCAAACAACCTATTAAATAATTTGTGCAGCAACGGTGTCAATATAGTTGAACCATTTACAATTAGTACATTAGGTATCTGACCTGCAGTCGATTTATTAACATTAATAGATTTAAGAACATCCTTTATTCTCAGAAATAGGTGAATTAAAAATAAGATCTTCTATATCATCAAATTCTTCTTGATTTATAGTATTAGTATTATTGTCAGACAATGTTTCATCTGGTATATTGTGCTTGAAAACAGAGCTAAAATGCTCATACCACGCATCAAGTGAGATATTAGGCGATTGTCTAGTTTCACCTGTTAAACGTTTAATTTCCCGCCAAAATTGCTTAGGATTATGTACTGATGTTTCTAAATTTTTTACTGTGCACTTTTCATATGCTTTACGTTTTGTTTTACATAATTGCTTATAATTTAGCTTTTGATGCAAATATTCTTGTAAAGTTGTATCACTACGTTTAGATCTATATTGCTTTAGTAACAATTTACATGATTTTTTATTTTGTCTGCATTCAAAATCAAACCAGCTTTTACTAACATTAGGTTTCTTGCTACATATGTTTTTCTTGACAGTATCGCCAGCTTTCATTATAAATGATTCCAATTTTTCTACAATACTATCAATACAATAGTTAAAATCGTCTAACAAAAGATGCAACATATTACAATTTACATCAGATAAACTATTTGACAAGGATGTAATGTAAGTATCCTTATTTGAGCTATTAATATCAAATTGTTGTTTAATAGCCTTATTACCTTCCAGCTTTGGTGATATATCATTAACTTGTATTGACATATCAACTGGGAAATTACTACTTTCATGCCATGAAAGAACATTACAGTTTTCAATTTTAGATAGAATATTAGTTGATACAACAAAGTAGTCAATTACACTGCAGCCATTTTGGTTGACAAAAGTAAATTCACCGCTTCCAAAGCGACCATTTGCAATATAACAGCAGTAAGTTTTACAAAAAAGCAACAAATCTTTACCAAATTAGTTAACAACAGTATCTAATGATATCCTTGGTACGTTAACATTTCCATCAAGTACATCATTGAATTCGCTTAACTCTGGAACAAAGTCATCACTTTCAGTAAAATCATTTTCTATACCAGTACGGGCATTAAAGTCACCGCATATTATCAGCTCATGACCTAAAAGATCATTTTCAATAAGAGTGTTTTCAATACACGAAACACTTTTGGTTGTAGCATTTACATCCTGATAAAACACAGAATTTTCAGGAGGTAGATAAACTGAAATATATATAATATCTCTGTTCATATTGAACAATGACTTGTCTATTCTGAGTATTACACCAAATTTAAATCCATCACAAATTCTATTAACTAGATGACTTATGGAGTTTTTGATCAACACTGTTACCCCACCCATAGGCCTACCGCCTCTAAATGAATGTTTAGCATCACAACTATAGCTTGTATAGCCACTGAAAGAGTAAGGAACGACAGTCCATGTTTCCTGGAAACTAATAACATCATAGTTTTGAATTTCTTTAATGAAATCACTAGAAGACACTTTTGAATATAAACCTTCTACATTCCATGTCAAAAATTTTAATATCAAAGACTGTTGTGGTGGGCTTTGGCCATACCCCTATGGATTCATATGTATATTTTGCGTGCTGTTAGCAGTCATTTCCATCGGCTCCATGCAAGAATTATCATTCCATTCAACATTCCGTTTTGCTCTTATAAAGCTCCTGGATTCATTGCTGGACTTTGTTTTAGCGTATGTAACTAATTTACCATTTTTAAAATATCCACCATAGCCTCTGGCATTCAAACTTTTAATTTGCTGTCGTTGCATGTACGAAAGATCATTAGCAATACGTATTCCCTTGGTTCGTAGATTGTCACGATACTTAAAAAGTTTGAATTTGTCGTCTGCTTTTCTGAACTTAGCAATGACCATCCTTGCTACTCCGGGTTTCTTATTACCAATACGTGTAGACTCTAATATAGCACTATCGTTTAAATTATCAGATGGATCAGCTACACTAAAAACTTTTTCATTTATAACAGCAGTAAGATCTTTCTGCTCATCTTCAATCTCATCCAACCCAAATATTCGTAGAGATGATTTCAATCTGTCAGATTCAATTATTTGCAGCTGTGTTTCAACTGTACGAAACATGTCATAACTTTTGTCACTACTCAATGATAGTTCAATTAAATCTGCATTAACCTGCTCTGAATCATGATGTAATTTTTCTATATTTTCTTCCATTACTTGTATTCTATGTCGGGTCTCTGACTGACTAGATTTAAGCGCACTAACATCTGACCTTAGAGTGCTCATTTCATCAGACAACACTTGCAAATTCGATTTAACATCAGATATTTCAGACTTCATATCTCTGATTTCAACTTTCACAGATTTAATTTCAGACTTGGTTTCATGTATAGCATTTAAAATCATCTCTGTGTCCTTGGATGGGCCAGGGTTTAGTTCAATGTCTGATGCAAGAATTAATAACCTCATAGAATATCCCATGTATTGGTCCAATGTAACACAAGTTCCTGTAGCTTGACAATGACTAGTATTGAACTTACCAAAATGAAGAGGTACAGATGAAGCATATTTACTACAAATGTGTTCATTTCCTTGTACAACACAGTTTATACAAATGAATATGAAGAGTGCATAAACACAGATTGCAAATGTTCTGAGATGAATGTCAGTTCCTGGATGATGACTTTTATATTTCACATATTAAAACACGTATGTAACGTTCAAAGTAATTGTGGTAGCATGGATTCATGTGTCTTGTTTAAAATTCTGTCAAATGAACTGTTGAGCTTATTAACATGATAAAACATGTCACTTGCTCTGGCAGATTCAATTTCAATAATGCACAGTTCTATGTTGTTTATTAAATTTAATGTGTCAAATCTTACTTATCATGTACATATGTAACAAAAGCAAAACAGTATTTAAAGCGTTCCTATAAATTCAATAATAATTTAGCCTAGATACATGAATGAAACTGAAAGTACAAATACATTTTTACTGTTACCATGTAACGATTACATTGAACATAGTCGGGAAAAGTCCTGGGACCATGTGTCTATTTTGCAAAAAAGAAATGAAGTTCTTAATGTATGAATTTTATCAAGAGCATTATTCTGGCATAGTGTTAATGTTTGTTTTCATTTATTAAGTGTAACATATATAGACCATGCATTAGAGAACATCAAACCATATCACATTAACAAAATTTCTTTTGTCAGAATTTTACAAAATGGCTTTTGTAATACTTGCTTTCATGATTATTTTGAACGTAAGATTTACGTTTTAACCTAGCTACTCTCGTGAGACGATTCATTATTCTTTAAAATTTCTTACATTCATTGACACTAACTCCGTATGGTATGGGCAGTTTTTTTTGTTTGAATTTCTAGATGCATTTATATCGTATTATAAGTACAAATTATTTAGTGTTCTCAGAAGTCTTCGTTCGCATACACAGAAATTCAAACTGATTTAAACCATAGGCGGTCGACATGTTCCGCGACAATATACATGTATAGAGGTATTGTCTCGGACGTAGCTATATCTACCTTTGATTCATACAAAGCTTTGTTACATATTCCATATGTTTCATGTCAAAGGTCAATGTATTAAGATACCTTTGCAGTGTCATTAAAACATATACATATATATTATATTCAAATATCTTAAATACATGTACAACCAACCAAATGTGTCTATACGTCACTTTTCATGTTTAAATAATTATATACAATGATCAACACATGTTTGATAAATAGAAAGTTAATTATTCGCCTATTATAACTTTAAGTCATATAAGAAAACTCCTATTAACAACTGTTTAAAACAAAAGCAATAGATTTCCTTTTAAAGTAAGCATTAAGTATGAATTTAGCATTTTTGGATAGTGTGATATTATTTAACATAGTTTTTTTCCAGACATTGTCATTATTATTGGAACATCTTAAAATAATTTCTGTCTTAAGTCACTATATAGTCTGTACATTTTAGTAAAAATGTTTTTCATCTATAGTTTCATACAAATTGTATAACAAGTCGTCCAATATTCCATAATAATTTTCCTACAAATACATCTTTTATTAACACTTCATTTCATCACATAACGACCTGTCGTCAGTTCGTTGTTGAAATTAATCAGATAAGTCTTCACAATACAATAAGATAACCACAACAATACTGTCATTCACTAGTAAAGCTCTGTTGTTATAGATATGATTATACGTGATCTACGACAAAAGATATAAAATATGGAAAGCACAGCTTGGCCATATTACATTTCTACATATAATGTTCGTGATCCACTTTCTGTTTATCCCTTTTTAAAGATATATATAAAACTATGATGGGTCATTCCTCATATCAACACATTATTATCACACTACTCAATGAATACACGTGTTAATATTGTAAAACCAATGTGTCGATCGCTATAAGAACGCCACAATGTGAAGCATTTCCTTGTTTAAATTTGTGTCTATAATGACCTTAATTCATGCAGTGCTTGATTGATGGATTGTTCGCACAAGCATGCAGTAAGGATTTTCCCACGCCGTATGGCTGCAAAACTTTGACACATTCTACTGTTTTACTATATAAATCAAAATGTTGGTTTCTATGATAATTCGTAAACAATCAATAGTTCAAACATAATTTAAAGATTTAAAAGAACTAAGAAAAAAGCGCCCTTTTGTCAAACATCGCAAAACATCGCCAAACAGCAATTAAAATTTTAACGAAGAGCAAATCATAACACCGAGCAAACTGCACTGAAGGATTCACGAATGAGAAACAATAAATGATTAATCGTAATAGATTTTATTATGATGAGCATTTCAAAAATACCTTTTTTGGGTAAACAGACAACAGTTGTTAAATAAAGACCATATTAATCATGAGAATTTGACACCCGCAACGGCAACGATTACAGACCGACCAGACCTTTAATTACCGTATGAACATCGCCGTAGGCCGACAAGTATTTTATTTATAACAATGGAACGAGGATGAATGGCCGAGAAAATTTACTACAGCAATATAGGGTATCTTTGCCTACACTTCTTCAGTAAATATCTTCGTCTTTCTAGACACATTCTGTTCGAGCTCGCCAAATCATTGATCAACTGGATTCATTGCACCACACAAAGTACATTACAATGTATTAAAATACACATTAACGTCTGTTTATTAATCTTCCAATAATAAAATATGATTTTGACGCTATTCATGCATACCACAGCGCCTTGTGAAAGTCTTTACAACATTAACATGTGTTATACAGCACGTTAGACGTGTTAACAGAATCAATTTGAAACATTCCAATTTCTACAATGTTACTTATGTGACAAGAAGAAAATGAACCTTTCTATGAAAGAGAACATACGTAACAATATTAGGAAACTTCGTAATTGAATAGAATGGTAATTCTCGTGAATTCCCATACATAAAATGGACATCCAAAGATTGAATTACATAAAGCCCGCTAAGAATTCAACTCTTTTTATGTATAGTTCTTTTCCCTATAAACGTGTTTTATGATTTCATTATTTGATAAAAAATAGCGTATTTCTCCGGGGAATTCGACGAACATATTCAGTTATTATAGAATGGTGCGTCCCGCAGCAGCATATTAATTATTGTATACATATGGATATCTGGTATACATGTATAACGTAGTATCATTAATTGAATCAATCAAATGGTAAGTAATATTTATAAAAAAGACATTTCACATAGAAATAAATATTAAAATAATTCCCTGTGGAAATTTGTATACTATCAATCAAATACATGTGTATATGCACAATAAAGTTGAAATTACAATCCGGATATTGGTATACTGATTTTATATCTTTACTTGTAATGCTTACGGCAGTTGACACAGTTGCATTTAGCTACATATTGTGGGTCTCTGGTCACGTGATATGCAACACAACTAATGAACTGAAAAAATGATTTTCGCATATAACTCTTTTTAGAAAAATAAGCGAAAAATATCACACAGCGCATATAATAGCTACTACCTCTCTTCTCCCGCATTTCCAATTGATTCTGGGAGTTTTCATCGTGCACTTCAAATTCTGCGCACAAAGTTTGAATCAAGCTGTAAAACTTGGTCACATGACAACATTAATCGTACAAAGCATACAAAGTAAACAATTAAAACTTTGTTTCAGACAAAAAGTGTAATAGTTATTTTGTACTATTTGGATCTTTTCAATTGAATAAATATTCCATAAAGTAACTTCAGGGGCTCAGTTGATCGTGAAAACGACATGTTTGTGAAGAAAACAATATTTTGAAATGTCACTTTATTGGCCAAGTAATTTTTTTTCACAATGGGACGACTTGATTTGCCCGGGCGGCTTACGAACCGGCGTTAGCCGATCACTGATCGGCTTGCCCCGGTGTGACATATGAATCAAGCGTTCCGGCTAACTAATAACTGTTGCAGACGGTCGCATTTCAAGCAGGGTGTGTAATTAAATCCATATCAGTAGTTAAAATTTTAAATTCGTGTCTGGCGAGTAAAATGTTTACTTGTAATATAACTCTTACACAAATGACGCGTAAGAGAGTTTATTTAACACATCAATTAGTATTTTGTCCATAATCTTAGTACATTTTTATAATAATGGTTTCCCACGTACCTATTTTTAGCCATATTCGTCACACGCTCGCCGCTAGCCGCTCTAACGAAACCGGCGCATTCGGCATGCGCCGGTAGGTTGACCCGGCTCAATCTCGGAGCAAATAAAGCGAATCGCCGGTGCCCGTTTCTGAATCGGCGCACGCCGGTTTAAGCCGCCCGGGCAAATCAAGTCGACCCAATAATAGGCTGATAAGTAGTATACAAGCACTGGTTTCAAACTGTATATAACTTACAAATTCACTAGTACTGGAGTATTTTAACATATTTCACGTACCGTTCCACAAAGGAATTTTTTAGATATGCATGCGCTCGAAATTGTGTTTTTTTTATCAAAATATATAGCCTAGTAACATTAGAGACCACAGCATATTTGAAAATTATCAATATCAATGCAGGTAATAAAGACCATTTTTATGAAAATGACATCACATAGAATGACGTTACAAATCACTGGATATTACGTCCTCCTGTTCACAGTCAATATGAACGGTCGAGTTAATATTGGATCGTAGCATATTTCTCCGTAATTCTTGATTTATTGGTTCAATACTCACACAAGATGTATACAATTTCTTTGTTTTATTCAGAATTATGAATTTATGCTGTAAAGACAGTACATTAGAGCTATAAATATCGTCATAGACATTTCTGTATAACTCATCGTCTATTGTTGTATTGACATATTGTGTTCAAAAGTTTCAGTGTAACCGTTACATGGTAACAGTAAAATCGTATTCACGCTTTTAGTTTCATCTACACAACTAGAATATACCAGAACTGCATCTATAAGAACGCTTGAAATATTGTTTTGCAATTGTTACATGATACTTGTAAGTAACCTTTGACACATTAAATTAATCAACAATCTAGAACTGTGCATTATTGAAATTGCATCTGTCAGAGTTGAAAACGCGGGCTTTATATTCTACATACAGTATAAGAGTTTATATCATAAGTCGTGAATAATTTCTAATGCCATTTTCTTCCTACCACTGTATGAAATACATCAGCTTTCAGAACTGCTAAAGTATTTAGTACGGGTTAATAACTTAAGTCTAAATACGTCAGACTTCTGGCTATACATGGAACTGTCAGTCAGTAAGTAGTTTGATACGATTGGAAAATTTAAAACCGGGCAAGGCACCATTATATACAAAATGATAAAATATTTCATATTTAATGGGTAAAGCCAAGTCTGAATAAATAAACCTATGTATATTTTGTATTAAACGTTTCAGGTTTCAAGTCAACGCTCTGATATTGATATGGTGAATGACCCATCATAGTTTTCTCTATATCTTTAAAAAGGGAAACATAGAAAGTGGATCACGAACATTACATGTAAAAATGTAATATGGCCAAGCTGTGCTTTCCATATTTTACATCTTTTGTCGTAGATCACGTATAATCAAATTTATAACAACAGAGTTTTACTAGTGAATGGCAGTATTGTTGTGGTTATCTTATTGTATTGTGAAGACTTATCTGATTAATTTCAACAACGATCTGACGACAGGTCGTTATGTGATGAAATGAAGTGTTAATAAAAGATGTATTTGTAGGAAAAGTATTATGGAAAATTGGACGACTTGTTATACACTTTGTATGAAACTATAAATGAAAAACTTTTTTACTAAAATTTACAGACTACATAGAGATTTAAGACAGAAATTATTTTAAGATGTTTCAATAACAATGACAATGTCTGAAAAAAAAACTTTGTTAAATAATATCACACTATCCAAAAATGCTAAATTCATACTTAATGCTTACTTTAAAAGGAAATCTATTACTTTTGTTTTAAATAGTTGTTAATAGGAGTTTTCTTATATGACTTAAAGTTAATGATAGACTAATGATTAACTTTCTATTTATCTAACAGTAACATGTGTTGATCATTGTATATAATTATTTAAACATGAAAAGTGACTTATAGACACATTTGGTTGGTTGTACATGTATTTATGATATTTGATTGTAATATTTTTATATATGTTTTAATGACACTGCAAAATTATCTTAATACGTTAACCTTTGACATGAAACATATGGAATATGTAACAAAGCTTTGTTTGAATCAAAGGTAGCTATAGCACCGTTCCGAGACAATACCTCTATACATGTATATTGTCGTGGAACATGTCGACCGCCTATGGTTTAAAATAGTTTTGAACTTTTGTGTATGGGAACGAAGAACTCTGAAAACACTAAATAATTTGTACTTATATAACGATACAAATGCATCTAGAATTGCAAAAAAACTGCCCATACGGAGTTAGTGTCAATGAATGTAAGAAATTTTAAAGAATAATGAATCGTCTCACGAGAGTAGCTAGGTTAAAACATAAATCTTACGTTCAAAATAATCATGAAAGCAAGTATTACAAAAGCCATTTTGTAAAATTCTGCCAAATGAAATTTTGTAAATGTAATTAGACTTGATGTCCTCTTATGCATGATCTATATACTTTACACTTAATAAATGAAAACAAACAATAACAAAATGCCAAAATAATGCTCTTGATAAAATTCATACATTCAGAACTTCTTGTCTATTTTGCAAAATAGACAAATGGTTCCTAGGACTTTTCCCGAATATGTTTTGTGTATTTGTTACATGGTAACATTTTAAATGACTTATATTTTCAGTTTCATTCATGTATCTAGGCTACATTATTACTGAAGTTAAAAGAACGCTTTAAATACTGTTTTGCAATTATTACATGATAAGTATGATTTGACACATTAAAGAAATAAACAATATAGAACTGTGCATAATTGAAATTGAATCTGTCAGAGCAGGTGACAAGAGCTTAAATATCCTACATATATGTACACTATAAGAGATTTTATCATAAATCCTGAATGCTTTCTTATGCCATGTTATTCCTATTACTGTATGTATTACTAAATGAAAACAAACATTAACAAAATGCCAGAATAATGCTCTTGATAACATTCACACATTAAGAACTTCGTGTCTATTTGGCAAAATAGATAAATGGTTCCTAGGACTTTTCCCGAATATGTTTTGTGTATTTGTTACATGGTAACACGGTAAACGTATTTGTATTTTCAGTTTCATTGATATATCTAGGCTACATCATTACTGCAGCTATAAGAACGCTCAAAATACTTCTTTTGCTATTGTTACCTAAAAAGTAAACCTTGAAACACTAAATGAATAAACAATCCAGAACTGTGCATTATTGAAATTGAATCTGACAGAGCAGGTGACACGGGCTTAAATATCATACATATATGTACACAATAAGAGATTTTATCATAAATCGTTAATGTTTTCTTATGCCATGTTCTTCCTATTACTGTATGAAATATATCAGGTTTCAAAACTCGGGACAACATATTTGCCAATGTATTAAGAAATGAATAATAGCTTAAGTATAAGAAAGTAAGACTATTGGCCATAAATGGAACAATGAGTCAGTGAGTAGTTTGATTTGACTGGAAATATAATGCTGTGTTAAGCACTATTAGGCATAATATGTTTAAATGTTCCGTTTGTAATGGATGTTACCAAGTCTGAATAAATAAACCTATGTTTACTTTGTATTTATCAGTTTAAGTTACGAGTCAATCCTCTGATGTTGATATGGTGAATGACCCATCATTGTTTTCTATATCTTTAAAAAAGGGAAAAAGAAAGTGGATCACGACTATTGAATGTAGACATGTATTATGGTAAATCTGTGCTATCCACATTTCATATCTTTTGTCATAGATCACGTATAATCAAATCTATAACAACAGGGTTTTACTAATGAATGACAGTATTGTTGTGGTTATCATACTGTAGAGTGAAGACTTATCTAATTAATTTTAACAACGATCAGACGATACGTCTTTAAGCGTTGAAATGAAGTGTAAATAAAAGACGTATTTGTAGGATAATTAGTATGGAATACTGTTATTATTTTACAATTTATATGAAACTGAAGACAAAAACATCATTTAATAAAATGAACAGACTAAAGTGATTTAAGGCAGAAATACTTTCAAGATGTTTCAATCATAATTAAAGTGTCTAATGAAAATAAACTTTGTTCAACTATGTTCTATAATATAAAATTATCCAAGGAAAACTGCTAAATTCATACTTAATGCGTTACTTTAAATGGAAATATATTATTTTTGTTTGAAATTGTTGTTAATAGGAGTATTTTTATATGATTTAAAGTTATAATAAACGATTAATTAACTTAATATTTATCTTGTATGCGTTGGTCATTGTTGATATTTTTTTGTAAATGAAAAGTGACTTATTGACCTATGTGGTCAGTTGTACATGTATTTAAGATATTTGAATGTATACATTGTATATGTTTTATTAAACAAATGTCACTGTAATATACAAATTATCTATCTATTTATCATACTACACTGTAAAGTTATCTTAATACGTTCACATTTGACAAAAAAATAAATAAATGCAAAACTAGGAAATTGGAACTGAAAATTTTGCCTGCAAATCCCTTTAAATGCATGCCTTAGTGTTGTCGTAAATTCTTCCGCTGATAGCAAGAATTAGTTTCAACTATTTCAGCAAAACAGACGAAAGAACTATCTAAATTCCGTCACAGGATTTCTATTCCCCTGTGATACAATTACATTGGCAAAGTTATGATCGTGATCATTGATCCTTATTTAATGTAATCTAACACATCATGGAGTCACGGTATGTATACTGTATACTATGATATTGTTTTACTGGTGTATCTCTGCTCTGAGAAATATCTGGATCTGAGAGTACACATATTGATAAGAAATATCTCAGCTTAGATTAGTCTATTTTTTGTCAGATTATTTTTTTCGATGAAACTAGTTTCCGCGAGTAGAGATCAAAAATATTTTATCCCGCCAGGCTAGCTTAGTCGGTAGCGCACAAGTCTACTGACCGAGGGGCTGTAGGTTCGATTCCCGGGCGAGGCATACTTTCGTGGAGCTTAGAAATAAAATAAATTTCTACGTTCATTCTCCCCCCTACCACTGATTCTAAATCATGTAGGGCAGTAGTCAGTCACTGACGGAAGTATGCGCCTAGTAGTTGGTCAACAGCTAAATCCTGAGATTTAGCCTTTCCAGGAACAGTGAGTAGGTGGACTGACGGCCGTGATATAACATATACCTGTGTTGCTACAGCGTTAAACCCAGCAAAAAATATTTTGTAAAGTAGAAGTGATGTTGTAAATAACAACGGAGTAAATTATACACGTACGGTGACCTATTGTGTGTGGTCTGACCAACATACGTTACTGCTTGCGTGCGTGCGTCGTCAACAAATTCTGAAAATATCTTCTTGTTAAAAACTTTTATGTATACAGTTATTAAATTTGGCATGTAGCATCACTAGAAGATGCTTGAAGAAGATTATTCAAATTATGCCCATCGGGTCAAGAATTGGCACTGCCCCAGGGGTCAACAGATATAAATAGCAAAATGTTAAAAAAATTATTCTCTAAAACTTCAAATGTTCAAACTGTAAATATGATTCTCATTGCATTTCGTGTATCAAAATGAAACACTGTAAAACAGATTGTGTTTTTTACAATGCCATCCCATAAAAGAGATCAATTAGAATAAGTATTGATGTATAATCGGGAAAAAACAAGATTAATTCAATTAAATTGTATGAGCATGCTCCAAAAATGCAAAACATGACGTAACCTTATTGAATGTATACATTAAATGTCTTAAACGCAGCTACTCAATGATATAGTTGCATACAAGTACATAGAATGAATAAGATGCGAAAGTTGCTGATTTTAGTGATTCAGAACAGAGTGTTTTATTATATTTTCCCACTGTTGTTTGATTGACTGGTGTTGATACAATTTGGAAGATGATTAAAGACACAATTGAATCATGCATCATGATTTTCTATAATACTCGTTTAATACACTGTTTCATTAGCGTGCAATATATTCATAACTAATCTTTCTTTGTCAAAAATTCCCATATAAGCCGAAGAATTGTAATTGTTTACGATGAGTCCTCTGCACCAAATAGTTTTCGCATGACCTAGTTAATTGCTCAAACCAATTTGCGCTAATCAAATTTTACTGGAATAATATTGAGAATTTTTGGACAGAAAAGAATATTAGCTAATTTATACGCTCTTTGATGTCATTTGATTATTTGTCTAGAAAGAGACTTCGGTGAGAAACCAGTGTTTGTTTACGTTATAAGTGTTGTCATAAATCACGTGACTACATACCCTAAAATGGACAAAATGAATGAGTTTCCCTCATTGAAATGCTACGCTTCTTCACATGAACATCTCTATTTAATTAAAAGTGGAAAAACCTAGTCAGTAGTTTTATAAACGAGATTCGACTCATTTCGTCGAGGTCCCCGAGTTTTTTTGTGAATGACCATAGACGCAAATGTGTTGCCTAGTTTGCTTGAATACGGATAGTATTGCCTATGTTTTGACATAAACGTTAAGTTAGTATAGGCATTTTTTTTTAATTTAATTGATTTTTTTTGTCAATTAACAAAGTCTAACATAACAGAGAGGGATAAATATATTTAGAAATTTTATACTATTATCTGTATGAAAACAAATACGTAATATCTGACATCTTATC
This sequence comes from Mactra quadrangularis, assembly GCA_025267735.1. Lineage (NCBI taxonomy): Eukaryota > Metazoa > Mollusca > Bivalvia > Venerida > Mactridae > Mactra > Mactra quadrangularis. The sequence goes on along the minus strand of CM046301.1, from coordinate 23,057,599 downwards.
TACAGTACTGAACAAATAATTTTGTTTTCATAAGAATACATACTTAGAAACTGCACCACATTATCACGAACTTACGTACTTGTTTCTTCCATAAATTGAAGAGTCCAAAAGTAAAAGTACAATAACATACCATGGCTACAAAATTATTTTATACAAAATTTAATTGCTTTAAAGTCAACTTAGTTAAATTATTCGCCTAAACTCATTTTTGTACAAAACAAGTCTGCGTCGGATACATGTGCACTTTAGTTTTAATATATGCAAGCCTTAAATGGAAGTATAAATGTGTTTGAGTGATTTGTTTAATTGTACGTAAAATCGTAAAATCATTGACATACTGTCTACACATTGTATTTTAATATGAAATATCTATCTCATCATCGAAAATAAAAAAGTGACATGCAGGTTAATGCAGTGAGTTCATATCTTGCTCCATCTCCGTCATATGCAAAGGGTGGTTCAAAAGCGTTCCCAATCTAAAAGGAAGAAATGCTGAAAAATGTAAATGGAACCTGTCACCTTCTTCAGTTATCTTTCTTCGTGTGATGTCAGATCGGTTTATGTTGAGGACGTATGTTATTCTCCTCATTACGTTTCGGTTCCTAGTCTATGTAATTCCATGTTAGTTTTTACGATTCATTGAAATTCGAGTCAAAATATACTTCAATGGAAGTTAAGAGGTCTTAAATGAAATAACAATCCTCTTCCAATGTATTAATTCGCTGGAGTAGTAATCTACAAGAAACATTTTTATTCACATCGAATCATGTATTCATCAAAGACTATACTCTTTATAATCAAAGCGCTGAAGCACTGAGTTTATTTAAACTACAAATGTAGTAATCTGCTTCTGCTGTGACGGTATACATAATTGTTTGGACAAATAACCAAAACAAATAATAAAGGTTGCTATAGTTAGGTTGTATGCCATACAAAGAACTTTATGCTCCCTTCCGTCATTTCTGCTGTTAAACCAAAACAAACAGACAATAGTTGTTTGATATCTTACGCCTTAAATTTGGAAGGAAATAATCGGTACTTCAATATTGGTGAGCAGTACATCATGGCTTCATTTTGTATTACCAACTAAAGCATTATTTAAATATAGGCTTAACAAGTAGCAACTTAATTGAATCATTAAATTCTCTTTTCAATGAATGTAAAGCTTCTGTTGACGTTAACCGAAAATGCACTGATTTTATTGACATTTTATCTGGTGTCAAACAAGGAAATGTAATTTTCCCAACTTTTTCCCATATTTATTAATGATCTGTCTTATGAAATGAAACAACTTAATCTTGGTGTAAACTTTAAACTTTGTAAAATCTGACAGTATGTGTACGGCTATTACCTGTTAATATTGTTTTAATGGCTCCCAGTGAAGCAAATCTCCATCTTATGTTAGATCAACTCCATCAATGGGGTACGAATAATATAATGTGAGTAAATTTCAATAAAGCAACAGTAATTCGATTTAGGGAAAAGTCTAATCCCATGTCGACTTTTATATTTAAATGAAGTAGATTTCACTGAAACAACCAATGCTCTTGACGAAAATACCATATAACTCCTATACTCCTAGTCTCTTTTATATTCTAATATCAAGCTTTTCCATAATTCTTATAACTATTCTGTATAACTAGTTATTACCTATTTTCGTTTGTTTGTGTGCGGTCTTTTTTGGTGTGCGTTGTTTTGTTTTCTGTTTAAATCCTTATCTTCTATATTTAGCCTCTTGTCAATACTTTAGTATCAAGCTCTTCTATAATTATTACTATTACCATTCGTCACGACAAACTTTCTTCAACATTGCACAATCGGTCAAGCGAGATGGAATTTTTACCGAACCGAACGAAAATTTACTGACCAAAAATAATCTTAGTGATATGTTATAATATGTTGTCCATTTTAACACTTTAGAATAATATATTGTAAATTGAATTAACAATATATCAATAGATAATTTGTTTAATAAATTAGGATATTTGTGGTTGTATAATGTTGGTGGACAATCAGACCACTCACTTTCTAAAAGTCAACAGACCGACAGCGATTTTAATGGGACTTTGTCCACTGGCTAAATAAGGAGACTGTTTATAACTACTCTGTATTATTACTTATTTTCGTTTGAGTGTGTGTGGTCTTTTTGGTGTGCATTTATTGTTTGTTTTCTGTTTAAATCTTATAATAAAATAACGTAAAATAGTTAGTTATCATTCTGTGAGAAAACAAGCCTTTTTATGCTGTGTATTTTTGACTGTATAGCCATGTTTGCACTATGTAAGGTTTTGTATTTGTACCATGTCACTTTAATAAATAAACTATTAATTAAATTATACACAACGTCACGGTGTAGACTGAAATATCTATTTGAAACTTCATAAACATGGTATATTTCTGATAAATGCTGTTCAGACAACATTTATTTGACGGAAGTTCACTGTTAAGAAATGTTTTATATGTATTCATTTTGTCAAAGCAAACAAAGTTCGGTTTAAAGTCTGCTTCCTTATACATGTTAAGCCGAGTTGACAATTTTGTATGAAAACTGCTGTTCATTGAAATCCCATTCGGAAGATACTGTGTTAAATCAACATAAACATTACGCTATATTGATTGGTTCTTGGTATTTTCTACGACGTTATTCATCCAATCGTTCTATTCAATGCTTCTTGGTTCGAATCACAACCGGTTAACGTGTCTGACCTTTGAACCTGACATTTTCAGCTCTTGATAGACCGTCTTCAACTGTTACGCAATCATTCTCTTAAACATGCGTCACTAAATCTTCCATCACAAAAACGACATCGTCGCGTTCTTTTTCAGTGAGTGTAGGTTATACGACCACAAATCGAATACACTGGTGTCCAAAAGTTTCTTTACACTAGGGCTGTGTATCGTTGAGCAAGTGGCGATCCGATCCGAACCACGATTCGTGTAAAGTGATTCAAGAATCGAACCACGAATCACTTGTTTATTAAGAAGCATGCAAAACTCATGTAATAAAAAGGGTTACTGAAGAATTACAGGAGTTTTATTGTAAGGAAAACCATGTACTACAAACATGTCTATTACCAGACGTTTTATGGGCACTTTCAGTGATAACATTTTTGTTTAAATATGTAACAATCGAATTTTGACTAAAGATTGTTCGATCCCTACATAAATTGAAGTTTACATTAGAAGTTCGACTCGGTTTCTGTAGTAATTAAGCTGAAAATATTCTTTCATTTAAAAGAAATTGATCGCGATCCGACGATTTCGGACGTGACGAATATTCGTACTCGATTTTCTGGCAGGGATCGCGAATATCCGAGTACTCGGATACTCGCCGCAGCCCTACTTTACACTATTCTTTACACATGCAGATACATCTTGTATCTTTTAGCTTATAATACATAAAGCTCATACTTGATGTTCATGTTTAACTTTGTATTAGTTGTGAAACTTATAACTACATGTAAAGTTTATCAAGGTATTCTTCAAAACATCAAAATTCTTAAAGAAACTTTTACTCCAATGTATTTAGAGACCGGTGCGACTTGAACAGCTTGATTTTATAAAATGAGAGATATGAGAAAATCTTCACGTTGTGCTAGCAATACTGATGAACAGAAATTGCATTTTATGAAGTAAAAGAACATAATCGACGTACAATCGATTTAGTATTACCCCTTTATAGAAAATAACGAGATCTTCGTCGGACAGCTTCTCTTGGGGCAATAATGTCGCATATTTAGTTTATTTACTTATATGCACTAACACTCGTCTTGCCGATTTGAAAGAGTTAGTCAAAAACAAGCGTTTGTTTGCATGCTGTAGATCACGTGACTATGTTCCCTGCTTTAGCTGTAAAAAAAGAAAATATTCAAAAACGTATAAAATAATTGTTACTTCGTCCAAAAAACCTTTAAGTTGCGACTACTCTGAATATCCTGTAATACAAGTTTTTGCACGTGACCTACTTTACTGCTCGATTCAATCATTTGTTTTGCAAGATTTAGAACTATCGATATTAACTCATATGAACAATTTGGAATTTTTTATTTCATGCATTGTATGATATCATTCAGTTATTAGTCTGGAAATTGTAATCTGCGAAAAAGCATTTTACCTTATAAGTTGCTATTGTAGATCAATTTACTTATTACCCTGATAGTGTATCTTTCAAAAACTAGTCTGGGAATGTATACACTAACTGCTGAAATTTGGCAACATACAAAAACTTTGTTTACTTTTTAAACATCGCCAAACAGCAATTCAAATTTTAACGAAGAGCAAATCATAACACCGAGCAAATTGCACTGAAGGATTTACGACTGAGAAACAATAAATGATTGATCGTAGTAGATTTTATTATGATGAGCATTTCAAAAATACCTTTTTTAGGTAAACAGACAACAGTTGTTAAATAAAGACCACAATGATCATGAATCTGACACCCGCAACGGCAACTTTTGTTTTATTTATTAAAATGAAACCATGAAGAATGGCCGATAAAACTTACTGGAACAATATAGGGTATCTTTGCCTATACGTTTAGAGTAAATATCTTTGTCTTTCTCGACACTTTCTGTTCGAGCTCGCCTAATCATAATTTGATCAACTCGATTCATTGCACCACACAAAGTACATTACAATGTATTAAAATACACATTTACGTCTGTTTATTAATTTTCCAATCATAAAACATAATTATGACGCTATTCAAGCATACCACAGCGCCTGTCTGAAAGTCTTAACAACATTAACATGTTATACAACACGTTAGACGTATTAAAAGAATCAATTTGAAACATTCCAATTTCTACAATGTTACTTATGTGACAAGAAGAAAATGAACTTTTCTATGAAAGAGAACATACGTAACAATATTAGGAAACTTCGTAATTGAATAGAATGGTAATTCTCGTGAATTCCCATACATAAAATGGACATCCAAAGATTGAATTACATAAAGCCCGCTAAGAATTCAACTCTTTTTATGTATAGTTCTTTTCCCTATAAACGTGTTTAATGATTTCATTATTTGATAAAACAAATGCGTATTTCTCCGGGGAATTCGACGAACATATTCAGTTATTAAAGAATGGTGCGTCCCGCAGCAGCATATTAATTATTGTATACATATGGATATCTGGTATACATGTATAACGTAGTATCATTTGTTGAATCAATCAAATGGTAAGTATATTTATAAAAAAGACATTTCACATAGAAATAAATATTAAAAGAATTCCATGTGGAAATGTGTATGCTATCAATCAAATACATGTGTATTTGCACAATTAGGTTGATATTCAAATCCGGATATTGAGATACTGACTTAATATCTCTACTTCTGATGCTTACGGCAGTGAACACAATTGCATTTAGCTACATATTGTTGGTCGCCTAATTGTTTTTCGCCTACAAATATTTTTTAGAAAAATAATTGAAAAAGATCAAACAGCGCATTAAATAACTACTTCCTCTCTTCTCTCGAGATTGCAGTTGATTCTGGGAGTTTTTTTTGTCGTAAAATTCAAATTCTGCGCACCAAATTTAAGTCATGCAGTAGAACTAGGTCATGTAGAAAAATAAATCGTGCAAAGGATGCAAAGTAAACTATTAAAACTAAAAATAAGTGTTTTTGGACAAAAAGTGTAAAAGTTATATCATGCATTATTTGAATCATTTCATTTAAAATAAATAATCCATAAAGTCACTTTATGGGCTCAGTTGATCGTGAAAACGAAATAATATAACTTTCAACGACATGTTTGTGAAAACAAATAGTATTTTAAATGTCCCTCTTTTGGCCCCGTAAAAAGTTATTTTTTACAATTATACGTTGCTAAGTAGTACATACAAGACTGAATTTAAAACTGTATATAACTTACAAATTCATATGTACTGAAGTATTTTCAACAAGCAAATTTCACGTACCTTTCTATATAGGGATTTTCAAGAAGGTATGCCAGATGGTAGGCATGCACTCGATATTGTGTGGAATTTCTATATCAAAAATATATAGCCAAGTATAATTAGGGACCACAACATATTTGAATATCATTAAGATCGATGCAGGAAATAAAGGCCATTTTTAGGAAAATGACATCACATAAAATGACGTTACAAATTACTAGATATTACGTCCTCCTGATCACAGTCTTATGACCGGTTGAGTTAATATTGGATCGTAGCATATTTCTCCGTACTTCTTGATTTATTGGTTCAATACTTAGATATATATACAATTTCTATATGTTCCATTCAGAATAAAGAATGCTATGCTGTAAAGACAGGGCATTAGAGCTATAGATATCGCCATAGACATTTTGTTATAATTCATGTTGTATTGACATATGATGTTCAAAAGTTTCTGTGGGAAAAAGAATCGCAAAATCTTTTAAAAAACGAACATGTGATGCCAGAATACAAATTCTTTAACCACGTTATACAATATTCCATAATTGATTAGAAACTGTCAAAGATCGTTCTTAAACAACATTTAATTTCCCATTTTGATTCGTTCTTACAAAATATTTCGTTCATATCATTTATAACTTAATCATCATAACACTATGTTGTAAATTAAAACAATGAACATAAGTTGTAAAATTTCATTTATGCTCTATTGTATGGCCTTTTTGGTCACATTGTATTATCTCAAATCGACTTTTTTTAATTAACAGAATATTACCGTGGTTCCAAGGCAATCGAAAAAGATGCGACAGGGGCAAATCTTGTAAATCATTTAAACCAGTTCACAAATATATCTTCCCTTACTAGAAAATATCGATGGATTCATCAAGGAGTGCTGATAATTGTTAATACACAATCTGTATTTATATATCATGATAAGAATGCATCTAGAAATGTTAAAAACAACTGTCCTACGAAGTTAGTGTCAATAAAATTTTAATTCAAGACATTTTACAGAATAACGAATCGTCTCACGAGAATAGCTGGGTTAAAACACGTATGTAACGTTCAATGTAATTATGGTAGCATGGATAATAAGTGCCTTGTTTAAACTTCTGTCAATGAACTTTTGAGCTTGTTAATATGATAAAACATAGGCAAAGTGCCAAAATAATGCTCTAAATAAATTTGACACATTAAGAACTTGGTGTCTACACGTACATGGCAAAATAGGCAATTGGTTCCCAGTAAATTTCCCGAACATTTTCAGTGTAACCGTTACATGGTAACAGTAAAATCGTACTTACGCTTTCAGTTTCATCTACATAACTAGGATATACCAGAACTACATCTATAAGAACGCTTAAAATACTGTTTTGCAATTGTTACATGATAAGTCACCTTTGACACATTAAATTAATCAACAATCTAGATCTGTGCATCATTGAAATTGCATCTGTCAGAGTTGAAAACGCGGGCTTAATATCCTACATACAATATAAGAGTTTATATCATTAGCCGTGAAAAATTTCTAATGCCATTTTCTTCCTACCACTGTATGAAATACATCAGCTTTCAGAACTGCTAAGGTATTTAGTACAGTTAATAGCTTAAGTCTAAAGACGTAAGACTTCTGGCTATACATGGAGCTGTCAGACAGTGAGTAGTTTGATACGATTGGATATTTAATACCGGGCAAGGCACCATTAGATACAAAATGATGAAAAATTCCATATTTAATGGGTAAAGCCAAGTCTGAATAAATAAACCTATGTTTACTTTGTATTTAATGTTTCAGGTTTCAAGTCAACGCTCTGATATTAATATGGTGAATGACCCATCATAGTTTTCTCTATATCTTTAAAAAGGGAAACATAGAAAGTGGATCACGAACATTACATGTAAAAATGTAATATGGCCAAGCTGTGCTTACCATATTTTACATCTTTTGTCGTAGATCACGTATACTCAAATCTATAACTACGCGTTTTACTAGTGAATGGCAGTATTGTTGTGGTTATCTTATTGTATTATGAATACTTATCTGATTAATTTTTACAACGATCTGACGATAGGTCGTTATGTGATGAAATGAAGTGTTAATAAAAGATGTATTTGTAGGAAAAGTATTATGGAATATTGGACGACTTGTTATACACTTTGTATGAAACTGAAGATGAAAAACATTTTCTACTAAAATGTACAGACTATATAGTGATTTAAGACAGAAGTTCTTTCAAGATGTTCCAATAATAATGACAATGTCTGAAAAAATAAACTATGTTTAATAATATCACACTATCCAATACCTCTATACATGTATATAACGTTTATTGTCAGGGAACATGTCGACCGACTATGGTTTAAATTATAGTTTTGAGCTTCTGTGTATGCGAACTAAGAACCCTGAAAACACTAATTAATTTGTACTTATATCACGATATAAATGCATCTAGAAATGCAAAAAACTGCCCATACGGAGTTAGTGTCAATGAATGTATGAAATTTTAAAGAATAATGAATCGTCTCACGAGAGTAGCTAGGTTAAAACATAAATCTTACGTCAAAATAATTATGAGAACAAGTTTTACAAAAGCCATTTTGTAAATTCTACCATATGAAATTTTGTTAATGTAATTAGACTTGATGTTCTCTTATGCATGATCTATATACTTTACACTTAATAAATGAAAACAAACATTAACAAAATGCCAAAATAATGCTCTTGATAAAATTCATACATTCAGAACTTCTTGTCTATTTAGCAAAATAGGCAAATGGTTCCTAGGACTTTTCCCGAATATGTTTTGTGTATTTGTTACATGGTAACATAGTAAACGTATTTGTATTTTCAGTTTCATTGATATATCTAGGCTACATCATTACTGCATCTATAAGAACGCTCAAACTACTGCTATTTTTTTGCTATTGTTACCTAAAAAGTAAACTTTGACACACTAAATTAATAAACAATCCAGAACTGTGCATTATTGAAATTGAATCTGCCAGAGCAGGTGACACGGGCTTAAATATCATACATATATGTACACAATAAGAGATTTTATCATAAATCGTGAATGTTTTCTTATGCCATGTTCTTTCTTTTACTGTATGAAATATATCAGGTTTCAAAACTCCGGACAACATATTTGCCAAGGTATTAAGAAGTGGTTAATAGCTTAAGTCTAAGAAAGTAAGACTTATGGCCATACATGGAACAATAAGTCAGGAAGTAGTTTGATTTGACTGGAAATATAATGCTGTGTTAAGCACTATTAGGCATAATATGTTTAAATGTTCCGTTTGTAATGGATGTTACCAAGTCTGAATAAATAAACCTATGTTTACTTTGTATTTATCAGTTTAAGTAACGAGTCAATCCTCTGATGTTGATATGGTGAATGACCCATCATTGTTTTCTATATCTTTAAAAAAGGGAAAAAGAAAGTGGATCACGACTATTGAATGTAGAAATGTATTATGGTAAGGCTGTGCTATCCACATTTCATATCTTTTGTCGTAGCTCACGTATAATCAAATCTATAACAACAGAGTTTTACTAATGAATGACAGTATTGTTGTGGTTATCATACTGTAGAGTGAAGACTTTTCTAATTAATTTCAACAACGATCAGACGATATGTTTTTAAGCGATGAAATGAAGTGTAAATAAAAGACGTATTTGTAGGATAATTAGTATGGAATATTGTTATTATCATAAAATTTACATGAAACTGAAGACAAAAAAACATTATTTAATAAGATGAACAGACTAAAGTGATTTAAGACAGAAATTCTTTCAAGATATTCCAATAATAATGACAATGTCTAATGAAAATAGACTTTGTTCAACTATGTTCTATAATATAAAACTTAAATGGAAATATATGACTTTTGTTTAAAATTGTTGTTAATAGGAGCATTTTTATATGATTTAAAGTTATAATAAACGATTAATTAACTTAATATTTATCTTGTATGCGTTGGTCATTGTTGATAATTATTTGTAAATGAAAAATGACTTATTGACCTATGTGGTCAGTTGTACATGTATTTATGATATTTAAATGTAATGTATATATGTTTTATTGTACAAATGTCACTGTAATATACAAATTATCTATCTATTTATCATACTACACTGCAAAAATATCTTAATACGTTGACCTTTGACCAAAAAAATGCAAAACTAGGAAAATTGGAACTGAAAATTTTGCCTGCAAATCCCTTCAAATGTATGCCTAATTGTTGTCTTAAATTCTACCGCTGATGTCATAATTCGTTACATAGCAAGAATTAGTTTCAACTATTTCAGTCTGAACAGGCGAAAGTATAATCTAAATTCCGTCACAGGATTTCTATTCCCCTGTGATACAATTACATTGGCGAAGTTATGATCGTGATCATTGATCCTTATTTAATGTAAACTAACACATCATGGAGTCACGGTATGTATAATGTATAATATGATATTGTTTTACTGTTGTATCCCACTCTGAGAAATACATCTGAATCTGAGAGCACACATATTGATAAGTAATATCTTAGCTTACATAATTCTATTTTATTTTGTCAGATAATGTTTTCGATGAAACTAGTTTCCGCGAGTAGAGATAAAGAATATTTTAGCCCGCCAGGCTAGCTTAGTCGGAAGCGCACAAGTCACAAGTCTACTGACCGAGGGGTTGTAGAGTCGATTCCCGGGCGAGGCATACATTCGTGGAGCTTGGTTATGAAATAATTTTCTATGGTCATTCCTTCCTACCACTGATTTTAAATCATGTCGGGCATTAACCAATCACTGACGGAAGTATGCGCCTAGTAGTTGGTCAACAGCTAAATCCTGAGATTTAGCCTTTCCAGGAACAGTGAGTAGGTGGACTGACGGTCGTGATATAACATATACCTGTGTTGCTACAGCGTTAAACCCAGCAAACAATATTTTGTAAATTAGAAGTGATGTTGTAAATAAATTCTGAAAATATCTTCTTGTTAAAAACTATTATGTATACAGTTATTAAATTTGGCATGTAGCATCACTAGAAGATGCTTGAAGAAGATTATTTAAATTATGCCCATCGGGTCAAAAATTGGCACTGCCCCAGGGGTCAACAGATATAAATAACAAAATGTTAAAAAGAAAAACTTCTAAAACTTCAAATGTTCAAACTGTAAATATGATTCTTATTGCATTTCCTGTATCAAAATGAAACACTAAAACAGATTGTGTTTTTACAATGTCATCCCCTTAAAGAGATCACTTATTTATCACTAATCTTTCTTTGTCAAAAATTCCCATATAAGCCGAAGAATTGTAATTGTTTACTATGAGTCCTCTGCACCAATTAGTTTTCGCATGACCTAGTTAATGGCTCTAACCAATTCGTGCTAATCAAATTTTACTGGAATAATATTGAGAATTTTCGGACCGAGAAGAATATTAGCTAATTTTTACGCTCTTTGATGCCATTTGATTATTTGTCTAGAAAGAGATTTTGGTGAGAAACCAGTGTTTGTTTATGTTATAAGTGTTGTCATAAATCACGTGACTACATACCCTAAAATGGACAAAATGAATGGGTTTCCCTCATTGAAATGCTACGCTTCTTCACATGAACATCTCTATTTAATTAAAAGTGGAATAACCTAGTCAGTAGTTTTCTCGTTCAAACGTAAACGAGATTCGACTCATTTCGTCGGGGTCCCCGAGTTTTTTGTGAATGACCGTAGACGCAAATGTGTTGCCTAATTTGCTTGAATACCCGTAGTATCTGCCTATGTTTTGACATAAACGTTTAGTTAGTATAGGCATTTTTTTAATTTAATTGATTTTTTGTCAATTAACAAAGACAAGTCTAACATAACAGGGAGGGATGAATATATTAAGAAATATTATACTATTATCTGTATGAAAACAAATACGTAATATCTGACATCTTATCTACAGTACTGAACAAATAACTGTGTTTTCATTAGAATAAATACTTAAAACCTGCACCACAATTTTAGGAACTTACGTACGTGTTTCCTCCAAAAATGGAAGAGACCAAAAATATAAGTTCAATAACATACCATGGCTACAAAATTAATTTATACAAAATTTAATTGCTTTAAAGTCAACTTAGTTAAATTATTCGCCTAAACTCATTTTAGTTCAAAACAAGTGTACTGTGAGTCTGAGCCTGATACGTGTGCATTAGTTTTAATACATGCAAGCCCTAAATGAAAGTATAAATGTGTTTGAGTGAATTGTTTAATTGTACGTAAAATCGTAAAATCATTGACATACTGTCTACACATTGTATTTTAATATGAAATATCTATCTCATCATCGAAAATAAAAAAGTGACATGCAGGTTAATGCAGTGAGTTCATATCTTGCTCCATCTCCGTCATATGCAAAGGGTGGTTCAAAAGCGTTCCCAATCTAAAAGGAAGAAATGCTGAAAATGTAAATGGAACCTGTCACCTTCTTCAGTTATCTTTCTTCGTGTGATGTCAGATCGGTTTATGTTGAGGACGTATGTTATTCTCCTCATTACGTTTCGGTTCCTAGTCTATGTAATTCCATGTAAGTTTTTACGATTCATTGAAATTCGAGTCAAAATATACTTCAATGGAAGTTAAGAGGTCTTAAATGAAATAACAATCCTCTTCCAATGTATTAATTCGCTGGAGTAGTAATCTACAAGAAACATTTTTATTCACATCGAATCATGTATTCATCAAAGACTATACTCTTTATAATCAAAGCGCTGAAGCACTGAGTTTATTTAAACTACAAATGTAGTAATCTGCTTCTGCTGTGACGGTATACATAATTGTTTGGACAAATAACCAAAACAAATAATAAAGGTTGCTAAAGTTAGGTTGTATGCCATACAAAGAACTTTATGCTCCCTTCCGTCATATCTGCTGTTAAACCAAAATAAACAGACAATAGTTGTTTGATATCTTACGCCTTAAATTTGGAAGGAAATAATCGGTACTTCAATATTGGTGAGCAGTACATCATGGCTTCATTTTGTATTACCAACTAAAGCATTATTTAAATATAGGCTTAACAAGTAGCAACTTAATTGAATCATTAAATTCTCTTTTCAATGAATGTAAAGCTTCTGTTGACGTTAACCGAAAATGCACTGATTTTATTGACATTTTATCTGATGTCAAACAAGGAAATGTAATTTTCCCAAATTTTCCCATATTTATTAATGATCTGTCTTATGAAATGAAACAACTTAATCTTGGTGTAAACCTTAAAACTTTGTAAAATCTGACAGTATGTTTACGGCTATTACCTGATAATATTGTTTTAATGGCTCCCAGTGAAGCAAATCTCCATCTTATGTTAGATCAACTCCATCAATGGGGTACTAATAATATAATGTGAGTAAATTCCAATAAAGCAACAGTAATTCGATTTAAGGAAAAGTCTAATCCCATGTCGTATTTTATATTCAAATGAAGTAGATCTCAAATTGAAACACGTGACTTGTTTCCCCCGAACAGTGATTTTGTGGAATTCTCTTCGAGAGGATGAAGTTAGTGTTGACTCCATAAATGGATTCAAATCAGCACTAGCTACATCTGTTCATCCATTAGAACAATATTTTCTTATATATTTTAACCATTTACATGTACTTACCGACTTCTGTACTGTTTTTTCTGTACATAATGCAGGTCATTAAGATTTTTCTAATTTTTAACCGGTGTTTGCATCTTTTTTATCACAGCACTAGTCCAACTGGGAAGATTGAGTCGCCTTGATGAACTAGAGATGTATCTTCTTTATTTTAACACTCATGCATGACCATTATATTCAGAATTGAATATTTACCATTATAAGAGATGATGATGTACTACAAATACCTAAGCGTGTTACATTATGAAACTGTAGATTTCACTGAAACAGTAAATGTGCTTGACGAATCTACCATATAACTCCTATACTCCCAGCCTCTTTTATATTCTAATATCAAGCTTTTCCATAATTCTTATAACTATTCTGTATAACTAGTTATTACCTATTTTCTTTTGTTTGTGTGTGGTCTTTTTTGATGTGCGTTGTTTTGTTTTCTGTTTAAATCCTTATCTCCTATATTTAGCCTCTTGTCAATACTTTAGTATCAAGCTCTTCTATAATTATTATAACCAGTCGTCACAACAAACTTTCTTCAGCATTGCACAATCGGTCTAGCGAAATGGAATCTATACTGAACCGAACGAAAAGTTACCGGACCAAAAAATAATCTTAGTGATATGTTATAATATGTTGTCCATTTCAACACTTTCGGATAATATATTCTAAATGAATTAACAATATAACATCAGATAATTTTGATTAATAAATTAGGATATTTGTGGTTGTATAATGTTGGAGGAAAATCTGACCACTTACTTTCTAAAAGTCAACAGACCGACAGCGATTTCGATGGACTTTGTCCACTGGCTAAATTAGGAGACTGTTTATAACTACTCTGTATTATTACTTATTTTCGTTTGAGTGTGGTCTTTGTGGTGTGCATTTATTGTTTGTTTTCTGTTTAAATCTTATAATAAAATAACGTAAAATAGTTATCATTCTGTGAGAAAACAAGCTTATTTATGCTGTGTACTTTTGATTATATAGCCATGTTTGCACTATATAAGGTTTAGCATTTGTACCATGTCACTTTAATAAATAAACTATTTATTAAATTATACACAACGTCACGGTGTAGACTGAAATATCTATTCGAAACTTCATAAACATGGAATATTTCTGATAAATGCTGTTCAGACAACACTTATTTGACGGAATTTCACTGTTAAGAACTGTTTTATATGTATTCATTTTGTCAAAGCAAACAAAGTTCGGTTTAAAGTCTGCTTCCTTATACATGTTAAGCCGAGTTGACAATTTTGTATGAAAACTGCTGTTCATTGAAATCCCATTCGGAAGATACTGTGTTAAATCAACATAAACATTACGCTATATTGATTGGTTCTTGGTATTTTCTACGACGTTATTCATCCAATCGTTCTATTCAATGCTTCTTGGTCCGAATCACTACCGGTTAACGTGTCTGACCTTTGAACCTGACATTTTCAGCTCTTGATAGACCGTCTTCAACTGTTACGCAATCATTCTCTTAAACATGCGTCACTAAATCTTCCGTCACAAAAACGACATCGTCGCGTTCTTTTTCAGTGTGTGTAGGTTATAGGACTGCCAATCAAATACACTGGTGTCCAAAAGTTTCTTCACATTATTCTTTACACATGCAGATACATCTTGTATATCTTATCTTATAATACATAAAGCTCATATTTGATGGTTTATGTTTAACTTTATATTAGTTGTGAAACTTATAACTACATGTAAAGTATATCAAGGTATTCTTAAAAACATCAAAATTCTTAAAGAAACTTTTACCCCAATGTATTTAGACACCGGTGCGACTTGAACAGCTTTATTTTATAAAATGAGATGTGAGAAAATCCTCACGTTGTGCTAGCGATACTGATGAACAGACATTGCATTTTATGAAGTTAAAGAACATAATCGACGTACCATCGATTTAGTATTACCCCTTTATAGAAAATAACGAGATCTTCGTCGGACAGCTTCTCTTCGGGCAATAATGTCGCATATTTAGTTTATTTACTTATATGCACTAACACTCGTCTAGCCGATTTGAAAGAGTTAGACAAAAACAAGCGTTTGTTTGCATGCTGTAGATCACGTGACAATGTTCCCTGAATATCCTGTAATACAAGTGTTTGCACGTGACCTTCTTTACTGCTCGATTCAATCATTTGTTTTGCAAGATTTAGAACTATCGGTATTAACTCATATGAACAATTTGGATTTTTTTTTATTTCATGCACTGTATGAAATCGTTCAGTTATTAGTCTGGAAATTGTAATCTGCGAAAAAGCATCTTACCTTATAAGTTGCTATTGTAGATCAATTTTCTTATTACCCTGATAGTGTATCTTTAAAGACGAACAGGGGAACGTATAAACTTACTGCTGAAATTTGGCAACATACAAAACCTTTTTTGACTTATTAATTATAACTGTCTTGACTGATTGATAGAGTCTTAGGCATGAATGTAGAAATAATTAATTAAGCATTTCTTATCACTGTGATATGACCTCTATGATAAATATATATTTGATATGACTTCCCATGTCTAAAGCAATGTTTAGTGATTCTTTAAAAGTCGAAGATTAAGCTTTGAACTCAAAACTCAGGAATGTTTGTTCAATGTCACTTAAGCTAGGCATGTACAGTCACACCCAGTACGTAATAAACAGTAATAAATGTTACAATATATTATGTTCCTAATCCAACACCATGCGTTTTTAGAAACAATGATGTTATCCGGCATACACTTTACCACATTTTAGTTAACTAAATATACAAAAATTAATATATTCGCAAACTAAAAGTAAAAGAAACCATTTGTAGTACAGTGTTCTTTTTAGATTTGATATTATTTCCCTTGTAAGCGATCACATATCCTTCCACTCAGTTCAAAATGAAAAAAACAAAACACACTTCTATTAATGATGGTATGTGAACTTTTTCAAGTAAATTCAATAAATTGTTTTAAGTTAAATTTCTACTACGTTGGTCGATTCAAAACACTTCAATCTACTACACATGTTCAACAAAATTGCGCTTAATTATTGTCATAAAATGAATTTTAATTTAGCAAAATAGCTGTTCCAGTAAGTTGAATAATTCTTTATTAATTACAATTACCAAATATCATTTACTATCTATCAAGTAAAACTACAATGAAACATAAACATACATAAGTAAAATCATGTCCTTCTACACACATTGAATTGTACAAAAAATAGTTATTTTGATTAATGTAAAATGGTCCTCAATTAGTAGGATCTGTTACACTCTCAGAAACATCGTCAGTTTCTCTGTTACGGAACGTGTACATTTTAACCACATTTGGTTGTGGTAACCTGCACATTGGACGATTCTCATTTTTCACTCTATTCAATATGTTCTTGTCAATCCTACGGGACATGTTGGACATAAGAGAAGTATTATCAGTGAGAACTATGTGATTGTGATCAGTGTCATATGTAGTATGCTGATAGGTTGTCGTAAATCGTCTAGTATTGTCATTGTACATTCTATTGGCACGAAATTTCGCGCACCAAAAACAGAAGAACATTCTCTGAAGAATGTTATAGAAACTTCTTCTGAATTTATGACTCATTGCTGTGTATATAAATGGATTTAGACAGCTGTTAAGGAATCCACAGAAATGAGTAATTAACATGGTGAGGAGAAAATTGCTTTCCCTAAGAAAACTGTTAGTTTGTAGCTGACTTATCAAACTGACCAAGTACTGTGGTGACCAGAATATAATAAATGTTATCGCAATAACAACAACCATTTTTGCAACCTGAAAAAGAAACAAAAGTACGTGAAAACATTCATTTAAATGGTTGCAAGGTTACAGAATATGATAATAGAATATTAAACAATATTAAACCTGTATATTAATAGTATCTTTTTACCAACATATGACACGGTTGTTGTCGTATATTGATCAAATATCTCGGACTCCATCTATCACTGTTTTATCTATGATTGTCTTACGCAAAACATTCTTAGCCGCTCGGCTAGCTTATTTGGAAAGAAACTCTCCTTCCACTGATTTTTGATCCTGCATTTCATTTGTTAGATAGTGACGAAGGAATGCGCCATGTAACTTGTTAACAGCTCAATCCAGATATTTAGCTTTTCCAGGAACGAGGAGTAGGTTAACTGACCGCCTTTAAATAATTAAACCAATACAATGTGTTACAACGGAATTAAATATAACAAAATAAACTCTCAGATCAAGTGCAAATAGTATCAATCAAATATTACAAACTTTTCACCATTTGATGAGACACATCTAACGACCGACATGGTGATAATATACCCTACACAGTCGTTAATACAGACATCACAGACAGTCTAATCTTTCACATTAACTATATTACTGATTAATTGAGTCTACAATCTAAGGATTCACTAAGCAGATACTGGACTGCAGACAGTTAAGCTTAAATGATTGGACATCTCAAGTGCGCTGCTGTCTCTTTAAGTGTGTCAAAGCAAAGCCCACACATGTACATGTTGCTAAGGATTTGACAATCGATTGTAACAAGCTCAACCTGATAAGGCTATGACGGTCACTATATAATAAATACATAGGCCGCCCGGCTAGCTCAGTTGGTACCAGGCAAGTCTACTGATCGAGGGGTCGTGGATTCGATTTCCGAGCGGGGCATACTTTCGTGGAGCTTGGTAATGAAATTATTTCTGCTGCCATTCTTCCTCCTACCTATGATTCTTAATTAGGGCAGTTGTCAGTTACTGACGAAAGTATGCACTTAGTAGTTGGTTAACAGCTAAATCCAGAGATTAAGCCTTTCCAGGAGCAGTGAGTAGTTTGACTTACCGCCGTTATATGACCTATACAATGTGTTGCCAAGGCGTTAAACCCAACAAAACAAACAAACAAACATAATAAATGCATTGGCATTTTTAGAAATGCTGATACTTATACATATTGAATTAATCCTGGAAACTTGCGTCAGTCTTTAACACGTACATTCCTTTTAAGGACCATAATGACCGGAAATTCAGTGTCAATGTATAAATTGTACGACTTATATGTATTTTTTCTAGGCAAAAGTTACTAGACTTCTACTGAAGATGTTGACTACTTTAGAAGGTTATATGAAATGCAAGTGAGTATTTCATTTGTTAACTTGAGTAAAAAGAGTAACACCAACACATGTTAAATGAATTGAAGTTTGTCGTTTTATCGGTTTACTTTCGGATTAGGTTCCTAGATTGTCTTATTTTACTATTCATTTCTCATTATACAGAACTCAGCAAAACCGATACAGGAAGCTAAATAAAGACTGTAAATGGGTAATGCCATAATTGTTTTACATGTTTTTGAAAGTAAAGTAAGGTTTTCATTTAAACAGTGTTTAAGTATGAAAAACGAGAGCACCTCATAAAGTCATAAGTGAAAGATGGAATTTTCCTTCATGTACCGTTATAAGAGTCATAATCAAATACACTTACTTCAAAACATGGCTAGAAAACCCTTTGTTTTCTATTACAATAATTTATACATACGGTAGTCACTTCTTATAATATTCGCAATCAAAGGTAACACATTGTATAATTACAACTAAAAATCAAAGCGCCAAAGGCACTGGAGTTGTTCGACATAGAAATCATGTTGTGCTTCGGTCATTTAATGCGCTAAAAATGTGAGAAAATATGTTGAATAAAATTTCGTTTCTTGAAACATAGACTGCAGAGCTTTCGTTGTATGAAATGTACAAATTGAATGTGCATACAAAGTAATTGTATACATGATTGTATACTACTAAAATGTAACAGAACCACCTGTTTACATTCAATAGTGTCACACACGGCGTTAGATCTACAACCTTTGTTAATATTTATTCCATTAAACATATAATGAGTAATTATCAGGTAATGATATTTTTTTTTAATTTGCAACATACTTTCTTACTTAATTTCATTACCATATCAGAGCTATGAGAAAAATACTACGTGGAACTATTTGACCAATAATCTTAATTAACTTTTTAATTTCCCATCTATTGATCTATATTAGAGTTCAACATTACGCTCACAAACTAACTGGTCCGTACGATACTACGCTAAGTATTATGGGTAAAAACCCGAATCCACGCGACAATTTGCACAAGTACTAAATAAATTCAGTAAGTTTTTGTGACTTCGCAATTTAATATTACTATCCAAAATAGAATATTTTATACATTTTGATTATCATATCATAGTTATGTTTAGTATTCTTCTGACTTTGAACTGAAAATCATGAATTTGACTTACGATAACTGTTTTCGTAAGAATTCTTGTGAAAAGATACACTGATTCATCTCGTCAACGCCTACAGTTGAAAACAGTTAATAGAACACTACATTTAACGTTGTTCATCTGCTAAAATTAAACGTCGTTCATGTTAGTGATCGCTGATGAACAACATTCCAAGTGACAAACATAGACATATGTCTCGTCTAATGAGAATAAAAATGTTGAAAGAAATGAAAGCAAATCTTGATAATACATGCACCAGACATCCCAATAGAATTACATCGATGTATTGTCATCTCTGATTTTGAAACATTTGTATCAGCATTCAATTACTTTTGTAAACGTTGTTTAGCGAGTTGTATCTTTTTCTTCGAACGACTATACTGGACTTTTCTATTACTTATTCGTGTGTTTTATTATTAACTTTTTGAGTTAGTTTGTGTGTTGGTCGAATCGCGATGAGTAACTTTTTTATAAATAACTACTTTGTGTGAGTCATGTTTTACAAGAAATTTGACAATGTTACTGAGAATATTGCGATTTGTCAAAATGTTATATAAGCTCTAATTTTGCGTTATAGGTCTCGGTATCATAATTATGTAATCAAACATTCATAGAATCATCGACATTAACTACAAATGCACTTTTCAAATGTAAATTGTTTTTGTCAACGCAGTCAATTTGATAAAATGTGGAGTTGTGGTTGCAATGCAACAAATAATCTTATGCAAGAACATGACATGCGCAATTTGGATTATAATTTTATCCTCACACAATCGTACTTAACTTTGCCCTCGTCATTTACTATAATGAAGTGTACCAATATATTTACTAAATGTTTGTTTGTTTGTTTGGTTTTACGTGGTAGCAACACATCGTATAGGTCATATAATGGCGGTCAGTCCACCTCACTCCTCCTGGAAAGGCTAAATCTCTGGATTTAGCTATAACCAACTACTTAACACATACTTTTATCAGTGACTGACAACTGCCCAACATAATTAGAAAACATTGGTAGAAGAGAGAATGGCCCTGCCCGGGAATCGAAACCACGACCCCTCGATCAGTAGACTTGCGTGCTACCAACTGAGCCAACCGGGCGGCTATTTACGAAATGTAAAGGGCATGACAAAGCTTCTAAAAATGTATATCTAGGATTTGAACTTATGGCCTAGTTTTTATCCCAAATGACCATTTTCAAACTTGCCAGAGTCAATTTACCAGAAGCCTCTGACTAAGTTTTTGATATTGCACCATAAAGTAAATGCGGCATACAGAAAAGAAGTTACAAGTTGATGCGTATCATTTTACACCTTAGCAGTCCAAAATTTGAAAGGCAATACTAGCAGCAACCGGACGCTTACACTTTTCAATAGAAAATATTTTATTGTGAAAATAGTTTACGTCATAGAAGAGATAAAATGTCTGAAAATCGTTATTGAATAAAAAAAATTATAAAATGGTATCCGTTGCTAATATATATGTTTGCTTGGTGGAATTGTTCACTTACTAAATAAATTTACATAATGGATGATTCATTACCATTAGGTATGTCCATACAACAATAAGCATGACAAGACGTTCACCAGGTATAAGAGACTCTTGATGGGAAAGACTAATTTCTAAAGTAAAAACATAGAAATTTTGATGACTTATACCTTTCGTTTGTTTTCCTCTTGTCTCCGGCTTGTATCTTTTCTTCCAAATGCTGAGTTTTCTACAGTGATAGGTTGAAGTAAACTAACTGCTATCTTCACACATGTAATCATGATAGTAACACTCGGTAGAACATATATTACAATGAATAGAAACAAGAAGTAACCTCTCCTGAATTCACCAAGACGATCAGTATCCTTACCATAGATAGCTTCATCTATTTCATTAAATCTATCATTACATATCTCTCTAGATATAATACCATATTCACTGTATATAGTAAATGAAAATGATTGGCAGTACACAAATGGTGAAGCAACTATTATTGGTATTATCCATGTGCAAGCTATGATCTTTCTTACTCTGGACTTACTGTTTATTTTCATGGCTGATAACGGATGAACAATGGCATAATACCTGAAAGAAGAAATGAATTATCATTTGAGTTCATGGTAAGCACAAAATACATAAACACACGTAAATAACCTCAGAAAAGGACTATAAGGCAGGGCAGTTAGTCCTCAGTTTGCACTATATAACATCATGTGTGTCGAATTTGATTTAGTATTGTGTACTTGTATATTTATGGTGGAGGGGTTTTTATTTATAATATCATTCTTCTTTTTATTATTACAGTATTATCATTATTGTCATTCTTATTATAATCATTATTATTATATTGTTATTAATCTTTTTGTACAACGCCATTGAATATGTAGTAAAGAAATATACTTTTAATCCAATCTAAATTCAAATTTACATAATAGATGACCACAATAGTTGTTTTTGATGCGCTGCTTGTTAAGACATGATAAAATTAAATAAGTATTTTTTAATAGATTGATCGATTGAATCGTAAGAAACTCTATATATTTCATGATTAGCAGCGATTTATAGTTTTGTTATTTAGCTAGTCCAATTTTGTCTTTTGTCTGAGAATTCTTTATTTTTAGATGATTAATTGGCAGTGAATGTATTTGCATGAAATGCTATCATCTTCTTAGGCGTTAGCTAGACAATTCATGTCTTTTTGAATGCAGCAATTAACATGACTGATGCAGTTGCACAAACAAAATAGAGCCATACAGTTCTTTATAGAATATCAGATTTGCCATTTGTATGACTCAAATCTATATCAATTTATCATTTTGTGAATAAACTGTAATACCTTCCATGATCTTTTAATTTGCCACTAAGTTTGCAATGTCATTTGCGGTTAACATAAACTTCAATGCACAACTCAGAAGTAAACAAAGTGGAACGCCTATCAATTTGCTCTTCAAGGGTACCATTATTATTATTTATAATCTTTTTACTTCCTTCTTTCACGACAGTACCAAAAAATATATGTTATTTTTAAAAAAGTCAGATGTACCATTCCACCTTAAAGGCTACTTTATAAAATCTATAAAATGGTAAATTAATCAATCAGTTAGAAGTTTGATTCATATGCTAGAAAAATCTCGACATTTTATCAAACTAAGGACAATCACTAAATTGAATTAGGATAGGATTAAAAAGTTCTTTCAAGTATAGTTAACTATGATTACATAAGCTTTTATAAAAAATGGATACATTTGTGAAATTGTTAGAATTAATTATTTGGATTCATTGAATATATAAACGACCACAACAGGATTGTACTTATGACAGCTTAAAGGATATACATTTGTTAATACATACCGGATGAACTATGTTACAAATTTGAGAGAGAAAATCTATAAATCTTCATTGTTTTCAACATCGGAATAAGTATTTTGTATAAGTATGTATCTGTGATTTAATAGACATAGTTGATCATGGCGAAATAAAACGTTGGCCTACAGAAAATTGGCTACGTAAAGGATGACTGGAGATATTATTCACTTCTAAAATGTTGTGTAGTAAAATTAAATTTTATTACATATTACATTACACGGTCACATGGTGTATATCAAAATGTGTTCTCGCTTCAGTTTCTGTATTTTGAAATGATTCAATCAGTATATGATTAATGGTTATTTTGTCACATGATATATAATCAGATGCATTTATAATCGTTTTTATGAGTAACCCTTTAACCAATAGAGGGTCTACAAGACCCTTATCAAGATAAATATATCCTATCTGCATAGAAAATATAATTGATGACTACTGATTAACACATACAGTCTATGAAATTAGGATATAAAGTGGTTGTTCGAAGATATTATTAAAGAGCAAGCACTATTCATACAATCGCAGTATTTTGTTGCCTAAAAGAAATTGTTGGTTACCGGGCAACCGGACACCCACTTATTTTGTAGACTGTCTATATATATTAACAGGCTTTGTTTGTTTGGGTTTAAAGGCGCACCAACACAGAAAGGTCATATCGCGCCGAATATTAACAGGCATTTATAATTTAAAGTATCGATTAAATCCAGAGAACGAACTGAGAACATTGTCTCGTAGTAATTTAGTGATACCGTTTGGTCGAGCTTAGCTTAGCAATTTTGTATCTGCTTCATATGGAACCTTTCCGGATACTTTTCTAACAGCCATCGTATATGACTATACAACAACAACAAAAATAACAGCTCCATACTGTTTAAAAGTTTATTTTTGGTTAAAAGTTATTCTATTTCTAAATTAAATTATGTAACGAAAACTCTGTCGAGTCCGAATATCACCTTTTTTATGATGTTCTTACTATTACCATAAAAGAAAGAAATATTTTTAAAAAGTAAAGTATTGTTTTGTTGAAAAACTATCTAAATTTCATCACTCCTGTTAATGTCTTAATTAACAAGAAACATACATGTATTTGATGAAATATTTTACTTTCCTTACATAGGACTTAAATGATAAAGTCCAGCGATTCCAACTGATAGAACCTACTTGCCAATTTGATCGTTTTTTACTTAATCAAGGAAGGATGACTGACTAATATCCCTCATTCTCATTTCAGGGTGGCGTAACACGTGACCAAAATAATTCAAAATGGCGGATTTTTCTCGTCTTGACGGGTTTTATTTTAGG
Organism: Mactra quadrangularis; assembly: GCA_025267735.1. Classification (NCBI taxonomy): domain Eukaryota; kingdom Metazoa; phylum Mollusca; class Bivalvia; order Venerida; family Mactridae; genus Mactra; species Mactra quadrangularis. The sequence goes on along the minus strand of CM046301.1, from coordinate 23,033,142 downwards.
TATTTATGTAAACTCTTGATTTTTGTTCCATACGAAATGCACCCTATTATATGGCGGTTTGTTTTTTAGTGCATTTGGTATCTTTATCTTGTTTATGGGTTTTGTTGTTCAGGAGAATACTTGTTAAGTTTGTTTACTTTTTAACCGTTTTTTATTTTGTTGATGTTCACTATCTGCGAATTCAGGAAATACGTGTTTATAGAATCTTCTAAATGAAATAACAAACCAAGTATATCAAAAAAAGATTGGAAACGAATTAGCATATGATAGGCTAAATGCATCTTTTGAAAAAAAACGACAATTGTGATAAATATCAGAAAATATGGGTTTAGATAAAAATCTGCGACTTTGTTTCATATTTTTGTTACGTGTTACGCCACCGTGCTTGTGTACATTTATGTTGCACATCATGTGAAATGGCACTAAATTCGAAACAATTCACTTAGCTTGGAAAAACTAGTGTTTATTTGGTTTTTTTTATTTCTTAGAAATGTGTTGTCCATATGTACTAAATACGCTTTGGGATTACTTACACCTTTTGTGCAAAAACGATTCTTGTTTAGATCAAAAGGCCACCTGGGCCAAAGATCGATTTAAAGCCCCATTATCAAAAATAATACTGTTTTGGACTGCGTTGAAAATAGTCATTTATGTATATCAAACACCTCTAATGAACACGACTTTTAATTAAATGCGAATATTGTTTGAATATGTATATGGTTTTTATTGCATTTCAAAGTGAAGGTAGGGTCGTAATTGCTTGAAACAATAGTTTTGATCACAGTATGTTTAAGATGAAGTCTTGTTATAGAAAAATTCTGCTCAAAATTACTTAATTAAGCTCCAAAACTTTTTTGGTTCAAGTATATGTATATTGAACAATAGCGCATAAATGAACATGATGTGTTCTTATAAAAGTACCCCAAATTTTTAAAACATGGACACTTTGTCAACCTCCAATTTAGAAAGCAGAATGGTTTGAACAGTTTATTGCGTTTCTGGTTTAGTACTAGTTATATTCTTTATCATTTTCAGCAATATTATTTTATAAAACAGTAAGATTAGTTCGTTCTTCGGACACATCAATCTAATGCATTTGTTTTTGGTAAAAAGAATTGCAAATGCATTTATCTGGCGTGTGTCACTTTTTGATTAATCATATCCATGTTAAATGGCATAGCTATCATACATGCCCAACGATGATAGGCACATTAATTATTATTGCTTACAGTGCGAATAATTGGATAATCAAATATCTGAGTAATTTAAAAAAATCTTTCTACATGAATAGTCTGCCAAATTTGAAACGAACGAACAACATTTAATTGAATTCTGTTTCAACTTAATGGAAATCAAGCAGTTAATGCGACCAAGAAAAATTAAATTGCGCAATAGAATCAAAGCGCTGACGGCACTAAAATGTGATTTCCGGCTCAAACAACGTTTGTACACACAGTTCAGTGATAATAGTTTGATAGGTAGAACAGCGTTGTTCCGGTTCAAAACACTTCAAACAATCGATCTGTAAATACAGCAGGTTAACCGGACTGGCGAACATACTTTTGATTTGTTTTCGCACAATCACAACAAGTCAAGGGGGTCATTCTTGCAATAATTTCCGCATTAAAGTTATCATTTATGCACTTTTATTCTACTGCATCTGTATGTAAAATGAATAAAGTCCACTATTCAGACTTCATTCAAAGTCATCAACTACGATCTACGAAACTATTTCTGTAGAACCATTCTACTGACAACTGGCACAAACGACGGGTCGTGACTGAATCGTTGATACCATTTATACATAATACGACGTAAAGATCTCTACTGAGACGCTTAACTCATAAGCTATTATACATACGCTTCAGTATGTCTTAGTCTTCTTATTTTTCTCACAAAAAGCAGCAAATTGTTGTTCCTCAACAAGTTGATGTAAGTTTTTGCTAAATTGTTTCATTCTAATTATAAAAGTGGGTGATTGAAAATGTGGGTTTTCATCATGTTAGACATAGTTTTAGCATATCTGAACGCGACGTTTCATAACCAATTTAGATCACTTCTCATATGTGAGCATGATTGATGAACTTAAGAGTTCTTACATGATAACTGACATACCCGCATAAAACTTCTCCAATTACAAATATAATCTCGATATGTCACATATGACAACAGGAAAGTATCAAATGTTAAAATAAATGCATAAAAGTAGTACAGAAAATCACGGATTCTGCTAGCCTAACCGCAAATTAGTTGATGAAGAGGAGACCTTTTTAAGGAATACAATCCCCAACTAAAACTATGTTTTATGGCAGCTGAATAATTCTAGAAATAGTATATCGTATTTCTAAACTTTAAAGCATTACGATTATACGTATTAGATATACATATTACTCGTATAAGATATGTTTATCATGTTAACATTTTTACGGACACATTGAAATGAATGAATATTACTATATTTTGTCAATTTTTATTATACTTTTACAAAATCAATTTCAACTGAGAGGGACTTAGTATCTTAAGCCTCTCCCATTTACTGCAACTATATGACGTTTTGGCAAAATTTTAGACGATCCGTTTACTTTTTGAACCCATGATTTTCAACTTTAATTTCGGAGACATTCTTGTTGTTTTTTTCGAAATATTTCAGAAATACCTCGAAAAAATAACGGGAACTGCTTCCACGCAATAAAATGTCAAGCTTTTTATAATCATGAACAATCATCAAATTGAGAGCAAGAACGTAGCTGTTTTCGCTTGGGTTTTTGGTGTTTTTTCCGCGCTAACAATTTGAATTTTATAGCTGATGTAGTTTAGTTTAAAACCCTTATTATATTAGAAGTAACACTGTTTTTTTAACTGCAAAGAAAATTAATATTTACATGTATCTATTTTAAACACCTCTAATGAACACGATTTTCTAATTAAATGCAAACATTGCTTAATTATGCTGATGGTATTTATTGCATTGCAAAGGGAAAGTGGATCAAAACGGAAAGTAGAATTTGGTTTTCAATGTATGAAACAATAGTTTTGATTGCATTATGTTCACGATGAAGTCTTGTTATAGAAAAACAACTGATCCAAATTACATAATTAATCTCTAAAGCTTTTTTAGATCAGGTATATTTAACTTATGCGTAAAATTAATATAGTGTGCTCTTACAAAAGTACCCCACTTTTTTAAGCAATGGACTCTTTGTCAAAGTCAAATTTAGAAAGCAGAATGGTTTGAACTGTTTATTGTGTCTCTAATACGTGTTATATTCAGATAACATCAAAGTTGTTAAACAGTTTTCAAGTCTACTGGTGAGGAATATATCTTCATATAGTGACTTTAATGTTGGGACGATTTTTATAGATAAATGAATAAAACAGACGTGACAATGTGGGTTCAACAGTGGAGTTTAAACCATCATACTGGTATTATGTTGAAAACATTTGTCCACGGACGTGTGATACTTAAGGGCAAGATGATTATCCGTGTGTTTAATACATTCATAATAACTGTAGTCCACTGACATACAAAACATAGTTCTAATCCTTTGCTTCTATGTATATTGTCATAAATTTCAAGCTAGTGATTTTTCAAAACTCATAAATATCTTGCGTTTAGTTGCATATAGTTCAGTTATAAACTCTTAGCACAATAATGTGATATTAGGTATAACATTTAACAAACAGTGTGACACAATATCGTTGTTAATTCCTTGTCTCGTTTAGAGCTGAGAACGATGTTGGTTACAACAGCGTAATGTTGAAAAGATCAGTTATCAATGTTAATGAAAACATCATCAAAATATTATTCAAGTTATAGAACAAAGAACTATACCATACGAGAATTGAAAGAAGAGGATAATGACACACTGATCTGTAGGAAACTATAAATTATACGTTATTCTTAGAGCAACAGTAAAACCTTGATTTTTTAAAATGTAAAGTACATTTAAAACACCATGATAATTGGATATATGTTTCTGTCATTGGCATTTATTAATGATTTTGAAGGTACTGTATCAAAAACTGAACAATTAGTTTAGATTTTGTAAGACATAACAATTGAACGTTGTACTTTAACATTGACATTTCTTCAGAAATATTGATTGTATCAAGACACGAGATTCATTGATTATATGTATATCAAAAACTTCATAACACGCGCGTATAGAAGAATAACATTCATTCAACATTTGAAAAAGGAACATATATTTCTTGTAGATGTTCGTTACGAATATGCAACCTTCGTAGAAAACTTCTAAAATTGTTTCTCAAGAATAAATACACAAATCACAGACGAATTAACCAATAGACGAGTAGTACAGTGACATTAATCATTTAGATAACGCTAACTATTTCTATTGAGTTGTACATTTTCTCATAAAAATTTCCCATATCAGTGTAGGCTATATCAAAACATCTGCAAGTCTGGCAATACAGATTGACAATACAGATGAGCTATAAAACATATAATGCTAGAATAATACACACCGGAAAATAAATTATATACATACAAGACATATTCAGGTTGGTACATCTTACATCCAGTCAGTCTGGTTAATACAGTTTTTGATTTTTCCTGGTTTTTCAGCATGTCGATATACGTATATATCTATTGTCTCGTGATAAATTCGTAGACACAAAATTTGTCAGAAAAGCCATTAGAAAAATGAATGAAAGAAAAGTTATATAAGGGAAAAATGAAATCTTCTTTAAAAGATCGGAAGTCTTTTATGTTTTAGGATGACGTGTTATAGTAAAAAATGGTTCGGGTATGTTTGAGAGAGGTACCGTTTTCCAATATGGACACAATTTAACATTTTGTTATACAAAAGTGCAAAGTGTAAGCGACACGCCAAAACGCTAAATCAAGCGCTACACCCGAGTAAATGTTTTTCCTCTTTAAGACGAATTCAATAATACCATTTGAGTATTAAAACGCGCAAGCCTACTAAATATCTCCAGAAAAACGTATCTGCTTTGTCTGATCTATTTTAAGAAGAAATGGTAGTTGGGATTGCAAATTGTGTATCATATCTTTCTGAAAAAGCATGCCCATGTACCACTCGAGCTTAAATCATAACTATCAAGATTTATCAAGCTTATTTAATGAAACGTCAAAGTAAAAACCACACACTGAACGTCCAATGTCAGTTCAAGATGTTTTCGCCCATGTCCGATTTTTGTAGCAATAATTGACATGCATGTTCTATGCCCGGTTTTCCACTATTTCACCATTCTTACTTTCGCATGATTTTTACCTAGGTCTTACACAGTTTGTTTTACATAAAATTGTTTTTCATTACTTTGAATGCAAGAGCATTTTATGTCACAAACTCTTTCGATTTATGTTTCAATCTTACGCAACGTATTAACACAATTTTTAGAAATACTTCTCTATCGCATGGGAAAATGTTGCCTTAAGGCATGTTATGTAATTAAGACACACGAACGTGTAATTCATCATTTCAGGTCTTATGGTACCAAATTCCATAGAGTTAAACCAAGGGATATGGCGAAATTTAATTTTGAATTTCACCAGAGATGCGATTTTTGTATGTCCGTCAGTAGCGTGCGTTCTGTCTTTTAAACTATTTTGCTTTCGAGAGTTCCATTTTGCATTAAATGCAATCGATTTGTTGAATGGAAAAAGAAGTATCAGTGTTTTTTAATTAAGTTTTTATTTTGACAAATTCTGATTCATGGTTTTCAATTATCAAAAGATTCTTTGAAAAAAAAACAAGTGTGACACATGATGTATTATCATTGTTTACTGGTACAAGTAATAGATCGGTATTTTTACGACTATTGTCTAGAACAATACATGTATTTGAATTAATAAATGTTTACTCATGTAAACCAGATATCTACAGCGTGCATGATGTTATACTGTTCAGGACAACAATTTTCAATATCAATTAAATACAAACAAATGTAAAAATAAACGAATCATGAACTGTGAATAATGTAGGTCCTATGAACTTGATATATTAAAAATGCACTATCACACTATATAACATCATGTGTGATAAATTTTATTTTGTTTTGTTTAATTGTATAATCATATTTATAGTGGAGAGTTTTTACTTATTTATTATTGTTATTATAAATCTTTTTGTACAATGTCATTGAATATGTAATATAGAAATAGGCGTTTAATTAAATGAAAAAGTTGAAGTTTATGCAACTGGAAATGGGGTTAGTCAAAACACACGATATCGTTTGACATGATTTATTTCTATGACCAATTTTCCAAACTTACTAGTACCTCAGAGGAACCATTATATATTCACATTTTTTGGTTTGGTTAAACGCCGTAGCGACTCATTGTATATGATATAATATAGTAGATTGTCTACCTATCCCACCTTTCCTGGAAAAGCTATATCTCTGGATTTGGCTTACTAGACGGATACTTCCGTTAGTGACTGACAGCTGCCCTACATGATTTAAAATCAGTAGTAGGAGGGAGAATGGCTTGCTGTAGAAATTGTTTCATGACAAAACTCCGCTAAAATTATGCCCCACCTACACATTTTCTACATGCTATACTTAACCTTTTCATACCTACTTTGCAATGTTTCCTTTTTGTTCAGTTTAATTGTATTACGGAGCATTGGAAATTGAATATTAATGAACAAAGAAATCATAGTGACTCCTTTGGAATAACTTTATCGTTCTTATAATGAACCAAGTAACATACGAGGACATCAATCCTCACGTAATATGCGGTCCATGCTGTTTTTGTATCAGATTTGACTCCATAAGTCGAGATATCGGATAAGAAATTAAGCCTACAACTGAGATATTAATGTTCAATTTGTAGTCACAGAGCAAAAAGCAATGAATAATCATTACTTTGAGACAAATTGATTTTTTAGAATAAATGAGATATTACACTTTGATCGCGAGTAATTCTTTTGTTTTCTACAAAGTTTGTAGAATAGAACTAAGTCGAAACAAATAACCTATAGAATTATGTATACAAATTGCATAAGAAACACTAGATTTTCTTCTATTGTAAGTAATAAGATCATTCCGTCAACCGGATATGATTTCTGTATGAGTTTTGAGATAATTCTTAGCTTTATTTACAAAGAAAATCAGGGTAATTTTGGATATTATTTCAGAACGAATAGCTCCCTATAAATTATATCATATATATATTATACTGTGTATCATATTTGAGCCGGCTCATCTGTGTTTTATACAAATATATTCAATTCGATTATATATATTAGTATAATTATCCTGATTTTATAAAGATAAGCCGGTTTAAAAGTACCACAACTATATAGTCAGAGAGCTCGCAGGGCTTTAATAGCAGTATCGCGCACAGAAGGTATGAAGAATGATTCTTATGTAGTTTTGTCTAAGGAATTCGAAAATGCAGTCTTAAAACTGTCAAAGAAGGCGTTTTCCCATAATCTCAGCTCAAAGATATACGTTACTAAAAACATCAAAATGCGCCCTAAACTTCGTACATACTTATTAATGTGTTTCTTAAACCTATATTTTGATGAATTTGTTATAATTCATAACGTATAGATCTGTCATGAGCTTGTCCCTGTAAATAATATGAGCTAGCTGTTATCAAGCTTTCATCTTTGCAGCTTATCTCCTTTTTACTTTGTAAGGACTGTCGCATTTGAATGAAAATAAAGAAGACATGTGAAAACAGATTGTTTATCACTCTACTGATTTTTGATCTTTAGATAAAATATATAAAAAACCACTAAAAAGGTTAGCTATTTCCTTGTCATCTCGGAAATTTTTAATCATTCTCACAAATCAGCCACAGTTTTTATTTGAACTTAAGATAGTAATTACATAGTAAGTAGCTTATATATTTTGTAATATATCGTCTTTAATCTAGAATTATTTAGAAAATCTCTCCAGAGATTACGCTGTTACTACTTGAAATAACAAATTGCATGAACCGTTTTATTTGGGTTTTTTAAACTATGCCCCAATGGACAGAAATTTGTGCTCTTCTACAGTATATATTCTGGAAAAATAACCTACTCCAGAAAAATGTAATCAAACCAATATCTAAACTTAAGATAAATCTCGCTAGGCTTATGCCTATTTCACAATTGCACCAAATACGTTTCCGACGACTTTTTACCTACTATCGACTTAGCACCGTTCAAGACATCTGGCTAACTCCGGATTTAATTGTTACACCGGGAAGACACCGGAATGACTATTAAATTGTGGACGAAGGAATTATCAACACCCTGTCGATGTTTTCTTGATGCGTGTCTTGTGGTATGTATACACGGTGGGGCTTCCGCGGCTCGTCCACCTTACCGTTAGGTTCGTTTTGTATCACGGTTAACTAAAATTCAAATCTATGTAGAGATAAGACCCATATCTAAACAGATTTTACGAGAAATACTCGAACAATTCATATACTGAATTGATGAAGTGGTCAGCAAGGACGTGGAGATATTCAGAGTGCCGTAAAAGAAACACTTGTAGAACTCGATTACTCATATGATAAAAAGACATTTGATGAAGGCTAAGATATAGGTCATGGTATTCTTAATGAAATAACTATGTTCGCTTTCGTTCTTATGATGATATTAATATAACGATGGTGTAAATCGATAACTGTTGTTTATTACATGAACTGAAATAACATGTTGACAAAATCTGCCAACGTCCTATATTTAGACCGGAAGTGGATGCCGTGATTCCGGATGTTTTTTACCATTAACACAGCATGTTAGATGTATTGATTGTAAAACAACATACCGTCTTACGATTTACCACAGCAGCCTAAAGCCACGTTCATTCACCAGCTAACAGTCTCTGCATGAACTCTACGAAACGCTTGTAAAAAACATATTAACCGAAGATGCCTGCAAAACTATATTCGATCCGAAATCTTAATGACACTTTTTTGCTAGACGACAATGTCTCAAACTGATCGAACAATGGCCATATTAATTGCCGTAAACGAACCAAATATGTCATTGACGACTTACTTTTTTAAATAAAGTATTACGTAACGATATTTATTGTAGTATATTCTTATTTAGTTTTATTACCCACAAAGATCTACTGCAAAAAGTAATTTTGATTCATGTGTTTAAAAAAACATTTTGTTTCCTTTTTAGACAGAAATACTGTAATTTAGATTAATATTACTTGAAGCTCTTATGTACATTAACTTAATTATCATACATATTAAAAGTATTTCTGTAATTTAGAACATGTTTAACGTACAAACTCAAATTGATCAGAGCATTTTTTATCTTAGGATTAAATAACTGTATGAATTTAATCACGCTGGGCTGAAAATATATTCAATGTTTTTTTTCTAGTATCCAAAAAACACAGACAGACAAGAACAAAATGATACTCTATCTTCTATTAAAATTACAAAATTTACAGATTCTTTGTAACCTGTCAGTTATGTTAGCTGAGAGTCTGCCAGTATGTATTTGTAACGAATGAGATGAAGTTCTTATTTTTGTTAAATACTGTCTTAAGTCATTTGGCATAACATCTAAAATGTTTTTCATACAATTGGCATCTGATGAACGCCAGTTGGCGTCTGAGCTAGTGTCAAGTGTTTCGATGGAACTACAATCATGCTAGCTTGGTAAAACAAGAATTGCATTTGTCGCTATCACCCGACGATAGTTCGGTTTAGAATCGATGCATTTCCGATGTAATCTTGATCTTCGTTCTGTCGCTAAGGTTTTGTGTAATCGAACACCTAAATGTACATGTATACTTTATTGACAAACTTATTTATATAATGATGTCATTCCTCCATTACATCTTATATATAATTCCATATATATATGCAGTTTTTATCATATAATAATGTCTGTTCCTTTCTCAACTATCGAAATTTAAATAATTTCACGGTGAATGAATACGTCATCTTAATACATAAATACGAAGGCGATGTTGCCTCAGCAAAGAGTTTTAAACACATAAGATATTTGCCTGTTCAATAAGCTCTTAAAACACGCTAACGGAATCTCACAATTTTTAGACGAGAAACATATTAACACAACAAGTCACCATGAAATTATTCATGTTTTAACAATTGAGTACAATAACAGATTACACAAAGGGCATTATGAACTGACATTTTTGTAATTATATAATTTGCATTAGTCAATAGTCAATACTGTATTTGTAGGAGCTAGAAGTTAATACAAGTCTGATGCGGAAAGGATGGTGATAATGACAAGATTGTTTTAATAAAGCCTCGAGAGCTTTAACATTCTCTGGTTCAAATGGTGTCCCTAAATAGACTTTATGTATGTCGGTGGCCAATCATTGAATATTTTGTTTTCTTTCTGACTGGTGACAATAATAATGACATATTCATGCCGGCATCCTGGAGCCAAGTTGACATATTATGTCATGGCGGAACATTCATAAAGATAATTTATTACAGCAATATATGTTGGCAAAATGGCCATAACTTTCTTACTCTTGGGCGATATACAAGTAACAATCTCATTTCCTTAGTTAGATCATTTTGTGTCTAATCATCTAATGGGCTTAATTTTCAGTCATTTAAATTCAACAATTACAAAATCGTGAGTTATTGTTTTCGCATTTTCATTCAGCTGACCTTACACAGGCTCATCCACAGATTTTAACTTCAATATCAACTTTTCCTAAAACAATCAAACTTCTATGGAAACTTTTTTGGAAGCAGAAAAGTATTGTTCTGATAATGACAATTTTAGTGCAATTTGGCATGTAACTACAAATGATGGTGTTTCATGTAGTTAAAATATAGCCCGTACGTCACAGTAAAGACACTTGGTGTGCATTTTAGTGACTTGTATTACATATTTCTTGCAACCTATAGGTCAGTTTGTCTTAAAATATTAAGAATTAAAGTTTTGACACAATTACAAACACTAAATGATATTTTAAAATTACAGAAAGATTAACGAAATATACTAACTAGTACCTACTAATAATAATTAATCTTTAGCAATGCAGAAAAGAAACAATAAGTTAAATCACGAAAACAGTCTGTAAATGCTCCAATTTCTTTACCACATTGAGTTATGAATGTATTAAACTGGTATCATCATTTGCTTTTAATTTTTCAATTATTAATACATTTAAATATATTTGGTTGGCAGTAGCTATTAAGTGCGCACGCAATAACGTTTACGTGGCCACGTAATAGCTTTACGTGGCCACGCAGTAGCTATTACGTGTGCACGCAATAACGTTTACATGGCCACGTAAAGCTATTACGTGCGCACGTAATAATTGACCAATGAAAGTTGTCGAAAATGGCCGCCAATTTCGACAACTCTCATTGGTAAATTATTACGTGCGCACGTAAAGCTATTGCGTGGCCACGTAAAGCTATTACGTGCGCACGTAAAACTTTTAAGTGGCCACGTAAACGTTATTGCGTGCGCACGTAATAGCTACTGCGTGGCCATGCAAAGCTATTACGTGGCCACGTAAAGCTATTACGTGGCCACGTAAACGTTATTGCGTGCGCACGTAAAAGCTACTGCGTGCATTACGTGGCCACGTAAAAAATTAAATATATCTCCATGTCACCTCTATGCCACCGTACATATGCAAACCCAGAAGCCTTTCTTTTTAAAATGGCATAGGTTTGTTCAATTACTATTTACTTATATATCAATACCAACTGTTTTAATTAAAATAATTCGAATAAACAAAACAATGCAGCTAGTTCAAAAGAGATCAACACAATAACACACAAGTCACGCCTTCTATTGGGTGATTGTGAATTATCAAATTTTAGTTTTGAAAAGTTTAAGGAGTATTACATTCATGATTATTCACATTGGAGTAAACTAATCACGAAGTACGTACCGACAGTCCGACTTAATGTAGATAATGGATAAGAAAACAGTCCAAAGTAGCAGCTACATGTATATTTGTGATTCGTCTTTATTTAAGTTTCACTAAAATAACTCGACGTGAAAACCAGTAGGCAAAGTAAACTTGAAATTTCAAATTATGTTTCTGGTAAGATATACAGTAAAACTTGGTTATACCATATTCGGTTATAACATACACTCGGCTACAACATCCCCTTTTTACAAGGCCCGTTTTTCATCCTTATAATTATATTCTAGAGAAAACCAACTCGGTCATAACAAACTCGGATATAGCATACACTCGGTTTTGAAATACCAATTTCTTGGTCCCAACAAGTCTTTACATTGTCTATAATATATTTTTGGCGCGAATCGAGGTCAGTCTTCAGCAGCAACGGTCCTATGAATTTTAAAATTGACAGCGTGCCACAAACAATGTATACTATATACAATAATATGCGGAACGAGTAAAAAACTACCAAGTTGAGTCTTCAAACAGACAAAATCAATTAACTTAGTGTCATCACATGACTCTTGATTTCGGACTTACATATATATCTTGACAATTGTATCTTCTTTGAAGACCAATAAATTATAAGCTACATAAACACCTAATCCTTTTATTTACTCTATTTGTTTTAATAAGGCGTTGAGAAGTTTGTCTTTGGTTTCATAATGAGCAATTACAATTAATCAGTTAGTTTTCTAACCACGTTTTAATCGAATTTGTCATATTATAATTATAAGGACTTGTAGCGATGTTTAACCGCAAATAGTAGTGATATACCCACTGTTAATATGTTACTAGTATTAGCAATTCAAAAAATGATTGAAATCGACGTTCATCCGTGTTTAATGTCTTCTCCATTGATGTATTGTGGTTAATATTCATTTGCTAACGTGTCGGAGGTTATAAATAGAAAATAAATATTGATTTTTGTCATCTTTGTTAATTTTACTTTTTTCCGATCAATTGTCTCGTGAAATGTTAAATTCCGCTAAAATATTTAGTGGTGTGTAGCCTTCCTAAACTTCTAGTGATGCCCGCTATTGACTGTACGCAAGCTTGATTTCAGTCAACGACTTGTTTTTGGCGGAGACAAGTCCATTCACGCACCCCTTTTTACTTTTCCACGGCCATTTTCTTTTATGTGACCTCAAATGCATCGTTTTGATTGGCTTAAGGCAACCGGTGTCGACTACAAAATGCTCAAATCTTTTAAAATAACTATTTAAATCAACGCTCAGGAACGTCCATAATTAAATAAAGAAATGCCATTTAACACCGTTCTGTTGACAAATCAAAATTTTACGAAAATGACGAAGTTTAGAATGTCAGAATGAAATGTTCGAAGCAGTTTAATCAAATTTGGTTTAAACAGTTACATGCTGTAAACGGCCAATCCGGACACTTGCCATCAGTGGCAACTTAATGCAGATTATACTGTATGTAAGCAGTATTTATTGTTTCTGCATTTTTCAGTAGTAAATATAAGTACTGCAAAACGGTTTTAGTAATATTTTTTTATTTATTTCACTGATAATTTAACATATTGATATAAAATTGATAGTTTACATACATGTTTGTAACAAGAAAACAAAAAAAATCACTACAAAAGATGTGAAAATGTGAAAATGTGAAAAAAGAATCCTAGCATGCTATTAAAGAGGTTAAAAAGTTCGTATATAACATATTTAGAATGCAATGTGGATACAACATACGTCGGTTATAACTTAACTTTTTTTCTATGGCCCAGCGAGTATGTTATATCCGAGTTTACTGTATGTATATTTTACAATTTAATACAGATAGTGTATTCCTATTTCCATTAAAACCCACATCACTTATTTGGAAACATTAGCTTACTATTGTGGTATTAATGTGAGACATGTTTTCTAAGCAGGAAGAAGTTATTTATATAATGAGTATTGCTAAAACTAAATAGTTCTATAAATAATTGACTCAGGGTAATGTCTTGGTTAAGATAAATTGCACGGCTAACTAATTTTACAGTTCAATTGAATGTATAATCTAATTAATCAATGAAATTATGTGATTATAGAGCAGATGAACTGAAGTAGTTTTACATTTTAATGTGTTCTCTAAGATTACGAAAGAACCATATTGACAATAATAACACTGCTGGGTTTTATATTGTGCTATCAAATTAATAAAATGAACACTTAATGTGCTACCAAATTGATTCACGGAATCTTCACTGAGTCATCGGATGTCAAAAATAAATAGGCTCCGAATTGCATTATGCAATAACCTTACTTAAAGAAGTAAGAAGCGCATTGCAATACAAGAGGGCCATGATAGTCCTTTATTGCTCTCCTGAGTACTTTTGAAGCCTGTGTGACCTAGTGTTTGACCTCAGGTGGCCCATATTCCAACCCATATTCAAAACAACCATTCAGACCAATTTCCAGTATCCACTAGAGCGTTAACTAGATATTTCTAGTTTTAGCTCATGTGACCTAGTTTTTCATCCGAGATGACCCATGTTCGAACTCATTAGAGCAATTACATAGACAAGCATCCTTATAAAGTTTGATGATATATAAGGCAAAATAATGTGACAACTAAAGTGTTCACACACAAATGTTGACGGAGGACGGACGCCTGACATTCAACGGTCCTAACAAATCACTCTTAGCTAGTTCAGGTGAGCTTAAAAAATTACCTTTTTATGATTTATTCATGTACATGTATTTACATAGCTTAGCATAGCATAACATAATATTATTGTATAATTCTAACGTTAAAATGTATAACCCGGTCCTAGTGTAATCTATGGTAACTGAGTGTTTTATCAGAACGTTTTCAACAAGTTAGTTATCAATACTTGAAACATTATATGGTTAATGCTGATTTAACTGATATGGAACTTTCTTCACTTATAGGTATTGACAACCTTGACGTTCCTACTGATAAACGGAAAATGATAGCTTATTCTATAATTAAATTTGTAATAATATAGGGATTTGAGCAGACAGAAAAATGATGCTTTAAAACACGCAATGAAATGTACAAGAGCGTTGCTAGGAATAAAATCATACGCCCGTTAGCCATTGTCTCATGGACACTAGAATTAAATGTGGAATCTCCAGCATATTAAGCATATTATTCAGTTAAGCTTAAAATAAAGGTTGTTAAATACACATTAAACAATTTGTATTCTGTCTTGAAATACATATAACTTTTATTTTTTAAATGATATTACATTATTGATTATTTAAAATCGTTTATTGATGCGTGACTTTGGTTACGACATTCTGAACTTTTCCATTACTTTTTGTGTATTCACTGATGTGGAGTAAATTGAAATTTATTTCTTAAAATCATACAAAGCTCAACGTTCCATCATTAGAGGCCCAATGGTGTTATAATGACAGTCCTTAGGAAATTTTAACAATTGCAGATTTCCCATCCCATTTCCGATTAGGCTGTAAGTGTCTATTAGAAGTACGAAGATAATATTATAAGATAGTATGGACTTAGAAACCTCTTAAAGTAAGTTAAATCAGTTTCAGAGACTGATAAGTACATGAGATGTAAACGTTATCCATGATTTTTATTATCAACCTTTGTTATCATTCTTTTTAATCTTGGTAAACACAATTTAGGATATTTTGCGACGTCCAGCGCACCTAAGCCAGTTTTTCCTATATCCTCATCTATAAAACAGTTCTCACATACACTCCCACAATGCCGGAAACTTCTCTATATACCTTATGATGGAGGGAAATTGACATTATTGTCAAATTTTCATTGAAAGTTTAACGTTCCAACCTGTACCCCCTTTGGGACACTAGATTCGAAATCCCGGCGCGCTACCAAATGCGCTTCCCGTCCCGGTTAAATTTTTCTTCTTTAAACTATTTTATTGATCTACTGATTTATTATAATGCGTTTGTTTTAATTGTCGGTAAATAGCGATACATCGCTGTTGTGGAATCGTTAATATTCTTTTTTTAGCTTTAACTGATTAATCCCGCATTTGTACGTGCCTGGACCCCCATCAAGATGGCCACAACAAACCTTGGAATAGGCGTGTTTAATTTTTGTTTTGAAAAAGAGCAACATTTGTATTTTTACCACTTTCGCTACGCCCAAGCGTTGCCATAGTAACTGGGATCGGAGTTAAATTGACATTCTTTGAAAGTCAGCCATACAGGAAATAAACTGACCGCGTTGCATATCTGTCAGTCAATGAAATGATAAAAAATGAAGTTAGTCCATTGGTTTGATTGTTTTAGTTGTTTTGAAATAATCAATAAAGACATAACAATTTTGTAATGCTATTTGTCAAATTTGAATCACTATAGTCTCGAAACATAGGTCACACGGCATTTCTATAGTTATATCTTTCTTGGATCATAAAAAAACTAAATGATGTAACATTAAATAAGAGGTTTTATTCTAACCAGATCCAAGAAATAAACTCCTAATGCTATTAAGAAAGCACATTCTACCGCGCTCTGAATTTTCCTGTCAGTACGCAGAGATTAGCCAAGAATTAACAAATCAGAATAACATCAGCTGTTGATAAGAGTTAAGTAATGAATATGATCTAATATTACATACGCTAAGGACATCTTTTAACTTAATACTCCGTCTTGTTTTTGTTATCAAAACTAACAGAAAAAACCTTTTATAAATAATGTATCAGTAAATGAACATGAATCATATTACCTTGTTCATTATTATGTTTATTATATACATTAGCAAGTACAACCTGATATCTTAATGTCTGGTACAACATTATCTGGGTTTTTTTGTTAGTTTCTTTGTTCCATAATAACACTCTATTTCAGTTTTTACAAAAAGGTTTTCTATTTGTCAAATACACATGTAAATAGAACGGAACAAAACCTGTGTTTCTCAAATCATTACATATGATAAAAAAACATTTTTTACAAATAAACGATGTACGTTTCTACGTCATTATGTTTGACCTTCCTAAGACATGAAACTACTTTTATTGACGTGGCATAAGTGCTGCCAAAATTGGTATAAAATTAATCGAGGCAGATATTTTTATATCTGATAAATATAGACTACAGATACTAATTAAAAAATCATAATAAGTTGATCGGTAAGTTTTTCTACAAATTAAGTTTAATTCGAATTTTCATTTAACTTGGAGAGAATATATTTTGGCAAATTTTAACCTTATAGTGCTTCTTTTCACACCAGTTCAATATATTCAAAGGATTGCGTATTATTCTAAGCTTTTGCTTTTCTCCTAATTCTACGCCGTTAGACTTTTGTAAAGACATTAATTGTTATAAATATTTATCAAGTTGATATGGCATCGATTTTAAAGTGCTCACAACTGAGCTCATTCGGTAAAATAAAAAACGACTTTTCACCATACCCAACGAATGTCGTCTATATTGGCTTTCAAGTCTGATCTTAATGAAAATAAAACATTCATCTCTGTAAATTGAATTTTAACTCCTTATGAATGCATCTAAAATGATTATGAAATAGATACACTATAGAATTTGTAGCTTTTTGAATACCTTACGATAATGTATTGAAAAAAGTGACAAATACAAAGTTAAATACATTTTGATTGGTTAGTTTTTTACAGATATCAAATTGTGTTCTAAATGATTTTTGTAAAATTTTAAGTGAGTAAAATTTTCTCAAATATAACATACGCCGTTTTGCTATATGGTTTCTTAAAATGCATGTACATATTGTGTAGATATGAGATCGATAGTGTGTGCTGACATCCATTTTAAGCAATTTCTGAGATGAAGTAAAGCCGTTATCTGAAAGAGGAAATGTCAAGCAAAATACAATAAACAATTCGGAAACAGAGTGTTTATCAACTTTGGTGTCAGATATCAACCTACCTTAAAAACATTATTTTTTGAACTCACTCAGTTGAAATAAAAATCTATTTTACACCATAGTTGACGAATTTCCTATGTTATCGCTATCGTAAACATAAACATGTTTGGTAATTAAATCACATAATTTCAATAGTTTCTTTGAATATTTTTTTTGAATAATTTCCTATGGGTATTGATTTTAATTCAATTAGAATAGTAGAAGTATGAACAAAAAGCTGTTTAATCTAAAAGTAAAATGCTTAAAACGTGGTTCGTCCTTATCAAATGATTTTCTTCCATCTCTTGGTTATAAATGTAGACGTGCTAATTTGTTTTTTATTAAACCTATGATTGACATTAAGCAAAGTAAATGGATTGAATGTCCTGTATACTTTTAATTTTAACCTATCAATGAATTCAATTTTATCATTTTATGTTGAACACTTCGGGATTGTTAGATATGCGTTTGAACATCTCAGGGAAATTATTCACTTCGAATGCAAATTGGCATGTTCACCTAAAATAAACGTAATTAAATTAAATTACTGTTATTTTCGTTCCATCAAATAAAAACCACGTTGATTTATCGCATAGAAAATCAAAATTACTAGGAAAGGAGGGACTTTGCTACGAAAGTTTTGGTTTTGTTGTTCCATGAATGTATGTACAAAAACAGAATGAAGTATGTTTGAGTGCTCGTGTCCTTATTTGTATAAGACAGAAGACAAAACATTGTTCAATTAATGCGTCTTGGATCAAAATTAGCCCACCCGAGGGGGTCACAAATTTTACATAAAGTTATTTTAGGAAATGAGCAAAATTTTCTCTAAAAATACAAGGCATGGAGCTTCTATGTATTGCACATGGTAATCAAGTTAAGATCCTCAACAAAAATTTCAATATTTTGTCATTGGAGGGTCAATGTTAAACCAGCACCAGAAGCCACAGTTTTCATGCAGTTTAATTTAACATAGATTAAAATATATGGTATCAGCTGTCCTTAGAACCTGGTTTAAGGAGTCTCTTTGAAGTTGAATAATTTCACGGTGAATGAATACGTCATCTTCTATAAATACGAAAGCTATGTTGTCTCAGCAAGCAGACGTTAAACCAATAAGCTATTTGCCTGTTCAATAAGCTCTTAAAAACACGCTAACGGAATCTTACATTTTTAGACGATATCTTTTTCAACACAACAAGTCACTGTAAAATTATTCATGTTTTGACAATTAAGAAAAGAAAACAATGACCACCGTTGACTAACCTTGTTGTAATTATGTAATTTGCACTGCTCAATAGTCACTACTGTAAATGTAGGAGACTAGAGGTTTAGGAAGGATGGTGATAATGACAAGCTTGTATTAATAAAGCCTCGAGAGCTCTAGCATTCTCTGGTTCAAATGCTTTCCCTAAATAGACTTCAGATATGTCGAGGTCCAATCATTGAATATTTTGTTTTCTTTCTATCTGTTGACAATAATAATGACATATTCATGCCGGCATCCTGGGGCCAAGTTGACATTATGCCATGGCGGAACATTCATAAAGATAATTTATTACAGCAATATATGGTGGCAAAATGGCCATAACTTTCTTACTCATGGTCGATATTATACTAGTAACGATCTCATTTCCTTAGTTAAATCATTCTGTGGCTTAATTTTCAGTCATTTAAATTCAGCAATAACAAAATCGTGAAGTCATTTTCTCGGATGTTCATTTAGCTGACCGATTATAAACTAACAATTATTAACATTTAACAATACTGAAAAGAAACAATTAGTCAATGATCTCGAAAACAGTCTGTAAAATGCACCGATTTCTATACTATATTAATTTATGAGTGTATTAAACAGATATTATCATTTGTTTTTAACTGTTTAATTAATGCATTTTGTTTATGGGTTTAACGCTGTAGCAACAGATTGTATAGATCACAAAACGGCGTCCAGCGCACCTAACCTAGCATTCCTGAACCCTTTTCTATAGCCAGTACTCACCTACCCTTCCACAAGGCTGGAAACTTTTCCATATATCTTATTATTGGAGGACAATTGACATTATTGACAAATTGTCATGGATAAATATAACATTTCCGGGTAGGATTCGAATATTTCGAATAAACAAAACAATGCAGCTATTTCAAATGTGGTCGACACAGTAACACACAAGTAATGACTTCCATAAGGTGATTTTGAATGTATCAAAATGTATATAAGGTTGATTTTTTTCATTGATAATGCTTTTCGCGCGTTAAGATTTGAAAAGTTTGATGAGTATGACATTCATGATCATTCACATTGGAGTATAGTAATCACAAGGTAAGTACCGACAGTTGGACTTATTGTGGATTAATGGATAAGAAAATATAGCCCGAAATAGCAGCTACATGTATATTTGTTATTCGTCTATATTTAAGTTTCACTAAAATAACTCGATGTGACTATCAGTAGACAAAGTAAAATTGAAATCTAAAATTTTGTTTATGGTAAGATAAACCGTTAGGAGGGGTTGCATTGTAAGTATATTTTACAATTTGATACAGATAATGTATTCTTATTTTCATTAAAATCCACATTACTTTTTTGGGAGCATTAGCTTACTATTGTGTAATTAATGTGAGACATGTTTTCCACACAACAAGAAATTATTTATATAATAAGTATTGCTAAAACTAAATAGTTCTATAAATATTTTACTCAGGGTAATGTCTTGGTTCAGATAATTTCTACGGTGAACTGATTCTTAAGTTCAGTTAAATGTAAAATCTAATTAATCAGTGAAAACTACGTAATTATAGAGCAGATAAACTGAAGTAATTTTATATTTAATGTGTTCTCTAAGATAACGAAAGTACCATATTGACAATAATTACACCGCTGGGCTATATGTTGTGCTATTAAATTAATAAAATGAACACTTAATGTGCTACCAAATTGATTCACTGAATCTTTTCTGAAATATCGGATGTCAAAAATAGATAGGCTCCAAATTGCATCATGCAATGACCTTACTTAAAGAATAAGAAGCGCATTGCAAAACAAGAAGGCCATGATGGTCTTTTATTGCTCTCCCGAGTACCATTGAAGGCTGTGTGCTTAGTGTTTGACCACAGGTGGCCCATATTCTCACCCATAATTTAAACAACCATTCAGACCAGGGTATTTCAAAACAGTATCCACTAGATCGTTAACAAGATATTTCTAGTTTTAGCTAATGTAACCTATATTTCCATCCGAGATGACCCATGTTCGATCTCATCAGAGCAATTACATAGACAAGCATCTTCATAAAGTTTGATTATAATTGAGGCAAAGTAATGTGACGCTAACATTAAAGTGTTCACAAACAAATGTTGACGGAGGACGGACGCTGGACATTCAACGATCCTAAAACTTCACCCAGAGCTAGTTCAGGTGAGCTTAAAAGGAATTGAGACAAAAATGTGACCACTAGAGTTTTCTATAGATATGGACGGAGAACGGACGCCGAACATTAAACGATCCTTACAAATCACCGTGAGCTACTTAAGGTGAGCTAAAAAGGTTACCTTTTTATGATTTATGCATGTATTTACATAGAATAGCATAACATAATAATAATTATCATAGTATAACTCTAATGTTTGAATGCATAACCCAACCTTAGTGTAGATAACGAGTGTTTTATCAGAACATTTTCAACAAGTCAGTTATCAATACTTGAAACATCGCATCGTTAAAACTCATTTAGCTGTCAGGTACCTTCCTTCACCTAAGGTATTGACAACCTTGATGTTCCTACTGATAAACGGAAAATGATAGCTTATTCTTTAATTAAATTTGTAATAATATAGGGGTTTGAGCAGACAGAAAATAAGAATGCTTGAAAACATGTAATGAAATACACAAGAGCTCTGCTAGAAAGGAAATCATACGCCCGTTAGCCATTGGCTCTAAACGTGAAATCTCCATCAGATTAATTAGTAAACCTTAAAATGAAGGTTGTTGAATTACACATCAGACAAGTTTTGCTACATCCTGAAGTTCATTTAACCTTGATAATTGATCGATGGGGTCAACTTTAACGGAAATCATGCTTGATCAACGGCCTATCCACACATCAAACTTGGTGACTCTATGCGCCTAGGGTTCTCAAATCATCTGGGCAAGTAGCTGTCCCCGGACGCTTGTTACTTGAGTATTAGAAAATAGTGAATCAATAAGCACTCAAGTAGTGTACGTTAACAAGGGTTACAATGGGTGTTCATCAAGGTTGTGTCCACGGTCATGTTTTTTTTTCTTAATGATACTTTTAAACAAAAGTTACTTATAGTTCGTACAAAATAACAAAACTTGTGTGGGTAAGCATTCATATAAAATAATCCATTTCAAAGGTAGGGCAGTATTCAAAATAAAACTGGTATAATTTAGTAGTTAGGCGGATAAACCACCATTGATACTCTCCAATACTTTATTGTCAATCTGAACATCCCTTTTCGTAGATAAGTTCATTGTATTGTTTACAAAAACAGGGTTTTTTGTACGAACTATATATAGTTATGAAGATTGCAGTAGTCAATCCATGGCGGATTATATTATTGACTACATGTATTTAAAATCGTTTATTGATGCGTGACTTTGGTTACGACATTCTAAACTTTTTTCATTTTTGGTGTCTATTTTCTGGTTAGGAGTAAATTGTAATTTATTTCATAAGATCAGATAAAACCTAACGTTTATTCATTAGTGGCCCAATGGTATTGAAATGACAGACCTAGTTTGCAAAAAAACCCTATATTTTACAACTGTAGATTTCCCATCCCGTTTCGGATTGTGTCTATTAGAAATACAGATAATAAAATAAATAAGATAATATTATCAGATAGAATGGACTGAGAACATTTTGAAGTAAGTTAAATCAGTTTCAGAGACTGATAAGTTCATAGGATGTAAAGGTTGTGGATGTTATTATTGTCAACCTTGTAATTATTCTAGATCTGGGTCAACACATTTTAGGTTATTTTGCGGCGTCCAGCGCACTTAACCCAGCTTTTTCTGTACCCTTTTCTATAACCAGCACTCACCTACCCTTTCACAAGGCTGGAAACTTCTCCATATACATTACCAATGGAGAAAATTTGACATTTTTGTCAAATTTTCATTATAGGGTATAACCTCTCCGGATAGGATTCGAACCCGTACCCCTTCCGGAACACTAAATTCGAAATCCCGGCGCGCTACCAACAGCGCTTCCCGCATTTAAATCACTTTAGTCTCGAAACATTGATCACACGGTATTTCTATAATAATATCTTTCGTGAATCTTAAAGCAACTAAATGTTGTACATAACATTAAACAAGATGTTTTATTCTAACCAGAATCGAGAAATAAATTCCTTATGCTATTAAGGAATAACTTTCTACAGCGCTCTAATTTTTCCTGTCAGTAAGTAGAGATTAGCTTTGAATTAACAAATCAGAATAACATCAGCTGTTGATAAGAGTTAAGTAATCAACATGATCTAACGTTACATACGATAAGGACGTCTTTTAACTTAATACATTTTCTTGTTCTTGATATCAAAACTAACAGAAAACCTTTCTACAAATGATGAATCAGTAAATGAACTGTAATTCTATTACCTTGTTCATTATTTTTGTTTATAATTATACATTAGCGGGAACAACCTGATATTTTAATGTCTGGTACGACAACATGTGTTTGTTTTTTGTGTGTAAGTTCCTTTGACGCCTTCTATCACCCTATTTTAGTTTGTACAATCACACATGTGGACAGAATAGATCAGAATAGAACAAACCTTTATTTTTTTCAAATCGTTAAACATGATACATAGCAAATGATTTTTACAAACAAACGATGGCAAACAATAATGACAAAAGCTTATATTGAAGTTTGAGGAGTTCTTGTTTTCTCTTCCACGTCATTGAGTTTCACCTTCCTCGAATGACTAGTAATGATAACTTTTATTGACGTGTCATGAACGCCTCCAAAATTGGTACAAAACAATTAATCGAGGCAAAGATTCTTATATCTAACGAAAATAGAATAGAGGTGTGAATTAAAAAATCAAGTTGATCGGTGAGTTTTTCTACAAATTAAGTTTGAAGTCGAATTTTCATTAAACTTGGAGAGAGTTAAATTTGGCAAACTTTAACCCCATATAGTGTTATACTTCTATTCTTTTTAGGACAATTCAATATATTCAATGGGTAATTTGTTGTTCTAACTTCTTAGCTTTTTAAAGATGTATAATTATTTGGTGGATATGACGTAATTTAATGTGCTGGCATACAAAAAATCGATTTCTTGGAACCACACTACCAACGTAACTCAAATGCATCAGAAAATTTGAAAATAATGTCGATTTTGCTCCATAGATAATATGGAGAAGTTTCCGGCCTTGTGGAAGGGTAGGTGAGTACTGGTTATAGACAATGGTACATGAAAGCTAGGTTAGGTACGCTGGACGCCTTTAAATGTCCTAACTGGTGTTGACACGGCGTTAAACCAAAAAAAGTCATGTTAACGTCATGTATAACATTATATTTCATGCATTTTAATGAAATGTGATGTAGGATGAAAATATATGTGTACACGATGAAAATATAAAATCTAGTTCTTATTGTAGTAAAAAAATAGTAAAAAGTCTTTAAGACGTTTTTTTTAACAAGAATAGCATTTGACGTCTTCTTAGAAGAGAAATGACGTAATCTTATATTAGAGTTAAACATCTCAAGCAGAATTCAGAGAAACAAACACGAAATAAACAGAATTTTTATTTCAAATTCGGAATAAGATCTTTTTTATTTCTACTCTTTTGCTCAGAAAATATTATTTCACTAGTGGCTACACCACTCTTGAATATATGTTTTCTGAGCTCATTCGGTAAAATAAAATTCGATCTAACACAATGCCCGACGAATGTCGTCTTTATCGGCTTGAAAGTCTAATCTTGATGAAATTAAAAATATTCATCTCGTTGTACTCGTATTTTGACGACTCGTGAGAGCATCTAAACTGATTATACAATATTTAAAATCGAGACATAGAATTTGTAGATTTTATTTTTATTCCTTACGACAATAGATTGACAATAACCTACAATTACAAACTAAACTCATTTTCATCGGTCAGTTTTTCGGAAAGTAAATTGTGTTCAAAGTGATTTTTTTCTCAAAAAAATAAACAGAGTAAATTTCTCAAGTATAATACATGTCGTTTTGGTATAAGCTTTTTGAAGGTATATATTGTGTTGATATGACGTTGATATTGTGTAGTAAGTGTACTGACGTCCATTTAAGCGTTTCTGACAAGAAGTAATGCCGTAATCTTAAAGAAGATAATTATGTCAAACAAAATACAATAATCATGTCGGAAACATAATGTTTGCCAACCTTGAAAATATACTTTCTGAACTCGCGCAGTTGAAATAAAAATCTATCTTACACCATATTTGACGAATTTCCTCTATGTTATCTCTGTCGTCAATATAACCATTATTTTTGTGATTAAATCACATTATTTGATTACTTTCAGTGAACTAATTCCTATGGGTATTGATTTTAATCTAATTTGAATAGTCGAAGTATGAACAATAGGCTGTTTTATCCAAAAGTAAAATGATTAAAACGTTTTTCGACCTTCTCAAATGATTTTCTCCTATCTCTTGGATTAAATGTAGACGTGTTAATTTACTTTTTTATTTAACTTTTTTGATTATCATGAAGCATAGTAAATTGTATGTCCTGGTACGATTTAATTTCAATCTATCAATAAATATACCATTTTTATCGTTGGGTGTTTAAGACTTTAAGATTGTTAGCTATACATTTGAACATCTCAGAGTAATTATTCACCTCGAACGCTAATTGGCATGTTAGTCTGAAGATAATGCAGTCATTTTTGTTGCATCAAATAAAAACCAGGATGATTTATCGCAAAAAAAAAATACTACGGAAGGAGTGACTTTGCTACGAAGATTTGTTGTTGTTATCCAGAACTGATAAATGTGTGTACAAAAACAGAATAAAGTATGTTCGAGTACTCCTGTCCTTATTTGTATAAGACAGAAGACAAACATAGTTCAATTAATGCGTCTGGAATCAAAATTAGCCCAACTCCAGGGTGTCATAAATTTAACAAAAAAAGTTATATTAGGAAATCTTATAAAATCTCTAGACTTGTTATGGCATAGCGCTTCCATTTATTGCATGTGGTATCACCTAAAATTCCTCTATATAGATTTCCAAATTATTTCACAGGGGTCAATATTAAACCAGCCCCAGGGGTCGAAGTTTTTATACAACTGAATATGAAAAAGTTAAAATCTTGTATCGGATGTCCTTAGAATCTATTTCCTATGTAAGGAGTCCAGGACCCTTTTGTTTAAAATCACATTTTTCTACTCGATTTTTGTACCCGTTAATTGAAATAAAGACAATTGCAACTTTGGCTGACGCGATATTTTTGTAACCGCTAATTTTGAGCCGAAAAGATATCCACAAAAGCGTGACAATTATCAGCAAATAGATTTTTTTCTGATTTTAGAGGGGGAAGCTTTCAGAACATTTTAAATGCCCAAGTGTGTTATGAAACTAAAACTTATGTACGTTGAGTCATTGACCTTTAAAACGGCACTTTAACATAGTCACACATTTTGTTGCCTATGTGTTTAAAGTAAGTTGATTCTTGAGAGAAAAAAAACCCCACTTATTTTATTAATCTGCATAATATTATGATGATTCCCGTAGTTTTGAAACTGTGCTTTTATATAAATATCACATCCGCTACAGAGAGCGATAAAGCGAAATGTTCACCCGACTCAAGTAATGCCAACCGTGGCTATAGCCGACGTTGACATTACTGGTCAATGGTGAACATTTCGTTCTATCACCGATTAACAAAAATCAGAAATTGTGAACAATTACATAGACACAACCAGTTTTATTTTATCTGTTTTATTTGCTTCTGAACTTAAAGAAATATTCACATCGTTTTAGTTAGTCGTTTGGTAAAATGCAAGCGTCTGGACTAGGGAGGTAATTAAAATTGAATTGCTAAAACTCGGGTCCCGGTATTCAGCAAACTAACGCAGTGGTCTCCCATCGCTTTAAGCGGGCTCATTGGTAATGTCAAGAGGATACCATTACGAATTGTCACCCGGTGACGTCACATTACGCTATAAAGTAAACAAATGATGTTCACAATTATAAGTACAAAACACAATGCCATGTTTACAACCACAGACTTAAACACATATTAAAGGTATGTAACTCTTCACCTCAGAAACCACCAAACAAAAACAAGTGACCTCATTCTGTACACAAACAGTCTGTTTATAGAATGCAAGTGACCTATCTCATTCGGGTTCCTGTGTTTTTATTTCTGGACCAATTTACAAAAACTTGGTCTTATTAGGATGAGAAATAGTTAATTGTTCGATTGCATAAAGAAATCCAGAAATGAAAAGTCAATGAAGAAAGTTTCATGACGTCGAAAATGAAAAGAGCGTAGTCCGACACGACGTGACCGATCAAAAGAGTCTACTTCCCGAGCGTATCTCATAGATGCGTATCAAATAGATGTGTGTTTAGAAAACAATTTGTGGGGACGCCGACAGCTTTAGTTTACAACGACTTAGGTATTTGTTCTAACTTAGCATATCAGTCTAACTAAAGACGAGCCTAACTTTCAAAATCTCATATACTTAAGAGATTAATAAGTTAACTCGATCGATAGTAGATTGAGACGGAAACTTGTGATGGTTGTTATAAAAAGTACAAAACATGCCGTGTTTACAAAATTGATTTATACACAAAGTAAAACAAATACGTATTGAAATACATGAATGAGCCTAGTGACGTATCAATACGTCAATTGTAAAGGACCTTTATTCTCTGTTATCACAACGTGTTTCATTCAAACTGATTTTTAGCGCTTGAAATTCAATACATATTTCATAATTCATGCTACGATAAAGGCTGTCTGAGACGTCATCTAAAATGGCAAATTGAATTTAACACGCATGTACCTCATACATCGTGCGATATTTAAATACACGCAACCATATATAGCACGCGATTATTTAGTCGACCTATTAAGTATATGTAGACGGAACAACATCATAGTTTTGGCATATATCTCAAACACAGGTTAGCAATCGGACTCCTGGGCCATTTTTCATTCATGAAAGGTCGAGATGTTCCGAATGCAAACGTTAGCATACAACATAATAATAAAACAATCGTGAAATTGCCAATCAGTGACTTTCCAGGGATAGGATATCCGGACTCCCCTACAATTTTTAAAGTCACAAAAACAAAAAATTGAAACAGTTTTCCAAGCATAATCTTGAAGTCTGAATGTTTGGCTCTTTCCCAGAAAAAAACTCTATAATCAAAAAGTCAATAGTTTTTTACCAATTCAAATACATTTGTCTTCATAAAAAAACTTTAAAAGACTTTCATTCACTATTTGAGCAGAATGTAATCCCTTAAAACTATTTTAGAACTTTCAAGACAGCACATATGTTTTATTCATGCTGTGATAAAAGTCCGTCTGAGCCGACATAGAAAATTGCGATTATAAAACACGTATGTACATTTTACATCGCACGACATTTTATGACGCGTAACAATTTGCACTGATTATAACGTCGACTTTAAGATTGTGTAGGTGGGACAACACGCAGATATAAAGCCGTAGCTGAAAGCTGTGCAATTTCAACCCATACATGGCCGCGATTTTGGTCACGATTTTGCTGTAAAACCGATACCACATCCCACGGGCATTTGTAACAACGCATAAACTCGTAAGATTCTCGAAGTGGTCGTAAATATCGTTGCGAAGCTCAGTCGTACGATACAGCTACGGTGCCCGTATGACAATTTACTTGTTTATGAGACTGTATCTTTGAAATATCGTCTTTTCGTTGACATTTTGATACACACGAACTGGTTTCGATGTTCATCCTGACTAATGTATGCGTATAGGGGAATTGCATAATGTGTTTGTGATTAGGGCTCAATAAAAACACATAATATTTTGAAAGTTTGTATTCAGTTTTACCGTTATTTGATAACCATTAAAATTCATTACTTTAAGCATATTTTAGTTCTAATCTAAATAATTCAAGAAAGTGATTTATCAATGACATGCAGCAGCGTGCTATTTTGAAATATAAAATTCTCAGAATTAGCGCACTGTGTATGTACCTATTGTCTTTACATATCATTAGATCTAGTCGTGATTTTAGCAAGTTCTTTCTCAAACCGACGAGAACGATTCGAGTCTGATAACAACAAAGTATGTTTGTTGAGGTAAAATTTAAAAAATCAAACCAAATACAACTTATCTTGAGATATCTGTAAGAGTTGATAAATTGTGTTTTCTATCTTACAGTGACAAGAATCATTCGATATATAATGTATATACATAAGGATTGAACATTTAATGATAAAATTATGTGATGTTTCTTCTACATTTGTCTTATAAGTTTATACGTCGTAAAGAGAAAAAACTCAGATTAATATCAATTAAATCACCATGGACAACGACAAAAATATTATGTTAAACAGAATCGTTTCGAACGGATGCTACAAAGAATTTTAAAACCAAAGATTTCGCTTTCTCCCAAGCCAAATGAGGAAATTTACGTAATGCCTGGTTATTTCTGAATAAAAGTAAAATCTACGATTTGAATAAGGATTACATAAAATCCCTAAAAAAGCATTTCACTTTTACACTTAGTTTGTTGATATAAATTTGGTTTATCAGCGGAAATATTCCTTATACCGTTATATTTATTACAAAATGTATATAATACAAGTTTTGGAATTAACAGTTTTCAATAGTATTCTTTGTCTTAGGGTTATTATTTAGGAATCTTTAGACGGTCGATAGTTTGTGCAAGTTTCAATTTTAAACTGAAAAATTGATGTTAAACAAGACATAATGGCACTTTTCCTTCGAGACATGGCTTCAGGAGTTTTGTAATTCCAATTTGTTACTTTTTTCTTTCAAATTTTCTTTAGTCACGAACTTCACGCGATATATGCAAAATCATTAAAAAATATTTATTACTATTTACTAAAAGGGAAATATACTAACATGCCTGTACGTATAAACATTTAACGTCATAAAATTGTATCAAAAGTGAATGAATATTGCGTGAAATTTTACTTACCGTTCAAACGAAATGGCAGCTAAAGTCAGAACGCTGGCAAACACAAACACTGGTAGAAGGTAATAGACGACGGAACACAACCCGTCGCTTTTGAACACATGCCATTCACAAGTAGCTGTATATTCTAATAATTTTAATGGCATTACAATAGAAGCTACCAATAGATCTGAGATAGCCAAATTTACAATGTAATAGTTGGTTACTGTATGCATTTGTTGGTTTCTCCATACTGTCCAGATCACTAATAAATTTCCAAATATAGCAAGACATGCAACCACTATATAGCACACGATTATAGAGACGGTGACAGGAAACAGTTGTGTGAAGTCTACATGGTACTTCATAGCAGTTGGACAACCGTTAATAAAATCATCGACACTTCCATAAGCCTCATATTCACTTTGGTTAACCATGGTGTAATTATAAGTAAGGTTAAACATACGATGTGATATATCCATTTTCGAATCTCTTTAACTCCTTCCAAGATTTGGTATACAATATGTTTTAAATTTTTAATAAAGATGGTCTCGCCACAAAATGAATTGTTATGTATAAAAAATAAATGCTGGTTTGAAATTTTAAAATGTTACTACAACGTCTAACCAACCCGTTAAAGAAATAACACGCCAATTAAACAACTTATTCCAACAATAATTAAAGATGAAATTGGCAAAAAATGTATATAATAGATCGTCCGCCTTAAAATTAAAAAAAAATGTAAAAACCTAATTTCGCTAACAGACGCAGCGCTTCATTAATACTTCATCGCGATCACTTTTGTCGCTTTTCTAGCTTCTTAAGTCACTCAGTAACAGCTATTTTACGGAAGCTATCGGAAAACTCTTCTTAAATATTGCTTGCTAACTATTATCGGAAAAATTAGCTTCCTCGGACGGACTGGCATCTTTTAACTTTTGATGTGATATCTAAGAACACTTCTCAGCAGTCGTTTCTGATTGCTTGAAATTGAAAGTTAACAGTGACACTTCAGTTTTATTTCTTTTGTTCGCCACTGACACAAATAGTGTATGCTTATATAGAATTCTCTCAAATATGAAATCCGCAAAATGTTCGTCCGTTATTTAATGTCAATACATTCATATCATTGTATACGCGTAAATTGTAAAGACATTTACAAGTATCACAGACTATTTAGAAATCAGTAAGGGCGGTGAAAAGTTTTATATGAAGTAGCAATCTTGCTTGAAGACAAAATGAAAAAACCCGTACACCGATGTTTAAAAGCACATACAGAAGACGTAATACTATATAATATGTTTAAAATCATAACTTATATAAATTACCCCAAGATTTGTTAGATAAATAGATAAACTGTTTAAAGAAACATTTTAGTCGAAGAAAGTAAAAAAATCAGAGTTTATAGCGTTGTCTCAGAAACTCTTTTGAAGTTTACGATTAATTATCTATGCTAACATATTGGGTAAAAAAACATACTGATAAAAGATGAAACTTTCTATCTGATTATTTAGAAGTACATTGATAAAAATTCTATCCTATAAAATTGATCCATTTGATAGTTATATTCTCCACACCCTAACGTCTCAACTAACTATAGTACGTAGGCTTCCAATAGTCTCATTGATTGTGTGATAATGTATAAATCCAAGACTTAAGATGCTGATCACAGTTAAGTAACTAGTTAATTAAATAGGATGGTCCAGTTTGAAAGAAGCTTACTTTACACTATAAATCCACCACATGCTTAAATAGACTCGAAATTTTTATATGTCACATTGTTTGATTTGACGCACAATAAACATCCAACTGTTCTTCGTATAACAAACGTTCGAGAACAAGACCCGCATTCACACTTTCAATGTAATAGTCCTTGTAGTTTGATTGTTTATTCGTTCTGTATTCAAGTCTATCAGTTTAAAGGCAACACTTCGGGAAATCATCAAATTGGTAATAAAACACGCTTACAAGTTTTGCGGGAGAGGAGTAAGTTTAATCGCTAGATTAATGATAATGTTGTAGTAATCTAAACATTTGTCTTTCTAGACAGTGTCTCTATCAGGGTACCAAATAGATTAACAACAAGTAGTTTCAACGATTTGCATTGGATCTTATGAAAAAAATCCGAGCCAGTCCGATTCTAAAAAACTGAAAACAATCGTAACTACTAGACAATTTCCGTGACCGTGGAGTAAACCGATCGAGAATTGACGGTACTGCAAAATCTGATGCGATCAAGTTCAAATGAGTTTTTAATTTTAGTCGGTCTTATGTCACGCGTCTTTGACCGATATGGTGCGGTTATTTGAGTGATATCATTTTAATCGCAGTTCAACAGAATGAGCATTCTTACTATGCCTGAGTTTCTAAAAATGCAATACATATACATTACAATAGACAAAACCAGTAAAATGTTTCTTAGGATGTAATGTGAAAATACAAAATTATGGTTTTATCGAATTGACTAAACGGCTCTGGAGGTCGTAAGCTACATTTGTTCTAAGCGTGCTCTCTTTTAACACTTCGCCGTCAAAGGAACGATGCCCTTAAAATTCATATTTTACAATTTTGGGGGTAATAAACTATCTTTGTATAAATATACTTTTATGTATATGAATATTAAATGATATAGATTTTGGTCATTAAATAAATATTTTGTAGACGTATACAAGTGCTTTATTGCCACTTTAACTCAGTAACAAGTATGGAAAACAAACATACAGACAGTTACCACACTTTGTTATAACTGTTTATATGAATATTATGATATTATGTAAACAAGATAGTATACATGTTTCACAAAATGTCGAAGCATTTCACTGGTTTTGGTGTTTTTATTACTTCCACTTAAGTTCAAAGGGTACACGTCTATAACTCATAGATTGGGTCACATGAATTTCAGAAAGTATAATTATTTATTGGCCAGGCATCAAAATTACTGCAACACAAAGGAATATGTAAAAATTACATGTTTGTGAATTAATACAAGTAGAAGATTATCATACTCTAATAACTGATTGACCAGCAGAAAATTAATTTGATTGTCAAATCAATTGCAATTGTATTTAAATCTTCAAGCGCAAACGTAATTACAAAACATGGATTTAACATTTAAAATATTAAATAACACTTCACTATATCTGTGTGATGACGAAGTTAACAATTCAAGAAGAACACTACAGAAATATAATGCTGTATGACATGTAAAAAATCTGAGTGCTAAAATATATTTTACATTTAATTTTGTTTATTTTAGTGGGAATTAAATTTTAAAAGTTACTGCATGGTATAAATAAATGAAGACAAAAATCATACACTGACTCATACACACTTAAACATGACCATTCAAAATTTGACAGCATTTATATCCATGTAATACATGTATGTTTGTAAAAATACTAAAACATAAACAAAATTATTTCTCAACAGCATAACATACATGTTAATGCATGGATTTTATATAACAGGGATTTGTAACGATAAGTAAATGTAATAGATTTTGTCAAATTTCACTGTCGTCGCTATTATTTCGGCCCATACGGAAAACAAGTATAACAAGTTTAAATAAAGATATTCACATAAAATTTTGTACCAGTACCATTCAAGTTGACATAAATGTTAGGAGAAATGTGTTTCTAGATGAATTTGAGGTAAATTACGCTCACAAACTGTTTCACAAAATAATGCATTTTCCCGCCGATCTGCCATTTTTAGACCCATTTTATGTTACCTAAAGTCATATTTTCGGTCATAATTGCGACAAGTTTTTGTCAGAAACTTAAGAAACATTCACAAGTTGCATGGAAGACATGTACAAAACGACCGTGAAAATTAAAAAAAGCACTTCGTTACAAATCCCTGTTATATAGAATCCTTAGTTAATGTAAAGAAATGTAAACATACTTGTAACAGACAAATCAAAGTTAAATGGAACGATTCTTTAACGTTCATGCATTGCTTTAAAAACATGTCAGTACTGACTCAATCTCCGTAAACAGATATCCTGTAGAGCATTGTCGTACAGGATCTCTACTATCTCAATAAAGGGTCACGTCGAGATGACATTCATGTCGGTTAATCAATGCGTAGCTTTCATCTAGACGAAACACTTATAATAACATTTTGATTTCGTAATTTCTATTTTTAGACCAAGGTTTGCAAGGTTATTAAACAGCGGTAATATTCACAGTCTGCGACTGGAAGGCTCATTTTAAATTGCGTGACGTAGACGATGCAAACAAGTTACGGATCATAACAATTTCGTCATTTATATTATGATGGTAAAGGGCACCTGAACGTGACCCTCGTTTGAAAAAGGCCAGATCTAAATTAGCGAGTAGGCGAACGGAAATTTAGATCTGGTTTTAATCAGACTGGTACTGACTAGACAATAACATGAAATTGTGATTCTATTCCATGGTTACAGCAATAAACAAACGATAGATTATATACAAAAACATACCTGTTGTTACTAGGTCTTTATATCTTTAATCATATTATAGATGTATAAACAAAATTAACAAATAATGTTTTCTATCTATTTTGTATATGTTTCCTAGTTTTATTTTAAAATTTCATTTTGTTTCTGGTGGTATTGAAGAAACCATGACTGTTATATTGTTATTGATTTAAAACAACCAGAACATCTATATTAACAATTATAATATTAATCTTATAAACACTATTATATATTACATCCCTGTTGTGTCTACATTTTGATAGAAAGTACATACAGCGAATAATAGATTCCAGATTTGCAAAGTTTACTATAAAACGTTTATTTCTTTTATTGAAATATGTCTGAAATCAAAACATGCATAGAGAAATACGCAAAACGAGTTTTGTATACATTAGAAGCTAAAGATGCCAAGCTCAGTTAAAATGCTTAAAATTTTAGGAAAAAGTTTAATAAAAAAACAAACGCAGGATAGTCACAATATCACTTGGTTGTGAGCAAATGCAAATATTCTGAGGATGTGACCGTAGGGACCGGCGATGTTTAAACAGCTAACTCTGTTATTGATTACAATGTAAAATGGTATTTTATTTATTGGTAGAGTTTCAAGAGTTTCAAGAGTTTATTTCAATCAAAATAGATTACAATACAATAATTATGTATCAGGTCAGACATGACCCATGAACATAGTGTTAATACAATATATAATAAAAACATTTTATTTATTGGTAGATGGCATCAATCATATGTTTATACATGTGTATTATGCAATGTATATTTTATGTCCTTTGCTTACTTCACTTTACTGACTGTACATTTTAGTGCTTTAACAGTTTAGTGCTTTTATCATTCAACATTTTATTTAAATAGCGAATATCTATATTTGACATTGTACATGAGAATAAGTTCACAAATATGTCTTAACTAACTAAACTTACATTGTTATAATGCTTCACCCGAACATGTTGGCTTTAATGGAACCGGTTATGTTCATTAAAGCATTGTTTACACAAAGAAGCTGCAACAAAGACATAGCTGGTAGAATTAACAATACATTTAGCTCACCATCGACAAACTTTTTACTGTCTTGGACTATCATACGTCAACATTTTGGCTAAAAAAACATCTCCTTCTTAAGCGTAGAGACTATTTTGCTAAAACTTTGCAGAAATGTTCCTGGCATTAAGTGAATGTTCAAGAAAGGCCATTACATACATAACTCTGATTGCCATCGAAGCAAAAAGGAAAATATTTAAGGAAATGTTTAAACATCTTCTCTATAACTGTAAGTCCTATAGCTTTCATTTTTGGCATTTATCATCACCTTTAGTTCTTTTACAAAGATTGTTGAAGTTATACTCTTGAAGTCTGAATTGGCTTAGCTTAAGGGACACACGTTTTACATAGAGTTATGTAACGAAATATGCGAAACAGTCTTCTTTTAATTTATTAGGACAAGAGCTTCCATGTTTAGTGATTGATGTGCTACCTTAAGGTTTTAATTGCACGGTGCACGCAGAGTGTCCGTACTGTTGCTTCCTTGTTAATGGGATTGTAGCGTAACTGGCTTGATCTTCAAAACGATCTGTAGCATGACATTGCAATGTTCCGAATTTGATTCCATCAGAATCCCGAGCAATTCAGATGATCTTGATTTACAAATGTCTTACCTGAGTTTCTCTGCTATTTCATGTTAATATCAAAAGAGACAGTTGTATTTAACAATGATCAGCGTTAGATTTCACAAAAAAGTCAGAAGGATGAACTTGGTTTTTTCCGTGACGGTTCATTTCTACGGGACAAATGTTATGTTAAACGAACAGATAAAATGATAAAACTTTTTGTTGTTGTTCTGGTATCAGTTGTTCTTCTTTGTAGTCCATCGGAATTGGGAATAAAAAAACGACGTTTGCATGAGGAAGTAAATTGTAACAGTCGGTTGATCTATCGTAATGTGAACTGGTTAATATAGTCCTGAAAAATATACTGTCTAGATGCTTTGGCAATGCTTGAAGCGAAAAGTCTCATGCATTTATGATTTAATTCCTTCGCATCAAAACTCTATATCTTATTATGACAAATCATCGATAGGAGTAAGATATTTCCTCAATACTAATACTAGATTACACGTCTTCTAATATTGTAAGAAATGAAAACTGATACAAGGATATTGAAAGACCAATTTAGCAACATTGATTGCGAGAACAAATCGCAGGCTTAGATAAAAAGGTCGTAACTCAATTTAAAAAAAGGGTTAGTTACGACCGTTTAGAGCCAAGTCCGCGAAGTGTACAAGTATATATTTTATGATTGGTTATGTTTATTTTCCTGGTATTTCATCACTGTAAAACGTAGAATTTAGATATTTACAGACATTGAAAAACTTCTCTTCCTTACGTTTTATGACCATTTATCTAATACAATATATTTGTTCAGTAATAAAACATCAACAAATCAGAGATAATTTTTTAATAACGCTCATGTCATAACCATAAATAGTTTTATTTGAATCGTCATTCGGAAACATATACAGTAATAGCTGATATTTCAGATTCTATTTTTTTCTATAAAGTATACGAGCAGTCTATCAGTGAGTTAATACATTCATAACCTTTTAAGTGAGATCATTGGCTGGTGTCAAAATGTATCGTCTGGTATATATTCAGTGCATTAAAGTTACTTGATGGAAATCAGATAAAAAAGCTATTTATTAATATCTAATTAATTACTGAAGCAAAAAAGTATGCGATTTTATTTTTATGTATAAATGTTTGGACGGTGCCCTATCAGAGTACCGGACAGAGATAACATTTAGCTGTTTCAACAACATGCACAGTGGTTCTTTCATGAACAAAACCGAGTCAGTCCAATTCAGTATAGGGTATATGAAGAGTAAACCTAGTACAAATGTATGTGAATATTGCCAATAGACAAATAGGCAATGAAAGCTATGTTAGGTCTGGTAGCTGTACTAAAATTAACAATTTTGTTGGCTCTGAGGTAAAACCAATATAGTTTTTGTGTGCTAATATTGAGATTCATGGCGTGTTTTATAGGCATTTTGTAAAGCACTGACTGTACATTAGATATAACTGCCCAATTGGTGGACAAAATAATGAACAAATTTGCAAAAAGGGTATTAAGATATAATAAATCTCTAAAAATGTCCTATTAGCATCACGCGCAGCAGTTTTCCATTTCAACAGCACCATCCTTTCAGTATTATCCGTCCTTTGATTTGTACTCGGTGTGTGAAAACAATTTGAGACATGACTAAAAATAATGTTACCTACACAATGGATTTGTGTGCTTTATATTTGGCTTGGTGAAAATCCTTCAAAATAATCTAAAGCTATTTGCTATTTCGTCACGAGGATGCGATGTTTTTGTAATTGTATCTTCACATTGTTCCGGAGCTTGTTCTTCCGCAGTTATTGGACAAGACAAAAAACACAATTTCATTAAAATTTTCATGAGTTCACAATGTTTACCTGTCAAACTATTTTAAGATAAGATCTGCCATTCGAATGTCTAATGAATTTAGTAAAACAAGTAAGGCTGATTGTATCATTCCAATAGTTTTAAATTGACTCTTCACTGCTCTTGACCATGTTTGGCTTTCTTCAAGATTATTTAGATTAACGGCAATCTACCAGAATTAGAATTTAAAGGAATTATCGTTAGATTATTTCCTCATGGGAAATTATATTTGTTATCTGTCGGCATATTATTACAAGTTAGTCAACTATGTTCACAGACATCAGTTAATTGGAGTTTTTAAAAATGAGAATATTAGCCTGTAGTGTATAAACATATTTCCCCTGTGACATACAATAACTTCAAGCTAAAGTTGCCATTATACTCGACACAACATCAGTAGACAGAAGGCAGAGACATGTATAGATCAACAAGTAAACAATGCACATAAAAACTCTACTTGTTTTTTTTTCAGTGCAATTGTCTTAGCCAACTTTTGACCTATATTATCTACTTATACAATTTGCCCCACTATTCCTGTTTGTCGAAATAAATTCTTTTCCAATGTAGAGAGAAATGAATAAAATATACCATACCATTAGTTGTCCCGAAATAAATTTTATTATTCGGTTCCAATTTTCAGTAAACGTGTCCCAATAAATAGTTTAGTATACGGTAAAAAATTTTAATAAGCGGGTCCCGAAAAATATTTATTGCGGTCC
This sequence comes from Mactra quadrangularis, assembly GCA_025267735.1. Taxonomy (NCBI): domain Eukaryota; kingdom Metazoa; phylum Mollusca; class Bivalvia; order Venerida; family Mactridae; genus Mactra; species Mactra quadrangularis. The sequence goes on along the minus strand of CM046301.1, from coordinate 22,994,619 downwards.
TAAATTTCCCATAAATTGCATAGGCGGATCCAGAATTTCTGGTTAGAGGGGGCGGAAAATTCTAGTTAGAGGGGGCGTAAAATGAATAAGCAAAATGGGGTTCCAATGGGCCATAAGGGCCTCGAATGGTCCAGGGCAAAATCTGACCAGAGGACCAGGTGACCGGCGGCCCCGGAAATTCCTTAGTTTTGGGTAATTTCTTAGGGATTCAGCCACATTTTCAGAGCCCTTTCCCAGAGTAAAAAATAAAGTAAAGTAAAGCATCCAGATAATTATTTCATGTAATTTTCTAAAAGCCACTGAATCATGTTAAATGAAAGGAATTGTTGTACGCAATGTTGCACGCGTAGCATGCGAAAAATGTTTGACTTGTATATATATATATTTCTTATAAATATCATATTTCATGATAGAAAAAAACTTTGCTTGGACAATTAAGGGGGGGGCGTACGCCGGGTCCGCCCCCGTCTGGATCCGCCTATGAATTGTTGTACCTTTCACTTTTGTGAAATTAAGATTTCACAGTAATTTGAATTGATATTTTCTGGCTAACAATTATACTTCAAATAAAATGAACCTTGCACAGTGCCAAATATCTTTTAATAAAGATATTTCTTGTTAGGTGTTGGGTTTTATTATTAACATGCTTTACTAAATAAGGGTTTTTTTCAATGATAAAATAATATCTACATGAAAATTCCTCGGGCCCGTCCAAGGATCCTATATTAGAAGGATTCGTAACGGAAGGAAACTCACGGAAGTTCACGGTCGTTGCGAGACGAAGCGAGAGCGTTATTCCGTCTCATTCACCATTTTCACGAAAAGGCGAGCTATTTCTATCCACGAATATCCACTTAAAACTCATCCATCGAAAGATGTTTTATGTACTCATTAAGAAAATTATGTCCAACAGTCATAAATAAGTTGGTCGTTTATGACTAAATTGACCAATTTTGGTAAATTTCATGTTTATTCTAAGACATTAATTATCGGCCCAAGCACGACACATGTGTGAAATGGCGACCAATTGAAAATGTAGGCTGCACTCTAGCGCAGTATATGAGTGAAATGGTCACTAAATATGCTTTAAAGTTGGATTTGTCGATAGATCTGTGATGAATGAATGGATTTGGTAACTTAATAATTCGAAATTAGCTAGCTTTGATAATCAATTTCATCTTCAAATATGGCCATTTTCGGCTAAAAACAACGATTTTCATGGATTGAAGTCCTTTACGGGCATTTTTATTCAGCAGTGTTCACATTCAAATCGCGTTTGAACAGCATTTCGTTTGTACTAATGTGGAAAAAATACATTGAAAAATGGTATCCAATAAACCTTTTCCTTGCATATGCATGATTAAATCAAAAAGCAACTTTAAAACACCCCATTTCCTGGCTGATTTTTACATTGATTTTAGAACTATTGAACTTAGTCATAGACCCAGTTAATGTTGTATCCTCAATTAAAGGTGTTTCAATGCGCTATTTTGATAACCAAAAAGCGATAGGTTCATTATGTTTTAAAGGATAATGACTAGTAGTCTGTATTACTTGCCCCTTACTACTATCATTATCGGGTCAGGCAAGCCGTAAATATGGCGGCCTCCTCAGTTATTATTCAGGTATTACGTTTTCTTGATTTTGCATGAACATTTGCTGACGACATTTACTTTAGGAGAGTTTGGTACTATTTAGGACATTCGATTTCGATTTTTCTGATTACACGTATATTAATCGAACAATTAACACAAACAAGACTCACTTGAACACAATTCGGACGTGGCTTAGTCTCGTTAGAATTTCGGATACTTTATTTAGTAAAATGAAACCAAACAACTGAAAAAGGTACTAACTGTAATTCTAATACAATGATCCCTTGATTTAAGTCTGTGTAGTGAGAAATGCTCATTTGAAAACATAATTACCCAATATCTAATTCATTACATAGGCGTGAACATGATCATGGTTTGCCTGACGTACCTTTACCTACCAAAGTACGACTGGGAACCAGACAAGAATCAAACCTGCATAAATTGACATGCAAATACTTCCACATTACCATGTTTAACTAAATTAATTGTGTTTATTTGCTTATAATTTGCTACAATTTTCGAAAATGCATGTTGCAAACTCGAAAGTTAAGGGTCGCACTTGCCAATTCCGGGTCACGTTACAGATGCTTGTCTCTTTAATCCGGAGTGGTTACAGGGTAAGAATCAATATTAATGGACAAATGTCTTACATATGTGATAAAATCATGTGTAAAAATCAATTTTAAATGACAAAAATTACTTTTTAATTGAAATATTTGATTCTACATAAAAGGGGTTAGGTTTTGACCCGAAATTGTCACGTGCTTACTTTGTCTGCATAATTGTCAAACAGTTATTAGATAAAACAAATCTATGAGTTGAATCGTGTTCACCGACAAATATCCAACAAAGCAATGTACAATAAGGACTTATTTTATGCGACTTGTGGATATAAATCACTGGTTTTTTTTCGAACGCATGCACGAAACGTTCTCGTACTTTTGCCTTGGTTGGAAAAGACGCTGTTCAGTGTTTCATGACTATGACTTTCGGTAGAGAAATGTTAACATGCAAAGTTTTTGTTACAGTAGCGAAGTAATTAGTGTACAAAACTTAACAATCATATAATCAAAATATTGCATTATTAAGGAATCATTTGTTAACTATTGTATAAAAGTAACCCGGAATTGTCGATAACTCGGAACTGACGAGTTCACGGTACTCAAAAAGATCAATTACTATTGAAAATTTGTTACATTTAAAATTAGTCGTAATTGAGCGGGAAGAATTACAAAAAAAGACAACTTACAATCGCGATCGCGCAATTAATTGAACCTTTCGCCGATTACCGCCACTTTGGATTTAAAAAAACCTGCTCTTTTCCCCAATTAATACACTTTACGATAAATTAGCAGACGAAACTGAAACGACAGTGAAAATCGATAAAATCTGGTTGAACGATAGGGCGTTACATATCCTTCTAATATAGGATCCTTGGCCCGTCTTATCAAAGCTCCTACAACCAATTTTCGTCGTAAACTGTTAAATATTGCAATAGTGAATTATCAAAAGACTTTTGATAATATTCTGGCCAGGTTTACACGTAGATATAATGTTTAATCTATTTAAATTTGTTACATATTGACATGGCAACAATATTCATGCCGCACATTTAAAACTGCAATTTAAGTACATATACCTTGTCTAATCTCAAAACTAGCATAATTTCAAGTTTTCCTACTGATATTCATTTGGGATAAAACTATCAAACCGATTAACAAAATTGTGAATTCCTAAAAATTCGAACATTTGAACAAATTTTCAATTTAAGATATGTTTCTAAACAAGTGTATCAGCTATCATGAACATGAAATTACCAAATACAGACAAACAAAAAAAATGGTATCAAACTTTTGAATTTCTAGAATCTGCTTCTTGCGCGAATAATTTGCATCAACAGTAACTGGAACCGATTTTCAATTTAAGAAATGTTTCGAAACATGTGTTTTATTCCCCATGGGTATAAAATGAACAAATAAAGACAGACATTGCAGATAAAGTATCAAGTGATAAACATATCTACATATTTCAGGATTCTTTTTCGTCTGTTTCTGAATATAACTTACCACATAATGTCAAGACTTGTTTATGAAAAAGTTTTTATCACTAATGAGTATTAACCGTGGAATTAAGGTTTGTTTTGAGATAAAAGCATCAATATGAAACCTGCATATTTCTGCTTCATTTTTTTTTGATAAACATTTTTGGTGCGAAAATTCTAAAATATTATGCTTAATATTATAGATTTAGGTATTAAAACGAGTTTTAAGATTCTATGTACTAATTTCATCGCATTAACATGGGAAAATTGGAATTAAATGTTGTTCGGCGTAAACTGGTAATTTCTCGCTCAAAGGCATATTTCAAAGTTTATGAAAAAGAAAATTATAACATAAAGCATACCGAAAATCAAAATATAGTATAAAATCTATTGACAAGTTTTGCTTCTTTTGATTTCATAAAAAATCTAATCAAGAATTTTCAAAGTTTCCAGTTTTTGAGACAAGTCCATTTCAAATGACTTGTAGTAAGTTAATTTGTTTTCTAAATATTCACAAAACAAACCTTTCAGCATTAAAATAGCAGTTTGATATTTATTTTTAAATTCTTAAAGAAATTGTAATTCTCATTGAATATATTATTTTTAAACAAGTTAAACTCTATCACACTGTAGATGGCAATCCACATGAAGTACATCTAAATGGATCAATTTTCCTGTCTATTGTTTTAATCTTATTTCATTTACAAGAGCACATTTATCGATCGGTTTAAAAAATAATTACTATCATCCCAAACTTGGTAAACATTATCAGACATGATTACACTAGAGAAATTAACACCTATTACATACTCCTAGAAACTGCCTTTGTTATTGTTCTTCAAAGAAATAGCTTTAATATACATGTTTAAAGCCACTATATATGAAGATGTATTCATTTACAGTAGACTTAAAACTTCTTTTACAATCACGTAGTTATCAAATGTAACATACATTAGAGACAAAATAAACAGTTCAAACTAGGGCACTTTATCGGTCAGAATGATCGATACGATATTCGTATCGATACAAAATGATCGATATGCGATAAATCATATGATATTTTGATAATAGATTATCAAAACTGCAAAACAGTGATATTTAGTTCATTTATTTTGATTATTGTAACACCATACTACTAAATGCATTGTCTTATTAATAATTTAAATGTTTAAGTCTTTGAGGTTTGCATTTTTAAGAAATATCATTGCATCTTGTGAGTCTCATTCTCGTACCCAGAGGTTATCTTCTCTATCTTACTCGAGACTTTTGATAGCCTCTGGGTATGAGAATGAGTGGGTCTATGACTAGACATGATCTGTCTGCTGACAGGGTGACATGTACGGCCAAGTTTGTTGTATTGCGTTCTTTGCTTACAGCATCGATATTTTGTTCGATATGGAAACGTTCGATCCGATATATCTATCGAACCTACAATACCGGTATTCGATATATATCGTATACCGGTGTAGAGCCCTAGTTTAAACAGTTATGCTTTCTATTTTCAAGTTTGACAAAGTGTCAATTTTTTTAAAAAGTAGGGTACTTTTATTAGAGCACACTATATTCAGTTATACACTAATGTTTAATACAGTTAAACCTCGATTATCCGAATTCGTAGGGACCGAAAAATAATTCGGATAATCCGGGATTTCGGATAAAGCGGTTTTCGAAGGTCTAAGGAAATAATATCCAACATGACTTAATATAAATTAAGGTCATTAATACTTCGTATGTTTATACATGGTCTAACTTGCTGCTACATTTAAAACTCCCTGGTTGTGTTGATTCAATGTGATTAAAGATTAAAATCTTTGAAAGTATGCGTATTTACAAGGTTCGAAGTGATAAATGCTAAAATCTGACAACGAACGTAAGTTGTGTGTAGTTGATGACGTCATATGATCTGTAATACACGTCTTACTCTTAGATAAAAAATGGTAAAATGAAAAATAAACAAGCTAAATAGCATGTAGTTTAAAATATTTTTATTCACAATACATACTTGTTCACATCTATAAAACTAACAAATAATTATTTATACGTTAAACACATAACATGAACAATAAACAATATAAACATTTAGACAATCGGAAAGTTGAGGCTAACGTCACGAACGAATGATATTGATTCCGACAACGGAATGTATGCTTTAAGTCACTGACGAATGTACATACCTGGGGCCACTTTTACAAAAAAATCTAAGTGTTTTCGTAAGTCAATACTTAACTTGGACTTAAGTTAAACGATATGAAGAACTTAAGATTTTACTAAGTCGGTTTCTCGAAAAAACTTAAGAAAATCTTATCTGTTCATGACTTAAGTCTGGTATTAAGTTTTGACTATATAAATGTTTCATAGCTACGCTATCAAATATGTATAGGATAGAGCATGAGTAGCAGTTTGATATGGGATTTATCAATGAGCGAAGCGAGTTGATAAATCTCATATCAAACTGTTACGAGTATTCTATCCGACTTAGACAACGGGTATGAAATTATAAGTGTATTATGTCTATTTTCATTTATTTTGTCACGTATTTATACTGTTGCCATCTTTTAGCCACATTAAACTCAGAATAATATAGTGGGCCTTAAACTTAAACAAACGATATTAAATTTTGAGTCGTGAATTTCGTGCGAAAGCTAATTAGAACTCATAAACACAATTAGATAGTGTTATTCATAAATGTAAATATTATTAATGTGCCCATGTACAGGTCGTCCACATAAACATTGCGTATATAAACAGAGCCAGTTCCATTACACACCAATATTTAGGGGTGAATTATTTTAACAATTTTATAGTTTAATTAGTTTACTCTTATTTTATAAACATATCATTATATAAAACTTACAATGTTTACACACATTTTTTTAAAGATAAATGTTACATATAAAAATGGTATGTTTCAATCAATAAAATGTTGTTCATACATTAGCTTATTCATCTATCTAGTGGGCAAGTCGATTGTTTAAAGTACAAAAACACGCATGACCTAGAATACGACCCAGTTAAATAATTATAAAGGATTCAAATTATAAATCATTTTTTTAAATAATCACAGTGGTGATTCGTCATAGGAATAATTCTTTACCACAGAGCTAAATACTGTTTGGGCTAACCAAGAGCGATATTAGATTGTAAGTACATGTTATTGTTTTATATATTTCATCACTTTCTAACATTGTTATAACTAGAAAACGTGTGAACATTCAATTTAGACCATATTTCTCATAAAAATAATGTAAGATAAAAAGTACAAAAAGAAAAATATAGAAAAAGTAAGAAAATAGAACGGCCAATATTTAAAAAGCTTATATGTCTTACTATTTGTTATTAAAAACTACATTAAATTGGCACAAAGGGAGGCAACAATGGCAAGTGCTTAGATCCTATTTAACTCCCTTGCCTATGTAAATCGTATTAGATAATTTTAAATATACGCCCCGGGGGCATGTTTATGATTTTAAACACAGGTTATAGAAATATACAAAATATAACGCGTGACTGTATAAATTTTGTTTTCATTAATTTGATAAGTCTTCAATATATTTTGTAATATTATTTAAATATCTAGTTAAATAATAAACAAAGAATCTGCAAGCTTAAGTAAGACAGAATTAGACACCAATTGAATTTAATTGACATAATAAACTGCTTACGATGACAACCCATTCGTTAGTATTTAACTTGTGATAGAAAACATCACAGTTTTATGTGTATGTCATACATATAGCCAAGCGTTTGCCTTCTTTAGGCGAAGCATTTGACTAGCTCTGGTCGTTCCTAAACACCATGCCATTCCTTTTTCATAGAAAATGGAAATAAGGCTTGGTTACCAGAGCTGCTAATGTTTTGCTAGGAGTTGGCTTACGCCGTTGATTTTGGTGTTTGTTTCCGAATGGAGACGAACCGATCTGCATGAGTCGTGCATGTGGTCGCACGATCATGGCGCTTTATTTCCTGTCTCATTTAACTCCCCTCAAAATATTTAAAGTAAGAAGGCATACTTAATTTATTTAACTATCAGTTAAATAAAATTAGATCCAATTTTTCATGTAATTGACTGAAGTAACTTATCTGTTACACAATTTCTATTGGTTAATTTAATTAGTGGGGATTTAATTTATTTAGTTGGGATTTACTCAAAATAATTGCCCATTCTACATTCGAGTTCCTTTCCACAATTGCCTTATTTCTAACAATCATATCACGAGGGGTTTAATAGATAGGAAATGGTGCCAATACATTTATATATATCATAATCTGCAAAATTACGTAGTTATACGTATGCAAATTTCAAACCAGTACGGTAAGTGTACAAAATAACATTACGTGTAAGTGTTAACGTTAAAATAAAACAATCCAGTCCACTTTATCAATTTTCAAAATATGGCACATGAGTCCATACTATTGTGGTACAGTGACAAAGTATTAATTCTTGTGAGGACTTAAATTAAAATAAATTAACAGTTAATTTCTCAAAACTTTGGTTTGCTTTCAAATTAATACAGATAAGCTTATTGAAACATTTCACATTGGGAATCTACATGTATATACTCAGCAGTTGATTGTATTAAACTGATAATGAGGCGGATCTAGACTTTTTACAATTTATTGTACTATTTCATGACTTATGCTAGTCGACAAATGAGACCATGAATAAAATCTTTCCAATTTTCATTGCCGCTTTAATACAAACTATAACATTGCGTTTTGTTCTTAGTGTGCACCTAACTAGAAAAGTCTGGATCCACCCCATACTTTTACGCACTGTTTTCTCGAGTTTTAAGAACGGAAAAAACGGTCTGATAATATCAAACACTTAATCGTGTGGTATGAGATTTATCAAGCACTTTTTAAGTAATTTGATTGGCACAGTTGTCTAAGTCAATTTTAAACCGGTAATGTGTATCATCAATAGTATGATGTAATACATGTAAAATATTTTAACAATGACTTATATACACATCACACAAACACATTTAATATAATACACGATGTCCTCGTGCTACCCTTGTACAAGCAGGGAACAAAACTTTATCAAAAAGAGGTTGATGTGATGTATATAAAGAGTTTGAATAACAAAATCACCCTGCAGGCAAAGCTTTCATGACTAATTAGTAAGCAGCCAAATGACAGGATTTGTGAGGCTATCACTGAAAAGGTAAATCAATATTTTCTTATTTAAATTCTGCATATCGTTGCTTTTAGAATTCACAGCTACATAATTTAATTTGTTTGCTTTTATTTTGCATTCAAACCTCAATTTTGTTGTCGGATAACTTTGATCGTCTTTACATGCATTTTTATTTGTTCGCCTCTTTATAGAAATAGTAATACATATATGTATTGGAATGCCATTTATTCTAGCTATGAGTCATGCAATTTGAATTCTATTATAACTGCCAGTAGCATAGAACTTTAATGCAACAAGAACTTTCATGTAAACTGGCAAGCTTTTTGGCCTGCTTGTAGGTCGCACTAAGTGGTCTTGCAGTAACTTGCTGGTCTGGATAACCTGTACATATTTATTAAGTATTGATCGTCAAACACTTCTAATGGGTTAAATATATTCTAATTATTCGCGGCCTAATCAAATGACATCTTCGAAATTAAACATTGGGGCAGCCATGTTGAAATTTCTGATTTATGTCACCTATTTTAGACTTAGGTCACCTCCATAGGTGCAGCCTAAAAACTGTTGTTTTTGATAATGGGGCTTTAAAAAAATGTGAAGTAACTTTCTAAAAACAAAGAATCGTCTATTGATCTGTTATGCTGAAGAAATCGTCACATTTTTAGTTGATTTTTTTTTCAAATATCGAATTATCTGTTTTGGTTTTATTTTTTAGGCAGGAATTGTTGTTTTGTCTTTTATTTCTAAAACGTCATCGTTAAAAAGATTATATGTATTACAATTAACTCAATTTACAGGGCACTTGAGCCACCAAAATTTCGGTACAAAAGATCACTTCGACAGAACTGTCAACTACTGATCTCCCTGGTATTGTATTATCACCAGACGTTAAATAGGCCAAAAGAAGAACACTCGCTGATACACAGAGTAATCAGTAGTTTCAAACTAAACAGATCACAACACTTTGATAGTAAGTTTTAAAGAATTTTATCTTTCTTGACATTTTTGTTGAAATCTATAAGGAAATAACATGAGCTAAACATGAATAATTAATAAACAATGTATATCTTTTATGATACCTAACTGTGTCTGTAATCAAGCGTTAGTTCTCTCTTGTAGACGGTATTCCTTCAGAAGGTTAAGTACTGGTGGTTTATTTGGGCGGTGTTGGGGTAGGCAGCTAGTAGGCTGCGTACGGAGGTAGTCAGCCCATTTCTTTTTCACGGATTAGTAATACCTCTGGCTGGTAGATTGGCTTCGGTCTCACGTTAGAAGAGTTTCTCTCCAACACCGAGTCAAGCGTCATGTAAGGCGTAGCTGGTCTCTCTTCTGGTGTAATGTCTTGGGTTGTAGGTAATTATGGAGATCTTGGAGAGTCTGGCTCTTGGGGTTCCTCTGTATACAAACAACCACCCACTTGCATGTGATGTGTCTGACTTGGGTGATTGGTAGCGCACCCAATGCAAGTGGTATACTTAGGCAGGCACTCTTCTGTTTGACTTTCTACATCTATCGTCTTTGGCGGAGATGTCTGCATGTTCATTGTCTTCGGTGGCGAGGTTTGTGTCGAGGTAGAGGCATACTCTGGCTGTTGAGGTAGTATCTGTTCAGTAACGCCCTTGTCCACCAACATGATAGACTCGAATCTATCTTGGTCCATCAAGCGGAAAATGTCCTGCATATACGAAGGGTTGGGGACACCTCTCTTACTGAACTGTTTGGCGACATTCGAACACTTGAGGCCTCTGTACATTAAGCACCTGTTGATGAATGCTTCACGGTCATTGGACACGTACTTCCAAATATTATTATTTGTGGTAAGTATGCCCGGCTTTCGGTTCATTATCTGCGATGGCTTAATTTTTATATTGATCTGAGTGGGCTCGCCACCGAGTACGTTCTTGTATAATTCCGCTTTGGCAGCACTCTCTATGGTGAGCTCATTTATCAAGATGACTGGAGAATAGACGGCGTCGCCGAACGGAAATTCCTTGCTGGTTGTGTGATAGCCTGCGATCGAATCTATGGGGATCAAGATCTTTGTGAGATAAGTCTTGTCTGTGTTGCTGGCACCTTGCAGGTATAGGGTGTTCTTCTTGTGATCTATTTCTTTAAGTACTTGTCCGTTACGAGCTGGTTCGGATTGATATAAACATTGTTCGAAATGAAAATGTTTAAACTGAATTGGCACTTAATCAATTTTCCTTTTGAAATCGTAACACGCTCGTATAAACCGGTCGCTTTAAAGTTTTATGAATTGGCAAAGATATTGGTATTAAACATGTACACGATTTACTAAGTGAGTGTTGCCTGAGTTCTAAATTTAAATCTAAGTAAGCTTCCAAATATGCACTGATTGCCAGTTTAATACTTTTCGACTAAAAATGGATTATAATTAACAAATAAAGAATATGTAACTACCAATTAAGTCAGAAGTGCGATGTCATTCATTGACAAATACATGTGTACATGCTTAGGTTTCCATGCTTATGCAAACGTTGTCAATAACGAGTCCGTATTGCATCTTTGACGTAAGTTTCCAGTGATTTTGAAATAGCCCTCAAATATCTTTGAGTTTAACAGCGCATTGCAGTAAGTAAATTCAAAGTTAGTTATGTCCATGTTTGTTTTTAAGCCCCAGAAAAAGTTCATTTAAGATATATTGATTGCACTTAAAAGTTTACTGTGTCTTACATTCCATTACAATTACAAACTTGTCAAAGATTTTTTTTCAATCTTCCTTACTTCTTTTTATAACCACTTTAAGGATATTGAGCTATAGTAGATAAATATTGTTTTTATAACCCATATGCTGATCTAGCGGGGGGGGGGGTCAGGGGGTCCGGACCCCCCCCCCCCCCCGAATATCCAAAATGTACCTTTCCATTAGTGTATTTATTAACAGTAAGTCATTTTTAAGTAACATGAAGTATTTCGGTGCTTAACATAGATTTAATGGTAATGTAGTTTTTATTTTTAATATGTTGCATTATTCTGTAAAATGTGTATAATGTGGTTGTGATTCGAAAGTTTGGATCACCCCCCCCCCCTAGAAAAGGTTCGAACCCCCATTAGAAAAAAATCCTGGATCCGCCCTTGTAACCTTTTGGTGAATCTTCTATGTTCTGAAATAAAATATATCAATAATCAAAGTTTGCGTAGCAATTATTTGGCGGATGTTTCATTCACTTTTGATATAATATACAGGCAAATTTCTTTCATTCTAGGTATTTTGTCGCTAGATCGTGATATATACAATAAGATTGCAATCCACATACAGAGCTTGTGGCAACATAAAAATCTGCAATAACATAAACGTGCTATGCTCTACTAATTTTTTTCAGCTCGAAGGCACATTCTGATAGATGGTCATTTTTGTCAAACAAATCGATTGGCGATTTAGACAGGGCAACTTTGCTTTTGGAAAATATCAAAAAGAAATGGTGAGTTTTGTCATAATCAACAGTATTAACTGTGCACTTTTAATTGTTTTACGTGAGTACTTTACAGATTAAATTGATTTAATGAAAATCTGAAAAATTGCTTCTGTACGTTTTAACTCCATACATTCACTGGATTTTATGCTACTGCTTTAGGTCCGCTTTTTGGAAGGATTTTTTTTCAAAAAAACTCCTTTCTATGTCAGCGCTCTGCGAAATTTGAAAAAGAACGAACGACACCTAACAATGAGTAAATGCGCCCAAGAAAAAATAATTCAAAACAAATACTTAAAATTATGATATTTAATGTTTCTTTACATTAATCAAACATTATTCATATTGTGTACATAGTTATTTTGTATTATTGTGCAATATTATCTGCCACACGCTTGTATATAATATATACTACTTAGCAGACTATTTTCACAGCTGGAGTTCACTATGAGAACGTACAGCGAAGGTCAGTTGTCAATGAATGGCTGACTGAATGACCGTTGTAGATTTTCCATCATGATGTAAGCAGTTCTGATTTATACAGAAATATTGGATGAATTCACTAAATGTATAAGCTATGCAGCATAATTATATTGGACAGAAAATGCAATTGGAACAAAAAACAACCATTTATGATGTATGTACCATTTATGCATGCTAACAAAAAGTAATCTTTTGAACAACAACCTGCAAGATAACCAGAGCTATATACCCTGTATCCCAAGATCAAAATAATAAAGTCCAAGGAACTTCGACATATTTTATTTAAATGTGCATGATTAATTGTATCACATCGATATGATAAATAAATGACCAGTATGACTTAAAACTCTATAAAAGTATCTTATAATGCTTTTCTGAATTACACATTATGATGATTTGTCTGTGAAAAGTCCATATTTAGCATGTTTTTTTTATAAATGTTCATGAAAATATCACACATTTATTCTCCGCCTTTCGCTCGCTTCTCAAAATGCCAGAAATGGGGAAAACATTTTTTTCGCTCCCTAGCATCATTTTTTTAGAAAAATCCATACAACATAATTATGACCAATTTGTTGTGACCTTAACGCCATAGCAACACATTGTATAGGTTATATCACGGCGAACAGTCCACATACTGTTCCTGAAAAGGCTAAATCTCTGGATTTAGCTGTCAGTGACTGACTACTGCCCTATATGATTTAGAATCAGTGGTAGGAAGGGAGAATGACCGTAAATAATTATTTCATACCTAAGCTCCACGAAAATATGACCCGCCAGGGAATCGAACCTACAACCCCTCGATCAGTAGAATAATGTGCATGTGAAATAAAATATGAAACATAGTTGACAATGAATGATACAGAGATAATGATGGATATCGAAATAGTAACTTTGAACTCTTAAATCTTTCAGAAATTCTTTCCAACAGTACTTTCAGTACTTTGATTACTAGTACTTATCGTCGCTTTAAAGTGACGTTGCTCTATCTACCTGGTCAGCTTTTTGAGAAAATCGCATTCTAAGTATCAATTGTCAAGATCTCACTTATATTTAGACATCATTATGACGAGCTTAATGAACACTGTTGTAATATGTAAAAATAATAGTTTTGTTCCGCAGCATTAACCTTTTTGTCGTTTGTGTGAGATATTATAGCATTTTGCTTGTTCCATTTTCTTTGAAAATTTCTTATAAATCGGGCGATAGAGCAATACCATATTGCTCCAAGTCCAGGACGTAGAGCCGTTAAGGTGTTTTACTGGTGTAAAAAATGGAAGGTAGTACATATATAATGGCACTGAGATTTTGACGTCAGAATCTATATTTAGATGATCTATTAATATAATATAGACCTTGTACTTCTGATTCCAGTGATTAAAGAATCTCATTTTTGAAAAATTGAAGACTGAGCACTTAGGTTTTAAAGCGACGTTATTACTGCAACTAATATTAATTGCCATTGGGATGTTTTAAGCTCATTACCACGAGATTCTATTCTATTAAATTATGTTTCACCAGTTTAAACAAGACCAATCCCTCATTATTTATAATTGTTTCCTCTTAGAAACTATTTTCTTGATTAAAGTTTATGAGATCAACCACTGTGGACTGATATTGGTCCCCTTGCAGTGTTTCCAATACAATTTTTAAATGAATGAGTTATGGCTGATTCTTTTTTTTTATCGAAGAAAAATGCGCCAATTTTTAGCGCGTAATGAAATTATGATCGATTGGTAACAATGAACCCTCTTTGACGCATGCTACATTAAGATATTATGTACCTTACCACGTTAGTTTCAGTTGCAGATACAGTTTGGTAGTACAATTCCATTCTTTCGAATAAACCTTTGCCCGTTTACGAATGTTGCCTTGCTAACGAGGGAGGGAACCTTGCATGGAGACGCTAAAATGCAGTCATGACCGTTAGCATTACACTAGGATTATATGATGAGTGGACACTAGCCTGGTTTCCGACGTTTACTCAATTTTGTACAGTAAGGGGCAGGTAATCCAAACTATGTGGAAATCCGCTTTAACACTCTCCTATTTGTATCCACCCTGTGTGAATATCTGCGTGTTCAATTACCCCGAACGTTCCGTAACGTTAGGTACATGACAACTCAAACCAAAGACAACTTAAGGTTTTCGAACTGTAATGGTGACCTTCCAAAATCCTTATCATGATATTGTTTTTTGAATCTATACTATTAAAGACATTGAATAGTGAATTTTTAAGGAAGTTTACCTTTCGTAACTTAAGTTATGTGCATTTTATAACGTGACCCTTGATTTTCAAGGACCGTAAATTGCGCTGGGACAAAAAAATTGGGGAAAAAACACATTTTTTCAAATTCTGCAGTTTTTTATTCAAATTTTAATCAATTTTCCTGTTACACAATCATGTTATGATAAATCAGAACAGTCAGATTACACTTTGGACAAATACTTGCAAAAATACAGAGCTTTCATACATGAGTTTTTGAGAGTGTTTAAAAATTACTCTATCTTTAAAAGCAAATATCTCAAGTTTAAAGTTAGACGCATGCAACTAGTTTTAAAATTTTCTGCAGTATCATCTGCCCACAATATAAAATTTTAAAGAAATTTTACACGAATTTGTATAAGGTTACTATAATGAAACTGCAAGATAATTTATAGCGAAAATTACGTCAAAATGGTCAATTACAGATAATACTACTTTATACACATATATATCATCTAAAATTGGTATTGCCTTTTGCAGATGGAAATATGAATGTAAAACCTTGCATCATCATATAAAAAACCTTCTCTTTACTGATTTTGGCTGGCTTGAGGGAAAGATTAGAAATTTACAACTTAATTGACACGTTTTTCGTAAAACATTCTGACTAGTTAGGAGTAACGGAGTCAAGCACTTTTTTGTATTAGTGACTCTTGGTTGACTATCACAGTTTTGACTCCTAAACATATTTAGAAGTCCGTTCTGGCCATCCCGAAAAATATCAGAGGAAGCTGTGCATGCGTTCAACCTGAACCTGCCATGTTTTCTGCAGTAGTTTTGCATACACGGCTAGTTTGACACCAGTCTTAGTAATGTTGGCATATTTTGAGCCTTAGCTTTCAAATAGTGCTGATTATTGTATCATTTACTTTATGAATAGATAATGATTATATTGAAAACAGAACAGTTCAACGATTTTGTCTTCATATGCCTCACTACCGCATACCAAATTGCTGAATACGGCGATGTATTGTGCGTCTTAGTGTTGAGGTGATCTTCATTGTCTATTTATAGAATTATGTACGCCACTGTTTAAATCGCAAACACAAAATGAAACAGTGCATTTTACACCTGTACACACCGAATTAACACAATACATGTATTTATGATCCACTACGACTTTTCATTATTTTGTCGATTTATAAACCATTATTTTTACTGTAACGACCTCGACGATCACGCTGTTGAGCACCTAGTTTCGCCATTTCCGGAAAATGCGCTACACTATGACGTACGTCATGGAAAAACCGGATCGCGAGGTGAAAATCACTAAAAATAGCAATTACGAAACTTGACGACGACAGCTTTTCGGATTAAACCGGATTATACCGATTGCCGAAGTTAGTTACAATTCCAGAAAATTAACCCGATTAATTCAAAACCTCACTAACAGTTTGAGTTGTCTAAACTTTGGGTTGAACTATCCATGGGTTGAGTTGTCTTCGGGTTGAGTTGTCCCGTATCCGTAACGATCGCTAACATTCGTTACTGAACACGCGGAAGATAACAATATTTAGTTTTCAAAATGGCTTCTAGTGGGAGTGTTTCGAAAATGTCGGAAGAATTTTTTGAGTACATTTGTACTTCTTGTGCTAAAGGTGACTTAATTAAAGAAGCTTTAAAATATTGTGTAGAATGTCAGCAATATTGTTGTCAGGAGTGTTTAACATCTCATGAAAGGATTTCTGCATTAAAAGGACATTCATTTCTTGACAATTCGTCTGTCAAGCCCAAAGGACACCCAAAGTCTTTACCAGCGTTTCCTACAAAACAATGTAGTAAACATGCTGGAAAGATCATGGACATGTTTTGTGACTACCATGATGAAGTCTGTTGTTATGTTTGTGCTGCAGAAGATCACAAGTAAGATGAATTATTTAAACCTATTTTTTAACCTTCAATATGAGGGGTGGAACAAGGATTTCTCTAAGTGGGGTTTGACAATATGATATTTGGGGATTATGAGAGCTCCCTGAAATATTAGTATTAATATAATTATTGTAATTAAGAATCTGTAGAAGCAATTATGTTTCTAAGTATCTTAAACTTTAGAGTTATTTAATAAAAAATAAACAAAAGGATTTTTCTTTAAAGTATTTGTCCAATAATACACATGCCACCGCTATTGTCACCTACAGTCTGATGGTCAAAACGCCACTCTTTTTTCTGAACAGCTATATTACAGGCAGTAATTGTTAAATCTATTAACTATTGAACCCCTGTCTTGAATCTGTTCTCAATGTTTATTATTAAGAAACTACATAACTCTTAGCTGGCTCCCAGATAAAATGTAAACATGACTCGATCAGCATCAATTAAATTTTGTAATTATGTTTCTATCAAAATTTAAAGGGGGGTCATCTGAACTCCCGAACAACCTGGATCCGCTGCTTAACATACCTGTATAACAATAACTTCTTACTCATATTTACATACATGTACAGTCCTATTGTATTCACTATCACTTAACAAAGTTAAAAGGAAGATAAAACTAGTACATGAATATGTCAAGTGATAACATTGATTATCAGTTTTATATATTCGTTACAATGGCTAGAGTCGGTAGTGCTGTTGGTAGCGCGCCTGGATTTCCAATCTAGTGTCCCGAATTTGTTTTCGAATCCCACCCAGGGAGGTTATGCCATGAAAATTTGACAATAATGTCAATAATTAATAAGGTATATGGAGAAGTTTCAGGCCTTGTATTAGGGTTTGTGAGTACTGGTTTTAGAGAAGGGACCAGGAGAGCTAGGTTAGGTGTGCTGGACGCCACAAAATAACCTAGAAAATTGTGTTGACACGACGTTAAACCCAGTATAAATAAATTAATTCGTTACAGTAGGTAATTTTCCTCTATAAAGACCATGTCGCTAAACCACTTAATGTTTTCTACTATTTGTAGTCCTAATGCTAAATTTGAAAGTATCTAGTTCCCATAGTAAGACAATTACGCTATGAAGACCATCGATTTTAATGGTGCTAGTAGTGGAACATTACCTGCACCATATGTTAATCATAAACTTACACCTAACATGGTGCTTATTTAAATTTATTCATACTAACGCTAAAACAATCTCATTCCGCCGATATATTTGCCCCTAACTTTGTTTTTTACGAATTTTACTTATTAATAATAACTAAAAAGTTTACGACGTCTCTCCACTGCCAATCTCATATATTAATTTAACTTTTTGCTGAATAGTGACTAGAAATTTTGCTTTTTAAGATTTCTGCAATGTCATTGTGATAAGGATACAGCTTTTACATTATACATACTAAAATAATTCCCCATGTATAATTGAATACCTAGTATGCAAGCTACATTTAGTCTTAGCCGCGGGCGTGGCGTAGTCGAATCCGGAGATCGCGGATTCGAGCCCGGTCGCAGTAGGTCATACCCTATACATGAGTTGTCGGCCTTGTGGTTGGGTAAGTTAGTACTGGTGATAGAAAAGTGTCCAGGAAACATGTAGTAGGAAGAGCTGGCCGTGGTATATATGACCTAAATATGTGTTGAATACGACGTTAAACCCCAATTAAAAAAACAAAACATTTAGTCATACATTTAAGTCAATCAATTAATTTTGTTAATATGTATCATTTCAGATCATGCAAAAATTTAGTATCAATCTCAGATAATATTGATCAGCTATACAGCAAGACTGATACCCACAAGGCTACAGCAGAACTTAGTAACACTCTAGGTAGCATGAACCAATGGCAAACAAACACCGACGAACTTCTTCAACAACTACAAGATTCTAAAGACACAGCAATCAAAGATGCCAGGGAATTTAGACTTGAAATGGAACATTTTCTGAAAGAACTGGAAGAAGCATCCATTAAGAAAATTAAAGATGAATACAAAAAGTTAGAAACACTGATCCTTGAAGAAAGGAAGAGATGTGAAGATTTCATCAACGACTTGAGGGGTCTTCAACAACTCATTGTGCAAGCATCAGGCAATATAGCTCAACTATTTGTCTGCTCTAAAATAGCTGAGATGAAATGCTCTACAATAGGAGACGATGCAAAGAAGAGAGGAAGATTCAACAGAGCAGAAATTAAATTCATTCCTACTGTAGAAATCAAATGCATAATGAAGATGAAACATTTAGGAGAAACGTCGGCTATATCAACAAGAACATATAACACATACAAAGCAACAAAGATATGTGACATGAATGTAAAACTTAAGAATGATTCCTTTTTTATGAAATGTTTAATATTTGGGGCATACATCTATGATGACACAGTATTATTCACAGACCATTGGAACAATAAGCTCAAACGGTTTGATATAGCATCATTATCTTTAATAGATTTCTGTGATCTACCTAGATGGCCATATGGTATATGTAAAGTCAAAGAAAATGTAGTAGCAGTAGCTTGTTTAAATGTTGTCCAATTTGTATCAATTCATGATAAATTATCATTACTGCATGCAATCAAAATGAATCATAAGTGTTATGGTATTGCACACAGAAATGATAGGTTATATATAAGTGATGAGAGCAAGTCAATATATATGTATGACATGTCTGGTAATTTATTAAAGACGGTTACCACTGATAATAGAGGACAACCTCTATTTGAATGTAGTAATCATGTCTTGTTTAACAATGAAAGATTGTTTGTAGGTGATAGTAAGAAAGGGTTAGTCTGTTTCAATGCTCAGTGTGATTACATTGAGACAATAAAAGATCCTGATGTTAAGTCTGTAGGCGTTTGTATGGATCTTTATGACAATGTAATTGTTGCAAATTTTGATAAAAGATCAATCGTTCAGTGCGGTAGAGATGGGCGGAAATTCAGAGAAATTGTCAAAACACATAACTCACCTTGGTGTGTATGTATCCACAGTGGATTTAAGAAAATGTTTGTAAGTTACTACAGTTCAAACACGGTAGAAGTTTACAACCTAGAAGGCTCATATAGGTTTTGACTCAGTTCTACCACATGCGCCAGAGATGTTTTCATTGATGTGTAAAAATAAAACCATCTTATTGTTTTTGTTGTCCTCAGTATTTCTTGCTTGATTTCCGGCTTGTCAGTAAATCGTATGGTTTGCATCATCAATGTATATAACTTATATTAATAAATAAATCATATTATGTACCCAGTAGTTGTTACTCCAAATTAAAACAAAACCTTGAAAACCATGAATGTAAAGCTAGAAAAGTGCATAAGTTAACCACGATAGACTTAGATCACACACAATGATATGACGACCTGTAAAATGTCCATTCGTCTTCCTCTATTGTCGTATTAAGAAATATTATCATAAAATACTTACACTCCATGCACGTTTTCCAGTACACCCTGGATGTCAGTTCCTAGTACATCTTTTTGTGGGCATGTAGCTTTAGCAACAAATTGTTTTGGTCATATCACAATGGCTAGTCAATCTACTCAACATTCCTTGAAAGGCTAAATCTTCTGATTTAGCTGTTAATCAGTCACTACGCACATACTTCCGTCAGTGACTGCTCTGAATAATAAAAAAATAGTGATAAGAGGCAGAATGGTCATAGAAATCATTTCATATCCTAACTCCAAGAAAGTATGCTACGCTCGGGAATCGACCACTCGATCAATAGACTTGCGTGCTGCCAACTGAGCTAGACGGGCGGCTTGCAGTACATCTATAGTAGCAGATGGCACTTCAGAAGGAAACTGAACTTCTGTACTCACGATTGATATCAATACGTACTTCCATTCATGTTAGGGGATTTTTTAACAAATAACGAGTATTTCTTCTCCAAAAAGTCGAATTTATTAAGCATGAGTATAGATTTACATAGAAGCAGCCAGCAATACATGTTGGTCGTGTTCACATCTTCTTAAACCATCAACAGATTTACTTTTTCTTTGGGAGTGAGGCTCCATGAATATAGCCTCCGCTCACAATACGCCAGATGACGGACATTCTTGTAACGCTGAAATTGAAAACAATGTTATACATGCAGTAAAATCATGACTACTACCTAGTCTTTAGCATTTTTGTTAAAATTAGATATAAAAAAAACATTTATTTTTCGATGAAAGTCTGTGATTATGAATTAAATTCTTTAGTAAATGTTTGATTTGTTTTTAAATTTTATACCAAAACTTGAGAATTCATCTTTAAATACATGTACTTTTATATCAAGTGTCAATACTATTCTTTACATATAGAGTAAAAATTCATTGTACAGTGTATAAATGGAAAAAAACAGCTTTTCGCTGCTACTAAGGTAATTTTGGATGGCACTCAATTGTCTGCAAAATATGTCATAACCATGTATAGTCCTGACATCTGAAAACAATCAGGGTACAAAATGATACTTCTGTAAAAGTTTGGAAGTATTCGTAATACATTGAAAAATGTAGGAGTTAAGTTTATACTTATTTATTTACGCTAATTTGCGAAACAAGTTCATTCAACTTAGATTACCACTTTATTAGTCTGCTTCCTGTTACACTGGTGCTGAGCTAGAAAGATTAAGTTTCTTATTTAAGAAAACATCGGAGTAAGTTTTGGATGAGATTTGAACCAACCCTGAACTTGCTAACCAATGATTGCCAGTCCAATGTTGTGATCACTTGGACAAGCATGTAGGAAATGTTGCCCAGCCACATTTACCATTCAGAAAACCTGAGTTGATAATAATTAGTGTTTTTTGCCGAGAGCACAAATTAATCGAGTAAATTAAAAATGCCATTCAGAGGAGAAAGAAACTGAGAATACCTAAAGACGTTGAAATTATCTATCATTTAGGTACTTGTATCCCCCATTATTATGATTACAGTGATGTGTGGCATTGGTCATGTTACTCTCATTTTACTGACAACTCCAAGATGGAACATCCACAGAAAAAAAAATGCTTCAAGTACACTTTGTGTACCGAGCAATAGTAAAGTTTCATATCCAACTTCACGCTTTCGTGCCTCTTCATGCCAAGTTGATTTGGTGTCTGTATATATGTTCTGTCAGAAAAATCAACAACTAAGTTAAGATCGGCAATGCCTAAGAACGAAGTTATAATGTTATTACAAACTCATACAAATTTCATGTGAGTTTGTCTGATGAAACTTTTCAGCGTGCCTTTACTATTGAATAACTGTTAAAGCCCCATTATCTAAAGTAACACTGTTTTTGGACTGCTTAGAAAATACATGTAAACATTTATCTATTTGAAACACCCCTAGTTAACAAGATTTTTTAATTAGATGCAAATATTGCTAAAATATGTTTTTGTTATTTATTATATTTCAAAGTGAAAGTAGATCGAAACCGAAATTAGAATGAGGTTGTCAAAACTTGAAACTATAGTTTTGTGTATAGGTTAACCCATTTTCACGATAGACAAACATCAGGTTTATACCCGATGTTTTCCGATTTCATATGACCTTGAGAACTATTGTTTTCAAAATTATAGATTCAGGCCTTTTAAGTAACATGTACATGACAAGGGCTATCACAGAAGTGATGAATACCCCCACCTGGCACAATATTTCACCCAATTAATTGGCCACACCTTTTGAAGTATCGACACGGTTTATGCACGCGACACATTGTCTCCTCATGGTTTACATTTGTGCCATGTAATATTAAATCCATGGGTTGATGGATGAGATATCGCTGAGACAAACCAATTATCAACAGTATTTGATCTTTGACCTCATTAATTGACCACGCCCTTTGAGGTTTCTACAAGTTTTTTCACGCGACACACCGTTCCGTCATGGTTAACAATTTTAAAATCAATCGGTCGTTGGTCGAGATATGACCCGGACTAACCAATTTTCGACAATCTTTGACCTCATTTATGAATCAGGCCCTTTTGAGGTTTTGTTAGGTTTTTGCACATGACACACAAGTGTGTCAAGTAATTTTAAAATCCATCAATCGATGGTGGAGTTATTGCTAGAGCTATCATAGAAGTGATGAATACCACACCTGCCACCATGTCGAAGCGGAAAGACATTTGACCCCATTAATTGACCACGCCCTTTGAAGTATCGACACGGCTGTTGCAGGCGACATACAAGGTAAGCAATGTCAAAGCAATTTTTAACAAAAATAGACTTTGACGCCATATATTGGCCACGCCCTTTGAGGTTTTGACACGGTTCTAGCACGTGATACACCGTCTCGTCATGGTTAACATTAAATTTTGTGGCACGTTAAATTCATCAATCTATTGCAGAGTTATTGCCTGGAAACGATTCGGGAAGAACGGACGGACAAAGTGACTCCTATAATTATAGTCCCAACCACTAGTTGTGGTGGGGGTATAATTTTAATACTTTAATTAGGACATCTATGCTGCGTAAGCATGAGGCTACTTTACACATATAAGTCAAAGCACAGGCGACCGGCACGGTCCCGAATCAAAAACACTATATCTACAACCATACATTCGGGACCGTTCCGCTTGTGAGTCATAGTCAAAGATTTACTCAAACCAGACATGTAAATATAAAGCTGTCTATCAATAACTTGGTTTACATCAAACCTTTCAAATAATGAAATGAATGTAACATTCAGTTGAAGATAGTTAGAAGGTTTCTTAATATCCTATCAGTGCAAAATGTAATTTGTGCCGCCTATTAAATGTAAAAAGACAACGTTAAGCCAACTTCTCACAAAAAAGAAATTGACTATTATACGAATTAACGCTTGCGAGTACTGTTACTGCCTTCACAAATTTGATTTATTATTCTTTCTCATCGATAATAGCCTACCATTATTTCATCGCCACTGTTAAGCTAATTTTGTGGCTTTGGTTCTGGACAATTTTTATAGAGACGAGAAATCTTTACTGTACACCACTGAAAAGTTATGGTAGTGCTGCTAGAACAAGGGGTTTACAAGATCGGGGACAGTGATGCAGTTAGTGGGTATTAATAGTTAAATCAAAGACAAAATAATGGGGAGCCATACAATGCATACTGAACTTTCACTGTGAGGATATCAGAAACTTGTGGTCATTTTCAGGCAGTCATATATTTAATATAGCAGAAATAGTTTATAAGGATAGTACACATGTAGTTTGTAATTTAATATGATAGATAATCTGCCAGCTTTTTAAGAGCAATTATATGATTAGTCAAAACCATAGGATGGCAAAGCTGAACTTGGACCAAAAATTAAACGAAAACTTTATTCATTAAAGAAGTTCGTTTTCATTTATTTAGTTATTATTATATTATTATTATTTCATTTTATTTACGTGTTTAAAGAAGTTTAAAGCAAATTTGTATCGTATTAATGTTTATTTTTACCATGGACAGTGAAATAATTGATATAGAGACTTTAATAAAATGCAAAAATAATATTTGGCTTATAGTAGTTTCTTATTCCCCATGACGGAAATCTTTCAATAGAATTTAGTATGCAAAGTCCAATTTCAGTTATTTTCATTTTCTCAGTTACAACTGAAAAATATGCTAAATGGCAATGTTTAGGAATAATACTCTTAAAGCTTTAACGAATTCTATCTTTATAAACGATTATTTGATGTCTGGATAGAAGTATAATTATAAATAACTAGGAAAGATATGTGATAGTTATATTTGCTGGCATGTTATTTTTCTTCGTTTTTCAATGTGCGTGGGATAAGAAAACACCATTATTTAAGGACGGAAACTATTAGTTCATGTGTCATTTTATAATGATTTCGTGATTGAAATGTCGAAATGCATTTTATTACCCTGGCCATCAAGCTACGTACGTGACATATAATTACAAGAGCGCTGATTCGTAAGACAACAACATATACAATTTTAGAATGTGATATGATTGTTTGTCATGAAAAAAACAAGTATTTGTGTTATAGTCTTTTTTCATTTCCATTTTCAACATGATCACATTTTGCCTCCGACTTTTATCATGTTTACGACTTTTCGAGCTTTAGATAAGTTAACATCTCCATTTCAGAACTTCAAACCAAAGTGGGGAAAATGGTGTCTAAGAACAAACATGTGCTAATCGCGACACGGTGTCTTCTAAGGGCAATTTAAACAAAAAGGCATGGACCTGTTTTAGGAGGATTAGAAACAATGTCACGTGACCAATTAAACTCAACAAAGAAGGGTGATCACATTTTAAATGAAGGTTAAATGGTATAATATAAAGATTGGGGTTCCAGGCTGCCGAATCCCGGACCATGATAACGGCTCGTGCCAAGCTTTATATTCATTCGAAACACTCACCACAATTCCAATCGGTCACTATTTAAATCAAAACTCAAACATTGGCTTCAAAACAGGTCGTTTTAGTAGTTTTATTACGCACAGATATTAAGAAATGAATTATTATTACAAATTAATAGTTTTGCTAGTTGGTGCACATTTTAGTATCATATCATCTTTTAAAATATACAATGCATATTTGCTCTACTTAAAATAAAAGTAAATGCCAACGTGGTCTGCTTAAATTAATGATGTACGTGCGACATATTTCACCTGTTGAGTGGACAAGTCTATTGTTTAAAGTACATAAACACGCATGACTTTTAAAACGACCTTATGCATTCGCTCACAGTTTTCAACATGTAAGTTTATGTACACACCTAAATATTTGTCCGCGTTTACACATGACTCAAAGTCAGCAAATTTATCACAATATCCGATTTAACTGATTTCAAACGTTTTCCACGTGCACAAAAGATAGGATAGAGCATTGTGGGGGAACACGTGACATTATGACGTAATAAAACATGGCGGGTTAGTAAAAAAGCCCACAGAAGACGCGTATACATGTAAGTATATTGTTTTATATGTGTACCTTTACAAACTTAGAGCAGTCAAAGGACCACTAAATGCGTGATGTATTTGTCAGTTCTGTAATAGAATTAGATCCTTGGATCATTGTAAGGTTTTGAACAAGTCGTGGCGTTTGTCAACAATATGATAGCGGGAACATTACACGGAATGCCAAGCATTATTGACACAAAATGTTCGGAACAAGCTTGACATAATTTGATGCCATTTGGAGAGATTATGCGGCGTTCTCGATTCAAGCACAACCTGTACATTGCCTTCTATAACATTGTACGTGATATTTATCCTTTGACAGAAAATGAGCCAATACACCAATCCAAATTCATTCTTTGATACATAAAGTACTGATGATGATCACCCAATTTCCAACTTTGATGATTAGGAAGTTGTTCTCACAGTTAAAGAATTATATCTGCATCACAATCTCAAAGTTTCAACTGCTGATATTACAGCAACAGTCAGTAATAATGCATACATGTGTCCCTTTTACATCAAGATTTGCACAGTGTATTAAAGTTGAAATATCTTCAACACCAGCATTAGGTATCAATACTGGCACTTCACATCTGCTTCTAGAGTCCACCGAGCCTTCAACCTAAAAACAAAGTGAAAAAGAAAGAAAAAGCGTGCCTTAAGCTAAGGAAATAGATAATTCAACAAAAAATAAACCAAAAGAAAATACTACCGAGGGGAAAATAACTGGCAAAAAGTGTCATGGTTTGAAAATTTCAAAATGTTAGTAAGAAGAAATAGATATTAAAAGTAAGGAGGAAAAGAATCCGTATACGAAAGAAGCATATCTGTTTTTTGTCTTAGGATCCAGATTTCCAAATTGAAAACTAAGAGAATAAATATACAACATTGTAAGGATCCACTTAGTGTTAATAATTGTTTTCTAATGTAATTAACCTCTAAGGAAGAACGGTTGCGTGTGGATGATTATTGCGTTCGTTTTTTTTGTTTGTTTGTTTTTTTTAACGTCGCATTCAACACATATTTAGGTCATATATACGACGGCCAGCTCTTCCTACTAATAGTCCGGCCAACACCAAGGATGACCTTGCACGAAAGGATGTAGAAAATGTTATTCAATTTATTGGTAGACATGGTCTTACTGATTCCAAATCCGGTTGATGCCACTTTGTTATCCTTGGGCAACTCCATGAATCCAAGATGGCGACCAAGATGGCGGCTAGAGGCTAAATCATACATGCAAAATGTATTTTTACACATTATGTTCTTAAAATGAAGGACAAAAGTGATTTCAACATCTGCGGATCCAGTTTGCTAAATTTTGTTATTTATATACAAATCTTTAAATTCAAAATGGCGATCAAAATGGAGGATAAAGGGCAATTAGCCCAGTATATAAAAACAAACTGGCAGAAAGAAACTGAGTGGTGTAGAAAATTATTTACTTAAAGAATAGTTTATGTAATTAAAGAAATCGATTGACTTAACTAAGTTTCAAGTTATGATAAACAATTATAAATCCAAAATGGCGGCTTAAATGGCGGATATGATCTTATAGTTGAGTTTATATAATAT
Source organism: Mactra quadrangularis (assembly GCA_025267735.1). NCBI lineage: Eukaryota > Metazoa > Mollusca > Bivalvia > Venerida > Mactridae > Mactra > Mactra quadrangularis. The sequence continues at coordinate 22,967,342 of CM046301.1, read as the reverse complement.
ACACACATGTGTGGGTGTAAGTTTCAATGTTGTTTTATTTTTGCTTTTGAATCTTTCTCCAGTTCGTAAAACAAGTTAATCCCACCTGATTATCTATTAGCAACTCAAGATTCAAGGTGGAGTCCAAGATTACAGTTACGAAGCAAATTCAACCAGTTCTATTTGTTTTAGCAATAATGTAATGTAAATAATGAAGTGTTTTCATAATGGCCTTGTTATTTGGTAATAATGCCGTAGTGAACGCCATATCAGCCCTGAGTTTGAAGTCTAATATCATACAGTTAATTAATAATGTTACTAATTTACCGGATAATAAATAGCAGGCCATTATGAAAACACTTAAGTCACCATAGTTGCAGATAGGGACCCTATGAAAACACTCAGATTGTACCAGCATTCAAAATGGTGGCATTTTTGTGGAAGAAAAAAATACGGCCTTCATGAAAAACTCGGCTATTAAGAGATTTGGAACCAATCAAAATGTCTGAATCTCATAATAGCCGAGGCATTCATTAAGGGCCGTGTTTTTTCCATATTGGTCGATTATTTGGTTATAATGCCGTAGTGAACGCCATATCAGCCCTGAATTTGAAGTCCAATATCATACAGTTTATTAATGTTACTTATTTACTGGATTTAATGAAATAAAAATTTGATAGATAATTGGAGTGGACAAACTAATTTAATTTCCAAAATGTAAGCCATTTAAATAAAGAAAAACGGGAAAATAAAATTGGATTATAATACAGTTAACAGTAGACAATTTACTATAAATAATCTGAAACATACAAAAAGCAAAATAAGCATGTGCCAAAAAATGTGGAAGAAACAAATTAAGCTCTATTATTATCATTACACAAACAATTATACAGTCTGACTTGACTAAACTAGACTAAATTAGAATATGTGCTTAAATGTTCAAGTTTGCTTCAGTCTAATATTACATAATGATAGCACAATTTCTCTGGTCGTTTTGTATGTTGATAACAACATGTTCAAGTGACGACACAAATTACTGTTTACACAGTATTTTTGCACTCAACATCCTAAGCACATCACATGCAATGGTAAATTTTACATATTAATGCTTATTGTCTTAAGAAAGTATGCAAATGGATGCTAGCTTTCGTCCAAAAGATATCACTTTTGATGCAGGATAGGTGAACCAGATTTAAAAGCATATTTTACACCCATGCTAATAGTGTACTTTCTTTATGCTGTCAATAACTGACTGACTTGTAACATTACATTTTGGACGAATGACAGTTAAACCTATTGCTATAGTGTTACAAGATAGGTATTTCAAAATGAGTATCAGCACACCAATGAAGTCAGATATTTTTAGTACTCAGCGAATTGCAGCAACGATTATAATTTGTTGTACAATTTTGTTGTCTGTGCTTCTCGTGTCAAGTATCAAAGGTTAATGCGATTAAACATATATGTAATGTTACCGAAAACATGAAGAATCACCATATCTTGCAATGCATCGTCTATAATGTTTGGAATGGTTCATATTTGAATATTGCGAACGAGATCGGCAACTTATCTCAGCGTACCATTCTTCTTTGGGGGAGTCTTTGCAGTTGGTAGTGAATATACTCCAAATGTGTTTAGATATCAGGCCTGTTTGAACTTTTGACACTGATGCATCAGATATGTTATGTGTTCTTTCAAGATATTTAGACTTAAGTGAAACAAGACACTTCCTAATTTTCTACTTTGCTATATTTTTGTAATTGATGAATCCCTTAAAGCCACCATGTTGCACAGGGTAACACTATTTGCTAAATCATGAGCACATGAATTGTGAGTCATGTGCACAAATTATATTTGAAAAAAATACCTTGTTTATCGTTCGATTAAAATTTTGTGCGAAAGATTCAAAGCTACGAACGAAGCTAGGGAATGTTTGGGAAAAGAAAAAAGTGATTGTTTTATGCGCCGCGTGATGCCATTCAAATATTTGTCAGGCAAGAGATATCGGCGAAGAGCATGTGCTTGTTTATTTTATTAGTAATTGTTGTGACACTCGAGTTTTTGAAGGGTAGTTGAGTACTGGTTATAGACAATGGGTCCAGGAAAGCTAGGCTGTGCGCTGGACGCCGTAATGTAAATAAACAAGGACAAAATGATGAGTTGCTGTCACATATGTTTCATACAAAATTTAATTTCTTATAGCAAATAGCGTTTACCAGTGTCACTCACTCTAGTCAGATAATAATTCAAATTGTTTTTGCATTAAAATAATTTTACTACTTAAAGAAATTTGATCGTTATAACCAAGCCTAGAGTTAATATTCGTAAAAAAACGTGTAGTAATATGATAATGCTTCAAAATAGATTTTTGTTTAAAATCCATTCTTACAAAAGATATAATACGTCTGTGTTTCAATTGAATAACCCTCATTATCACGTGGTCTTTTTTGTAAGGCTATTCAAAGCTTATATTTCTACTTAAAAGTTTGAAGACACCCTGCTGACAATGAATAAGTTTGTTATCTTAGCGTTTATTGGTCGATTAATTCGAAATTTTACTTCCGTGTTGCTTTTCATTCAATTGAATTTATATAATAACGATCGCATAGTCCCATACTTCGTCTGGTGAGTATGCAAATATGTTTGTATAAGTTTTATAAAACCGCAATACACATTGCGAGTAATTGTATAGATCATTGACAATAATGCTAGAATGCAGGCACGCGTGCATTGCAAGTGAAACAAGACACTTCTTAATTTTCTACTTTGCCATATTTTTGTAATTGATGAATCCCTTAAAGCCACCATCTTGCACAGGGTAACACTATTTGCTAAATTATGAGCTAGACAATGGGTTCAAATAGCAGTGTATACGCTTACAGAATTGACATCTAATTTCTCTCTATCCTTGTACATGTAAATAACAAAACAAATTATACTACAAACTTTGATGGAAATGCGCTTTTGATATTTCTCTTTTTTGATCAATGGATAGAGTATTTACAATGAAATAAAGAACACACACGATACAGTTGTGATATCTGATACCAAGATCGAACTTGAAATCCTATTGCAATTTCCTTTAATTACTATCAAAATGTGTTACAATGTCAACAGAATTTCTTTCAATTGCTTAGAATACCTTGAAAGAAAATTGAACTTGCACACAATACTTTCATTATCATTTGTCTTTTTCTTTGTTTATAACCTCCTTTTAGTACATATTGATTATAATTGAAGTGGCAAACATTATATGGAAAAGTGGTCGTTATTCTAAGTATATTAAAATTTGGTATCACAACTTATGTTGTTCAATTAATTAAATATTATCAGAATAGTACTACAAAAATGCGGTTTTTTTTATATGCCTCTGTGTACGATTTGGCTCATTGTGGTTGACATACATGACAAATGTGGCCTTTATACGCCATTTTGTCCGCCATCTTGGATTGGAGAATAAACGAAGGGTACCAAAATTGCATGAAATAATATTGCAGATAATGTTAGACTAATTTTAGGTCTTTAAATGAGCAGACTGTGATAAAGATGGATTTATTATAGATTCATCAGTTCTCATCCGCCATTTTGTCCGCCATCTTGAATTTTGGGAGTTGCCCAAGAGTGCCGAAGTGGCATCATCAAGTTTTGGAAACAGCAGTGTCTTAACTTCAAGAAAATGCAAAAACATTTTCTATATCCTTTCATGCACGGTTCAGTAGATTTTTGTAGTTTATATACCGGACTATAAAGGTTTTCCTGGTTTTCTATCACCAGTACTAACTTACCCTACCACGAGGCCGGCAGCTCATGTATAGGGTATGACCTACCGCTGCCTGGCTCGAATCCGCGATCTACGGATTTGAAGTCAGACATGCTAACCACTACGCCACGGCCGCAGCTGCTTTCTTTTTTCTACACATATTGATAAGAATCTTTATACATGATAACTCTTCTTCGATATTTTAGAGACGAAAACACTTGCTTAGAAATCATAATTCAGCTAAAAGAAGCAATCAATGTGGATTATTTCCGTTTTCAAGAAGAAAACTGTTCCTAGTATCATGCTGTACCTTAAGATATTGATGTGTTGATTGATATAGGTAAGTAACCTATATGTTAACCTTATTTGCATAGCCGAGCGTCAGAACGATCATGATCAATACAAAAGATTGAAAGGATTGCAAATTTTCATTTCCGTTTATAGATAAATCCCTTTGGGAAACTTGTTGGGACTGTGCCCTCTATTCCGGCAACGCCAAGACCTTGTCTATCAATTACAACAAGCGACCACACTTTTCACAGGTCTTCAAGGAATATTTGCACAATAACTACATTGATGTTTACCTTGACGTCTTTATCAGACTTCAATCTAATTGAACACGTGTGGGATTGTCTTAAGCGGCGGTTACATCAATGTCAGCAACTGTTCGTGACCTGGATTGAGAAAGAATCCCTCGATATCAGTTACGCAACTTATGCTGTTCAATTAGGCATCGTCTAGCTCCTGTTGTTGCCAGAAGAGGTGGCCACATCGGATACAGAATTTGTAAACTAATTTTCTCTACACCGGTTAGTGGACTTTATTGTTTTAAGTCTAAGTGAGATTTCTAAATGACCACAAATTCTTTATAAAAAAAGCTTGCTTTTGAATTGAAGCTATATGTTCTACTGTAATTCTGAAACCCGAAAAATATGAGCCTATTTGGTATGAGTGTTGCTTTTTAGCGTGAGTTTAGATATTTGTATACAAAGGACTTGCAAACACTACATGTTTTTAACGAGTAAATCACTAGAAAATCGATCTGATATATCCAACAAGGGTACCACCGTTGTCTAAAAATGAATGAAATGCCACATGTAAATCGTTACCTTACGGTCGAAATGTTGAGATATGGTACATCTTTTCTTCAGGTTGGTTCAAGTTCTTTGTTGAAATGTCAAGACAAAGTTTTTTGTGCGTAGGATTTAGATTTTACAGTAAAACATTTAAAGGCCAATTGCAGGGCATATAGTAACACGGTCTAGATCATCAACTGATGAAGTAAAAATATTAATAACACGCATTATATTTATTTCATGAAGATGGAAGAAATGTCTGACGGCATGTTAGTTTTGCATTTTAGTACAATATAGGCATAGTTATAAAACAGAAACGGAAATATCAAATATGATAACTTGTCTATCATTGCAATTAATTGATATAGTTTTGTGCCATATGGGAGATCCATTAGACAGACTGTCATTGCCTTTAAACACTATTTTAATCTGATCACAAACAATTGGTTTCCTATCCGATTCTAATAAGATCTTCATCTGTATAATGTTGTATCATTTAAGAATAATTGCAGTTAATCTAGCAATTTTTTAGACAAGCGATGATAGCTTGAGACAGGAAATTGTATCCGGAGGACGTCGTTTGATGTGTGGTTGGTTTACGTGATGTATATAATTATAATGTCAACGTTTTATCTTGAGTGTTCACCATTGGAGCATTCGTCTTCTACTGTTATGTTTGTACACATTCAAGAAATGAGCTAAATGTGTTCATAAAACGATCACATAAAGTCGTGATTTTGCGACTATAAAAGTCTTTAATTGAGAGAGGGTGAAATAAGAAAATCTTTCTACACTGTTTTACTTTTTTGTAAAAGATAAAAGATGGGTAGCAGTTTGATATGAACTGAACATAACTGATTTTCTCTCCTAACCATTCAATAGTATAATTATGAAATAATCATAAATTGTTCAAAATAATCTAGATTGCATATGGAACTACATGTTCTCTTGTTATTCATTCTGATAATGAAAAATTTATACCCAGCTGGTATGATGAGTTTCTTTTTAGCATCAGTTTGATATTTGTGTACCCTGAACGACATTCACTTGTTTTTTCGAGAAAATCACTGGATAAAAGTTATATACAACACTTGACCGTGTAGTGCGCGATTTATCAATTACATTTTAAGCAATTTGATTGGCTAAGAGGGTAAACACCGTTGTCCCATTAACGAATAGAATCCCACTCATTAACGTATCAATTCAGACAAAACCCAAGTTTTTATCCAAAATTGCAAGCAATTTGAATTTATGATAGGAAGACATATTTAGGCGTTGATTTCATGAACCTTCATTGTCTCAGTTATATACAGTCATGGCTATAGAGACAGTCGGCAGAATTGAATTCTGAAATAAACGAAATAGGAGACGAATTTCGTTATTCAAGTAGTATGTGCATGGTTCTAAACTGTCCTAAGACATTATCATACAAGAAGGTGAAAAGTACCACTTACCCACAATTTATCAATTTCTTTGATAACATCTTACATTAAACTAATTCTAGTTCACCTTGCCAATTAGAAAATGTTTATTTGTTGATTCATGATTTTCTGTGGATCATTATTATTTCATACAGACTTTGTTTCTAGTAATATCGTGTGATATGTTATTATAAGCGAAGCGTATTATGTAAAACTTGCCATTAAACCGAAGGCTAATAGTTTCATCATCAAAATTTATGTGTCATGGACTAGCTCCCACAAGAATCCCTCACGATGTCACTTAAATGAAAAAAGTGGTACGGGCATGAGATGATCTCAAGCTTATTAAAAACTAATACACGCCAGACATTTGGAGAAAGAACAATGATGACAACAGCATCAATTACAAATAAGAAATGTACCAATATATAACAAAACAACACAAAATCAGACAATCCTGTGACAAAATCTTGAAGCAGTATAATTTTGAACCCAATACTAACAATCACTGTCATTTATAGTGTCATTCATAGCTTGATCGGAACTAATGTAGCAAATACAATTATACCTCATGTAATATCAATTACATAGGCATTTTTATTTTTTTAAATGTTTGTTGAACGTTCTATGTAAGTTAGCGCATTACATTTCATCGTTAATCATCGGTCATGGAATTTTGTATCTCTTTTACCATCTATCTCTAGTTGTTATAAATACACATGTGCCATTTGCATAGATGTTATGAAACTTATTTACGTATTTCTGTTTTCCTTTATTCAGATTTCCCAATTTGCTTGGATTGAAATGAATACAACGGTTTTTACCTCTATAGTCTTATATAAAGTTTCACTGACGATCAATCTCAACAAGAATGAAGTGTGTATGATTTACTACTGTCTCAGAAAACAACATATGAACAAACATGTCAAGTTGTCATTTAATGTTAAACGGAGAAGAAACTCAATAGTTTATATTATCTAAACAGTTTTCTTTATCTGTGTTAATCATCGCCTCATGATTTATGTTCTGTTATAAAAATATTATATATCACTAATAATTAGAAGAATACCTATGACAGATGGCTTTTCACCAGAAGTTACATTGTTGTCCATGAAAACTCTGCAATTTAGTATATAGCTAAAGTACATATGGCGTAAAATACGTTGAATTGCATAGAAATAGGCTTTGCAATTGCAATCGACTACGTGTTTTAGAACTGCTATTAAATGTTCATGTAAAAAAATACAGTATGTATCACTTAATATCGCAGATATTTTATACTTTTGTTATTCTGTATCACGAAAAAGATTAACTAAGTTGGTATGAGCGTTTCTTTTTAGCGTTAGTTTATATCAACAACTAATAAGGTACAAAAATTAAAAACACGTGCATTGTATTTGTTTCATGATGATTGAAAAAATGTATGTCTGACGGAGCGTCATTTTCGCGTTTTAGTACACTGTAGACATGGTTGTGACACAGAAACTGTCTGTCTTTGCAATTAATGTGTATAGTTCTGTGTCATATGGGAGATCCATTAGACAGACTGTCATTGTCTTTCAACACTATTTCAATTTGATTGCAAGTAATTGGTTTCCTATCCGATGCCAATAAGATCAGCTGTATAATGAATGCTGTATCATTTAAGAATAATTGCAGTTGATCTAGCAATTTTTTAGACAAGCAATGATAGCTTGAGACAGGAAATTGTATCCGGAGGACGTCGTTTGATGTGTGGTTGATTTACGTGATGTATATAAGTATGTCAGCGTTTTATCTTGCGTGTTCACCATTGGAGCATTCAGTTACTTCTTTGTCTGCATATTTCAAAGTCTTCTACTGTAATGTTTGTACACATTCAAGACAATTGCTCAAAGTGTTCATAAAACGATGACATAAAGTCGTGATTTTGCGACAATAAAAGTCTTTTTAATTGTGAGAGGGTGAAATGAGAAAATCTCTACACAGTTTTACTTTTTGTTAAAGATAAAATATGGGTAGCAGTTTAATATGAGATTTTTTCGGTAAGCGAAGCGAGTTGATTTTTGATTTTTTAATTGGGTTTAAAGCCGTATCAACATATTTTAGTTCATTTTACGGCGTCCATCGCACAAGACATAGCTTTCCTGGACCCTTGTCTATAATCAGTATTATCTACCCTTCAAAAAGCCGGAAACTTCTCCATATACCAAATTGAACACAATTATAGTTCCTATATAATTGATGCGTACTTCTTAAACATTATTCAATAATACATAATTTTCAAATTTTCATGGAAGGATATGACCTTTCCGGTGGGATTCGAAGCCGCACGAGATTCCAAAATCCCGGCACTTTTAACTGCGCTGTCGACTAGGGATCGAAGCGAGTTGATAAATTCATTTGGTTCATCTTGTTTTAAATATATAATTGTTAGCCGGCGAATATGACTTCAAACTTCTACAAATTCTTAATTTCACAAAAGTGAAATGATACATCAAAGTATGAAAAATTTTGAAATTATGGGACCGCATACTAAACGTCTTTTGTTTGGACCCGCATATAGATATTGTAGAATCATATACTAAACTTTTTCAAGACCCGCAGATCGAAAATGTGGGATCGTTTACTGACTTGTTATCGGGACGGACAAATTTAAATTTGAAACAGTATACTTCAGGACAACCAATGGTATCATATTTCATTTCTTTCTCGATACCGGAAAAGAATTTCTATGGAAAAGCAGGCATGGAAATGCAATTGTATTTGTTTAAATACTGGTACAAAGTTGGCTTAGACAGCTGCGCAGAAAATTAATTGTTTTATCATGCATCGACGATATGGTTAATTTTACGAATACATCGGGCATTGACTCAGTTATATACAGTCATGGCTAAAGAGACAGTCGACAAAATTGACTTCTAATATAAACGAAATATAAGATGAATTCCATTATTTAAGTAGTCCTAATATGTCCAAACCATTATCATACAAGAAGGTGATGCCACCCGGCTAGCTCATTTGGTAGCACGCAAGTCTACTGATCGAGGGGTCGTGGGTTCGATTCCCGGGCGAGGCATACTTTCGTGGAGATTAATCATGAAATTATTTCTATGGCCATTCTACGTCCTACCAATGATTTTTAATTATGTAGAGCAGTTGTCAGTCACTGATGAAAGTATGTACTTAGTAGTTGGTTAACCGATAAATTCAGAGATTTAGCCTTTCTAGGAGGAGTGAGTAGGTTGACTGACTTTTGTTATATGACCTATACATTGTGTTGCTACGGCGTTAAACCCAACAAACAAACAAACAAGAAGGTGATAAGTACCACTTATCCCATTTTATCATTTTTTTCAAATAATAAATTAAACTAATTCCAGTTAACCTTGTCAATAAGACAACGTTTATTTGTTGATTCATCCTTTTCTGTGTCACTTTTTTCATACAGATTATGTTTCGAGTAACATCGTGTGATATGTTATTATAAGCTATGTGTATAATGTAAAACTTGCCATTAAACCGGTGGAGCATAGTTTTAATATCAAAATGTATGTGTCATGGCCTAGCTCCCACAAGAATCCCTGACGATGTCAATTAAATGTAAAATGTCGTACGCGCATGAAATGATCTCAAGCTTATTAAAACCTAATACACGCCAGACATTTGGAGAAAGTACAATGATGACAAACAACATACAATTATGAATAAGAAATGTAACCTAGATATAGCTTAAAAACACAAAATCAAACAATCCTGTGACAAAATCTTCAAGCAGTATAATTTTGAACCCAATACTAACAATCACTGTCATTTATAGTGTCATTCATTGCTTGATCGGAACAAACGTAGCAAATACAAGTATACCTCATGCTATAACAATTTCAATAACATTGTAGTTGAGTACACAACCGAAATACAAATTTGAATTTTAAAATGTCTGAAAATTCCTATCGGAAACAGGTCAAAGAAATTTAGTAGCTGTGATAGGGTAGCACTGTGTGGCATTATCAAGTTTTTCTTTTTATTTAGTCGTACGCGTATTTCAATATGCAAGCTAGAAGCATGTTTAATTGTGTTTTTTTTAACTTTTGCTGACCGTTCTACTTAAGTCAGGTGCATGACATTTCACTTAAACGTCGTTTATGGGATTTTGTATCTCTCATGTGTCTACCTCTAGTTGTCAGAAATACACATGTGCTATTAGCATAGATGTTGTGATACTTGTATATTTCTGTTCTCTTTTAGTCAGATTTCCCACTTTGCTTGGATTAAAATGAATACAACAGTTGTTGTGAACCACAAATCATTAGAAATTTTATACCTCTAGAGTCTTATGTTGATTTTTCACTGACGATCAATCTCAACAAGAATGAAGTGTGTATGATTTACTACTGTCTCAGAAAACAACATATGAACAAACATGTCAAGTTGTCATTTAATGTTACAAGGAGAAGAAATTCATTGTTTTATATTTCCTTAAGTGTTTTCTTTATCTGTGTGAAGCATCGCCTCAAAATTTATGTTCTGTTATAAAAATATTATATAGCACTAAATAATTAGAAGAGAACATAAGACAGATAGTTGCTCACCAGAAGTTACATTGTTATCTATACAAACTCTGCAATTCAGTATTCAGCTTAAGAAGACATGACTTAAAATCTGTTGAATTGCATAGGAATAAGCTTTGCATTTACAATCGGCTTTATGTAATATATATATAACTTCTCTGCTATTAAATTTTTCATGTCGAAAATTTACAGTAATTATTATCGAATGACGAGGATAGTTTTAGCTACTGCATCTAGCGTAATTAGTCTTATTTAAGTATATTCACAACTTTTCTGGATAAATTGGGTCGCGATCATGTTACAGTGGTAGTACATAGGGTTTTTTAATCAAGCTCATTGCAAACTTGTCACTGACTCAGTACTTTGATTTTTATTTATGAAGTATTCTTGCCACTTCAATGCAACAGATGAATATCGTGTTTTTATAAGACAGGATAATCATTTCATGATTTCAAATGCGTTTTCAATATCCTCGAACGTAATGTTTTCCACTCAAAGAAAATCTGAATACAGATAAGAAACAGACAAGACACTTTGCTTCAATCATTCTTGTCCGAAAATATGATAGACAATAATGGATTTCTGTTTGCACATGTCACATTAAACAATTTTAAATATTTGTTCATCTAGCAGAACTGTCATTGATGTGGTGATAGCAAGTAAGATGAAGGATTATGGCGATAATTGTTTTAGTCCGAGAGTTCGTAGGGTCCTTTTTGCAGTATCGCGCTCAAAAGACTTAGATAAGTGATATTAAAATGCAGTTAGTCTGTGGAATTCGACAATGCAACGGGCATTATCATAAAATTATATCAGATGAAATCAGGACCGACAATACCAGCGTATGTGCGTATATGAACGTCTGAGCTTTTATTGACGTATCTTACAATCTGATTAAAACCCGATCTAAAAAATTTCCGCTCGCCTACTCGCTAATTTAGATTTGGTCGTTCTCAAACAAGGTCACGTTTAGGTGACATTTTCTCATCATAATATTCATGACGAAATTGTTATAATTATTAACTTGTTTACAGCGTCTACGTCACGCAATTTGAAATGAGCCGTCCAATCGCAGACTGTGAATAATACCGCTATTAAATTAGCTCGCAAACAGTGGTATAAAAATAGAAATTACGAAATCAAAATGTTAATAATAGTGTTTCGTCTAGATGAAATCTACGCATTGATTGGTCAACATAAAGGTCATCTCGATGTGACCCTCCATTGAGACCTTAGATATCCTGTACGACAACGCTCTACGGGATATCTGATTACAGAGACTGCATGTATCTTACTGCCGTCAGTGTATACAGTTTTCAATGATGGTTAGATCTGTCTTCCCTTAAGCGCTTATTCCCATCCACAACATGACTGAATCCCACCCAAACGGTCATGTTGCATACCGGAGCGAAGCGTTCATTTGGTCTTCGTCAAACCCTAGCCCGTATGTATGTGAAATCAATTCCAAACCTTGACCAATCAATGAAGAAAACGCAATTGAATATTTTAATAGGAGTAGGCGTTTAATTAAATAAAATAATTTCAAGATTTGTTCGTCTAAGTTTTAAAAGAAGAAGCCAACTAAAGATGAACTACATGTAAAAGAAAAGAGGAAAAAGAAAGATAAAGAGAAGAGAAACATCCACATGGATCTGAGTTTTTACACTGAGAGAACGGCTACTCTTGGTGATGACATTCTTGATTATGATGATCAAGAGATAAACTATCATATTAATTAATTTGTTATTTAATCGATGATATGAATCAATACCTTCATTGACATTTTAGTGAATTTTACAATTAGTGATTCATTTATTGATTCATTTTACATATATTTACTTAAGTTTTGGTGTTGAACATTTTTTTTCATTTCAAAACGTTACTTTAAAATTTTCAATACATCTATTGCTCCTATATATTTTTATTTTTTATAAAAAATAACTTTCTTTAATTGACATGACATGACATGTTATTGCACTTTTTTTTACTCAACCGTTTTGGTGGGAAATACGATGCGTAAGTCCGAGATTTGTGATACAATTTCGAAGTATTTATTCTGATGAAAACAAAAGTAAATGTTTAGTACTTTTGGCTCAGTGACCTAGATAAGAGTGTAAATATTACTCACTTGTTTTATATAGATAATAACAGAATATTTCTGGATATATATTTAACGAAACTTCTGAGTACACCAATTTTCATATTGTAGGATTTTTTTTTCATCATTTACGTATGAGAATTGGACCATGCTGTTGTCTGCTTTTGCATGGTCCATTCTCGTTATCGAGTTAGATCGAGTATCTTGATAACATCGGGGTACGAGAATGGCATGGTCTTGAACCTAGCACCATCTAAAGGTCTCGATAACTTGCATAATCACTCAAATAAATATCTAAATCACCTCAATCACTGCCACTCGACTGCTAGAACAGAAAACAATGGAGCCTGAATCATAACAGAGAAAAGTATATATGGTGGACAGAATGTCGTTTCCACGACATCACTATAACTAACATTTTAATTAAAAAAGTCATAAATATGTCTTTACATTTTTAAAGAAAATTTAACTTGATAAATTATATAAAAAAATTTATAGGTTGTTTTCGTTGTGCAAAACAAAACAAAATGTGAAATATTTAGTTTATAAAATCATTATTTGCACAATCTGTCGATAAATCGGCTCCATTACGTAAATCTATATCAAATTTATCTTTTTAATTATTAACAGACAGTCATGTACTATTTTTTTAAATTTTGTTTTCGTATGATAAATCTGTTTTCGCAAAATTAAGTTGTTTTCGCTATTTATCTAAATTTAGATAGATCACAAGTCACATGACCGCAAAATGGCAGATCGGTAGTGTAAGGAGGAACTTAAGTATGCGAAACTGTTCTAGTGTAATGTAATGTGTTTTATAACATACTACTTTGTGTATTGGAAACAAAATGAATGAAGATATTGACGGAACCTCTGTAATGAGGTGGAAAGAGTTCAATGAGTGCCAAAAGGACATTTTCAATCATTTCTGTCACAATTTGTGCTTGGGTCAATGGGAGTTGGCGAGATCAACAGCTCGACTACTGGCACTCGGTGAAAATGAATCTGGTGTCGTGGAAATTTTTGAAGACTTAATATCACAACCCTTTGGTCGAAGGTAACTGAGTTTTAACAGAACTGTTGATATTTTACATGTCTATCATAATCTCAGCATGGGTGGGAACATGGAGGTTAACAAATCAATGCTTACATAAATTAAGAAATTACATTTAATTTGAACATACTGTAGATATCAGTAGGGTCAATCCGTGAAAACTCGGACAAAAACACCACTGCTTAACTAAATGTACCCCGGTTCTATAGCATATTGGCCCACGAGTACAATAGTTACCTCCCTTGTACTGTTTAACATTCGTGTTGTTTGATTCTGTGAGGGGATATACGATAACAATAAAGGTACTTCGAGTATTCGGCGATAATCAAGTTAGGTGCTAGTCGGTATGACTCGGACAGCGAAGCTAAAAGTCGGACAAATGATCGTCAAACCTCGGACGGACAAAAATTGATAGTGAAATCTCGGACATGTAAAGGTTTTTTAAAAATATATTCAATTTTTCATTTAAAAACTTAGAAAAATCACTTTTTCATTTTATCTTTATTGAATACATATATCCGTCTATCATTATTCAATTAATGGTACAATAGAAAATAAACGTTGCTAGTAATTGCCAATTAACAAAATAAAGGTAAGTAATTGATAGCAATTAGCAATTAGAAATGTATGCAGACAGAGTTTTGTATGTACCAAGTGTTATAAAACATTTTTTTTTAGCTTTCTTTGCTTCTTTGCTGCTTTAATAAGCTGCTTTTTATTGAATACATATATCCGTCTATCATTATTTAATTAATGGTATATTAGAAAAAAAAACGTTGCTAATAATTGCCAATTAACAAAATAAAGGTTAATAATTGATAGCAATTAGCAATTACAAATGTATGCAGACAGAGTTTTGCATGTAGCAAGTGTTATAAAACATTTATTTTTTTATCTTTTTAGCTTTCTTTGCTTCTTTTTCTGCTTTAATAAGCTGCTGTTGCCTTTTTTGCTGAACTATCTCTTCTGAAGTCAAAATGGAGTGGCTTTTTCGTTTCGAAACTTTACTGTTAGAAGGTTCTCTACTTTGGATTTTTGGAGGCAAAAATACGTCGTCAATAGCCTCGGACAAGAGCTCATCATCTCTAGGTTTGTGTTCTGAATTTTCTTCAGGGAGGCCTAATGGTTCCATGAAGATGTCTCCTGTAGAGATGAACATCATCAGTTGAGCTGGGTCGCTGATGTCAAGTACTGGCATGGCATCTTCATCAGAGTGTACGTATGCGTCACCACTACAGTTAGCCTCAACAAGTGTCGAAGCTTGGCTCAAAAATGGATCAGTATTCTGGTTATTTGAGAGTTCCTGGATAGACAAATCCAATGGAACTGCTGTCAGTACGGATTCATTAATTGGCTGCTGTATATCTGGTTCTTCAGATACAGGGGTACCTGAAATATATTATCAAAATGGCACATTGTTAGTATCCGTCTGTTCGTATGTCTGTCTGTCCATTCGTCCCTCGGCCCAGTCAGTCAGTCTGTCGGTCAGTATAGATATGTGTCTTGGTTCGCCTGACTATCTGTTTGTCTAGTTAGCTTATCCATTATTTAAAAACAACATGATTTATTACAGATACAATACCACATTTCTCTGTAAAAACTAGCTCAGTTAGTTCCTCGAAAGTCTACTGATCGACGGGCGTGGGTTCGATACCCGGATGGGCATATTTTTGTGGAGCTTGGTCCTGAAATTATATTTAAGACCATCCTCCCTTCTACCAATGGAACTTAATTATGTAAGACAGTTGTCAGTCACTGAAGGAAGAATATGCCTATGTAATTGATTAACAGGTAAGTCCAGAGATATAGTCATGTCAGAAGCTGTGTGTAGGTTCATTGACCGTCGATATTTGACATATACAATATGTTTTTATGGCGTTAAACCCTATGTAAAAAACTTATCAGTCCTGACTTTTGAACGTTTTGAATATTATCTTATAATTAAAATAATTGCTTAGTACTATGTTTACAAATTTCTACAAATATCAAGTACAATGTAATTATATAAAATACGGCAAGAACACTATAAAGTTTGGAGATTTGACAACATGTAACAAACAGATTTTCTAATAATTCGTACCTTTCTCTAATGGGATGTCAGTACAAACACTGGGTTTGAAGGCTTCAGATGGCACAGCCGCACGGTTCACTGGCCAAATCCCACATGACACAAAACCACTTCGTATATTGTCCTGTCTGAAAGCCTTGTCCCATGCTTGACGTAGCAGGGACGGAAACGTCCACTTGTTGACCACATGGAGTGGATGTTCTGAGATGAACTGTGAACAGCTGGCATTATAATGTTTTTTCAATGGACCAAAGACAGTTCTATCAAGGGGCTGTAGATAGTGAGTGCAATGTGGAGGCAGGGATAAAAGTGCTATATTCTCTTCGAGCGCCCTTTCAATAATGGCTAAAGTTTCATGAGATGAATGACCGTCAAATATCAGTAGTTGAGGCCTTTTCGGACCGCAGTGCTTCAAAAACACGGAGTCGAACCATTGCTCTCCAATTTCGTTGGTTATCCAGCCTTTCTCCTGGAAGCTCCACACGGTTCCGGGTGGAGCATCAGTTGTTTTGAACCCATGGATGGACTTGGGTGTCTTTCCCTTCGTTATTACAAGAGGAGGCATAGAAGAACCTGATCCATTAACACACGCCATGATTGTCAGGTTGCTAGATTTTTGGCTTGTTTTACCCACCACAGATTTTGCACCGCGCACTGTCACTATGCGACACGGTGAATGTTCAAAATTCAGGCCAGTTTCGTCGCAATTCCATATTTCTGCGTCAGTAACCCCAAGTTCATTCACAATCTTCTCGAGCGCATCGAAGTAGCTGTCAACAACGCTATGGTTCAGCATTCTTGCCCTCACCGCTGAGAGCTTTTCTGGCTTTCTCAAAGTGATTTCTGGGTGTCTGCGTCTAACCCCCTGCCACCAGTCTTTCCCAGCTTGGAAATTCGGGTAACTTGATTTCAACTTTAGGCGTTTGTACAGAGTGTTAGTGCGGTTCAAGATTTGCATACGGCTTAATCCAACTCCCATTTCGGCTGCTTTTTTTATGGAATTGACAATTTTATTTTCAATGTCCTTCGGGATAGCTGGAGGCCTGCCGTGAACAGAGGGAACTGTAACCTCAAACCTGCCCGTCAGCCGATCGCCAATGGTGCTTCTGGGAACACTGTACGTTTTTGAAGCTTGTCTTATAGATTCTCCATTCTCAACAGCACGCACAGCATTTTCCAGGTCTTGGTGACTGTATTTAAGAATTTTCCCGCGGGGTCCACGTAGCATACCTGAAAGCCAAATGATTAAGCGACGATGGTAGTGATGTTAAGGTAATAGCATTTTTAAAGAGCCAAGACGTTGTTGGTGAGGATAATGAAATATTTGACGTAAATATGTGTATAATAATGACAAATTAAAGGTAATGGTGATGAAGATAATGATGATATAAATAATGGTGACGACGATGATGATCATGATTACAACCACGATGATAAACTTTTTACTTTACATCATGTGTAACATTTTACTATTTAGTAGGCATACATGTTTCACGCTATGACCATTGTGTAACCCGATAAAAATCCAAGTCCGTACTAACATTCGAACCCAAAACCTCTCGAGTCGTAAGCGGACAACGTCGCCACTAAAGACCACGTCGCCAAAAAAGCTTACTTGAAGACAAGTATAGTTCTATTACATTAACCTGTCACAACTTGAATAATTACACACTCACTGAATCTTTATTTTTAACCCTTTCGAACTTGTTATTTTCCCAGATATTCAAAATCGTAGCATGTATAGTTAGATTATCAATTATTAATATGGATTTGTGGCTCAATGTATTAAAAGAGGTTAAATAATAACACATTCAGTGTGTGTGTAATTATTCAAGTTGTGACAGGTTAATGTAATAGAACTATACTTGTATACATATGAAAAATTAACAAATGGTGAACATCTTATGCAAGAGGGAAGCAAATTACGTCTTCTACCACAATATATTGACATCTATCATAAGTGTATGTCTGACATAAATCGATCGAACATCGTTAATAAACCTACAAAATAATAAACTAGATCTAGATAAATTATATAGATAATATCTATCTAGATAATTAGTACGAGTACTCTTAGACTGCATATACGTGCATGAATCTATTATAGAAATAAATGTTGTGTAAGAAAAACAAACGAACTTAGAAAGACCAAACTCTATTATCAACACTATAATATTTAAACACAAATAGTGTATACATGTGTAAGTATAATACCCAATTTATGACATTCATTTTAAAATATTTCGTAATGTAAATTGTGGGCTGAGCAAAGGTTTTTAATTGAGTCAATTTTATTGCTGGAGACAAGGAATCCGATGCTGACATTTTGCATGGGTCCCTTGCTACGATGGAACTTTTCAAGTGCCGATTTTGCCCTCAAGTAACACATGTTAGAAATCATATTCTTTTCAAATAGTTCCTTGATTACTTTTGCATCTTCTCGTTTCAAGTACGCCACCTTTTTGTTATAATGTTTATCTTGGTAAATAGCAATAGCATTTCGATCGTACACATTAACTTCTGGGCTGCAATAATATACAGGACCGATTTCAAGTTGTCTTCCGTGCCAGTGGTGCATACCAACGGCATGCAGGTTTCGGATAATCACGTTCTTCATAATGTTTCTTCTGTCTGAAACAATCGTTGATGAATTACTGTTTTTACAATTCGTTTCGTGTACAAACGTAATTAATTTGATCTGTTATTAATATTAAGGAGTAATAAGTGTTAAAGTTGAATCACAGCCTGTGGGTTGAATTGGGTTGGGTTGGTAGAACTAAAATTAAACGTATAATCTAATCCATAAGGTCAGTAAATGTTTTAATGTAAAATATGTATGCCTATTAAATAGTGTAAATGTCTGGTATATATCATTGTCTAAACTATTAAATAAAATGAAACAAATCAAACATTCTTATTTTCTTCAACACCGACAGGGCATGAAATTGAATACAGTTCTACTTCTAGACAAATCATGACAATTACCAGTAGACAATGATTGTACGAGTATTATAGAAACATGTATATATATATAATTTTTTAACTGTTCTTTATCTACTAACATAGTTGGAGACAGAAATCTCATTTTACTTTTTAAACACGAACAAATTCAGTGCCTTCAGCGCTTTGATTTAATATTTTGTCGTTGAATAATCATGACCGACTTTTCACGACGTAACATGAAACGACGTTAAATCTCGGACATTTTCATTTTATTTCAATATTTTGTCAATCATTTTGAATATTTAATCAGTCTTATACTCTTAAGACAAAGTAAATGTTTAAATTCCCTCTGGTGCTATAAATTATTAAATTGTAGAGATAAAACTAGCGGAAACGACCGTTGATACCTGCGCTTTCGAATCTTGCCGCTCTACAAAGTGCGATAAATGTGGGAAAGAATGTGTGTACTACGTCATCAACTCTAGTGTACAAGTAAACGGTGCAGTGTTTTCGTTTATTACTGTGAAATACGTAAGATGTATATAAGTCGGATATCCATACAGTAAAATGCGTATGAGTTTTTTCGAAGCAAGAAGGCTGTAGAACATCAAATTGCTGCGTCCGAGGTTTGGCTATGTCCGAATTTTCACGGATATACCCTACTTTTATTGACACACTTTGGCTGTCAGGTTATAGCCGTATACCAGTATCTTGCAAAACGCATCTGTGACAATACATACCGCGGTACTATTTCAACGTATCTGTATTTAGCAATATTTTTTATTGGTAGAGTTACGGTTCCGTTATTAACACTAATCATAAGCAGCATATTAAAAAGCAAAAAACTGCTACTGGCACTTTACCTACAAAATCTTATTCCATACTAAAAAAAACTGAGCAGTTAAATAAGTTGTTAAAGACAGAAGGATTATGCAGCCGTGTCTTTGTTTGCAAAGCTATATATTGTGGTACGAAGCTAGTGTATTGCAATATAATATATCATGATACGCTTCTGGCGTACTTTGAATGTGGCAAACAATGTCTGACTGATTAATACAAAATGCATGGTCCTTGTATTTGCTAAAATGCACAGGCATTGGCTACAGGTACTGTACTGTTATGCTTAATAACTTATTAACTTTGAGAAGTCTTTAGATCCGATTTAACAAGCAGACGTAGGCTATGGAAAATTAATGTTTGCCAAAAATGCAACTCATGATGTAAGTGTAACAATTATTAGAAATCTTGCATATTTCAATTTCTAGTATAGGAATGAACTGTATAAAATACTTTTAAGACTGAAGAACAAGAAGTTTAAGTAAGAATTTATTAGCACATACAAACAACACATGTATGATGAAAGTGAATGTAAAACAACAATTACATGATGAATAGATACATATATATTTATCTAAGTACATTGAGAAACTCTTAAAGTTTAACTGTTTAAATCCCATTTATGTTATAAAATCTTCGCTGTGTGTATTTTCCAAGCATGTAAACATTAAAGTACTGTTTTGTTTTCAGTGTATCATCAGAGTCAATCACTTCACCATGTCAACTTTCTTGGTTTTGCTCTCTTGAGCTAGAAAATCTTCATGCTGATAAAACACAGGTAGAATGTCTTAATTTGTCTCCAATTTGTATGCGGGTAACATTACAGCATTTCCAACCAGAATTCTTGTTAAACATTAGGTGATATGGACATGTATATAGACAAGAGAATAGTATAATACTAGATCATTTCTTTTAATGATCCTTCTGTAAAGACAGGAAATGCTTGAGTTGAAAACATGTAAAATGTTCATAGGTTAAGTTGTCTCAACGTATGAGTTGTGAGTTGAGTTCTCTAATCTTTGGGTTGTCCACAGGTTGAGTTGTACCGGACCTGATGCCCAGAACTACTATATTTAGCATAATTAGTCTTCTATCAATTTTACTTAGTTAAAAAAATAGGACAGTCATAATCGCATACACAATCATCTAATACAATCTGTATAGACTAAAAACCAACAGTAAGATTTGAGCTAAAAATATTTTATTAACATTGTGTTATATAGGGAACTTCTTCATGAAGATCTTTTTGAAAAACTGATCTGAAACATATGTGTAAGGTCTAGATCTACCAAATTTGGCATGCATAATAATTTTAAAGTCCTGTACAAAATTTTGTATAAATCACACACTTAGGGACCACAGTCTGGCACCCATTGATAACCTAGACCTAAACTATGTCTTGTTTTTCAGAAAAGAAATATACCCAACAGGGCATTACTAGAATTCCATTTGCTGCTATTTGAGATATGCTCCCACATCAGTGATGCTCATCTAAAGGTTTGTTTACTTTTTTTTGAAACCCAGTCATTGTCTTAAATTTTCATTCATAGTATTAGCCCAATTTATTTTGTTTTATAGTGATGTGCAAATTTATCAACTAGCCCAACTGTGTAAAGTCAGTAATTTTCGCTAGCCTGAATCAGGTTAGTGGGCAACAGTGATTACTTAAACTAAAAATATTGCTTTAGAGTGACAAAAATTCAAACTTTTGTGGCTTGCAAGTATTGGTAGTTATATAGCAAATTCATTATCTGAATGTGTATCTGTTTAGCATTCATGTTCTTTCATTTTAATTTGCTATTCACTATTGTATTTTTAAGCTATCATGCACTATAATGTGTTTCATGTAATTTATTATCTTCCTACAATTTCAAAAAGTCCTTTACAAATGAAAATGTAGGACATATTTTTGTTAGTGCAAATGTTATGGTTGATTCATGTTGCTGGATGATTGCCTGAAACCATATGGGGGATGTATAAAATCTAAGTCATGTTTTAGTATGAAATCCAGGTGAAAATATTTGTTCAAACACAACAAAGCTGTTTTTAGGCAAAACATGTCATTTATTGAATAGTAGGCTGGAAGCAATGCTTCACAAATATTTGAGAAAATTTGAACCTAAATTTACCTAATCAACCTTTCAACCTTGATTTTTTACTTACTTGTGACTGAGCTTTAATACATTCTCCATAATTTATAAATGGAATAAAAATGTCATATGGAGTCAAAATTTCAATGAAAGATAAGTAGACTTTTGAAACTCAAATCACAAATTTAAAGCTTATCATTGCAATTGACCATTCCATGTACAATAAAAACTCTAAAAACCGGACCCTCTGAAAACCGGAATCCTCTGAAAACCGGACAATTTTTAATGTCTCATATTTTTCTCTATCAAATGCATTGAAAAATATCCTCTGAAAACCGGAAACACTAAATTCTGAATACCGGACCTTTTGCCTTGGCTTCTAATGATAAATATAACACAGTCCGGAATACGTTTGCGAATCCGGAAATCTTGCAAACTTACTTTTTTTATTTTTCATCCGATTTATTTCAAATTTTCAATAAATGTAGATCTACATATGGGCATAACACCAGTAAACTTTCATCAAGATATCTTTACTAGAAATATGTTTAATTTTAAGTCAAAAGTAAAAATTCCCATGGGAATTGGCAAATTCCCATGGGAGAATGCCTCTCCCATGGGATTTTTATGGGAGAAAAATGGGAATTTTCTCCCATTTACAAATATGGGAGAAAATTCCCATTTTTTCAAATTCATCCAAACAAACATTTAGAGATAGAATTGGATAGATCTATTAGTAAATAACATTATTCCAAAGAAAAAATGCATAATTTGTCACTTATAAAGCATTTAAACACCATTTAAGAATTCTCCCATTTCAAAAATGGGAGAATTCTCCCATGGGAGAATTCTCCCATTTCTGTATATGGGATTTCTCCCATGGGAGAATTCTCCCATTTCTGTATATGGGATTTCTCCCATGGGAGAATTCTCCCATTTCTGTATATGGGATTTCTCCCATTCTAAAAATGGGATTTCCTAGTATATATTAGATTTTGCATTTTATAAAGACTACCTAAGGGAACTGTTACTTAATGATTATAGTGGATTATTGCCGTTTATCTACTATTTGACTGTATTTTATGAGTAAATTACGCTGCATAGTTGAAAACAGTTCTATGGTCTTTTTTATAAACTATAATGATTTTCTGAAATCAAATTATATGGGCTGGGTACCGCCAGGAAATTTTTATCATTGTATACCGTGGTTTTTTACTAAAAACCACGGTATATACCACGGTATACCACAATATAATAAAAATACACTTATAAGAAGATCATTAATTAATCTTTAAAAACTCAAAAACCCTAATTTAAGGGTAATAATTATAACATCTTAATCACCATTGATTTTGTTTTTTGCTTAAATTCATTGAAAACTTGATGATGTTTTGTAATCCAAGTTGAAAATAACAACCTAGGTTAAAACGAATCAGTCTGTCTATTAATTGTGTCATGACGACATACGTGTTGTTAATACGAGGCATTTAAAAGCGGTTTATGCTATAACTTACTAAGGTTAATCTGAGAATAAATACGGCATGTTTGTGGGAAAATGAAAATGAATAAAACAATCGTTGAAGGAAACCCATGCATACATAAATTACGTTCCACTGCCTTTAGAACCGATCCTGAAATCAAGATTTAAATTGAAATATCTTATTTATATATACTAAGTAAAATTTACTTTCAACTTATAACAGAAAATTACGACTGTCGTAAATTCAACAATTCTTTCTCGCAGAATACAAGACAACTGCTAGGTGATTGCTACTATACATGGGATTGCATCTATATGTATAACTTCCACAGTGTTATGCAGTGGTGAAACTAAAAAAAGGTTTAACAAACTAACGCAGAACTTTTCACTTGTACACGGACAAGTCAAAATAAAAAAATAACTAAATGTACGACTTGGACAATCGTTGATTTTGCCAACCCTGACATATGTAACATGTAAAACCTTAATCACGGGTACTACTCGTTCACGGGTACTGTAATACTGGTATTTCCGAAAGTACCGCGGTACCGTACCGCGAGATAAAAAACCACTGTTACCGGTTTACCGGTAATATCACGCACCTCTACAAATTATAGCAAAAAACATTGTTTTAGATAGTTGAAAATACCATAGGTTACTCAAAAGCTGTGTTAGATACATTTAGAGATCGACAAATTGATGACAAATTTTCTTTTTCATTCATAGTTGATGCTTCCTTAGTAAGAGCATGTTTGTATTGTTTCTTGTTAGATATTGACTGAAAAACTGGTTAGATGATTCAGAGACTAAAAACTTTTTCAGCAGTGTTTTAAACATTCCATCTGATTCCCAAATGGGCATACTTTCATAGAGTTTGTTCATGAAATGATATTTTCTGCAGAGCTCGAATTTAAGCTCGCATACTTATATGCATACAATATGTTGCTACGGCGCAACCCCGCCCCCCCAAAAAAAAAACCCAACTTCACTAAAAAACTAATATTTTCAATTTGCATAAAAGGCAGTTGTTCTAATCATACTGTCAATTAGATATTCATAGGCGTATCTGGCAGAGGGGTCAGGGGGTCATTTTTGAACATAATTGTCTTCATTATAAAGGTTTTAATTATTGACTGAACAATAGGGCTGTGGATTGTTGAGCAAGTGGCGATCCGATCTGAACTACGAGTCATATATGTAGCGATTCACAAATCAAACCACGAATCACTCGTTAATGGAGAAGCCTACAGGAACAATAACAAAGAAAGTGAACAATAACAGCTCTATGCTTTAATAATTTGGAAAACCATGGCATGTACTCTAAACATTCCTATTGCTAGACGTTTAAGGGCATTTTCAGTGAAAACAGTTTTGTTTAAATGTGTATCAATCAAAATTTTGTATTAATCTATCAAATTAAAATTTTTCATTAATAGTGGGGCTAGTTTTCAATAGTGATTAAGCTGAAAATGTTCCTTAATTGTTTCTAAAAATAGGTTTCGATCCGACGATTATGGACATGGCAAATATTTGTACTTGATTTTCTAGTTGGGATCGCAAATATCCGAGTACTCGGATACTAGCAACAGCCCTACTGAAAAATATACAGGTATTATATTAGTCTGATAGTGGATTGACCAGCAGCATCCCAATATGTTATCAAAGCCCGTCTCACGCAGAACACACGGCTTATACGGTTGGCCACCCGTGTAAACAGTACATGCAACCAAACAAACCTTGTTCTGTTCCAAGTCACACTTGGGCCATTCGAGTGTATCCGTTAAAGCTGTGTATGATCTTTAAAACTTTTAAAAAACTGGTATGGGTGTCACCGTAACAAACCGTACTTGGAAACATTTATTAATCGTATAAAAATCGTATGCAAATCATGTTCAAACCGTGACAAATCTTGCATGACCTAGTGTAAACGTGCTTTATTCGAACACACTCGCGCTATATTCCAGTCTAACTCGTACTAGTCAACCGGTGTATAACCAAGTATACCGTATTGGAACGGTGTCCACAACCATGTTCTGTTCGAGACCGCCTTTACATCTTGTACGTGAACTGTACATAATGTCATTGTATGCCAGTTCTTACTTGTTGTAGCGTGTGAAAATATTTTAACATTCAAATATTTTCCTATAGGGGAGACCTAGGCTGGTTGGTACACTTTTCCTATAAGTTTATATTAAAAATGCTATATAAAGCACATGTATACAACACACCTCTATGTTATTGCGTTTTTTGTAAGATTACAAACATCTGAATGTTACCAAGGAAACAGATGACATCGATCGTTTAATGAAACAGTTTATTTGTACCGACTATCTCCCGTCTCGGGGCAGGTTGGTACAAGGCAGTGGGTTAGTTGGTACAAGATAAAACCAGTGTTAATAGTCATACTGTTAACTTGAAAATATTGAAATGATCTGGCATTTAACTATGTAACTATATTTTACCTTGGTGGTCCGGTCAGGTTTCTCACTATCATATGTTAACTGTATCCTTCTGTGTTCAACTAAGTTTATGTACAATTTGTGGCTAACATTGGCTTCACCCATAGATCTCGACAGGTGCACTAGGATTATCATTACAATGCATCATGTCTTGTCTATGAATTTCACCAAGATATTTTAGATCATTCCCGACTTCACAAGACTTATATGTCAAACCTTTAACTTCAAGTCTGGCATTCGTCATTTCGTTTCTCCATGTAAACAACTGTTTGTATCCGGTTTTTAACTGTGACACGTAATTTTGTCGGTTTTAATCAGTAATATGTATGTTAATTCACATTTCTGCCAAGTGTCAGTAATTTATTCCAATTATTAGCCGTGATATCAAAGATTTTCCAGAGAATCAAGAGAATTTCACATTGAACAACTGTCCATTTCACAATAATTAATACTGTTTCCGGTCCGTTGCTATTAACAACGTTCGTTCTATTATACGGAACTACATTCTAATCTACGGACATTTTAGTATTTTTCTGATTTCTACCATGCATGAGAGTAAAAACATGAGAAACCATCCATACAATTATTATATTTCTTTACGTATTCAATGTATCTTTTAGTATATTTTGTTATTTAATGGTCCGTATTTACCATATTACTTTAGTGCCAATTGCCAAAAGAGCGCAGTGCAGATACATTATGGGACCGTTAGCGCGAGGGCGTAGCAGTCAGTAATTCAATATTTGTTGTACTTCCCGACTTTGCGACATTTGTTGTAGCTCTGCTACTTTCTAGCACTTGCTGCACAGGGAGCACCAGGCCTGAGTCGAGGTCGAGGACTTTAAACATCCAAGTTCGTGATATGAACACTTTTAAAATAAATCAATATTTGTCTAAAAACTAGATCTAAGCGTAGTTCGTCGGTATTTAGTTTATAAGTAAAATTATTTCTAATACATTCTATAAGTAGATTTCTAATAATATTTACCTTATACTGTCACCTGCTGTCACCTCCCCGGGCCCCCCTAAAAGCTGAAGTCCACAGCAAACCACAGAGGATCCATAGGAATCAGTTATATACTGTCCATAACTTGAAAGGACATAGAAAGTATAGCAGCTTAGATGAGAACTCTACAATATTAATTTCATTTCCATGCTTGTACAGTAATATTTGTGAACAAATAGCATCTTGGCTCTGGGTTTTTATAATCATATAGTCTTTGTTTCTGTGTCATTGTTTAGATGTAAAGTTAATCCTTTATATACTGATAGTAAAAACAAATGAAACGGTAGCCTGATGCATACATGTAGGTTTGAGGCGATCGTAAGTGACTATATATAGTCACCTACGATCACCACAGGTTGCACAGAAAATTTGACAATACTCACTAATACAGATTAAACAAATGGTCTGTATCAACCTACCATGTGCACCAAAGCCGGGTCTGACACCCCTTGGGTCCACCTGTGTCTACAGTGGGGGTCCAGGATTTTTTCTAGGAGGGGGGTCCAATCTTTTCTAGGGGTGTCCGAACTTTTATGGGGGTCGATCCGTACTTTGCACCACAACCACAGTATACACATTTTTTCAGAAATTGCAACAAATTGATAATGAAAACTACATAACCGTTAAATCTAGGTTAAACACCGGGAAAAAATGATTCATACTATTTAAAAATGACTTACTTGTAAGCTCAATAAATACACTAATGAACATGTACATTTTCCAAATTCTAGGGGAGTCCGGACACCCCTGAACCCCTGCCTGATCCGCCCATGGTCTATATTGAAGTTAATTCGAGGGTATATTTCATTATTGAAAACATTTTAAAAGATATTCATTTTACATGTTTGCATCTTGACGACAACGATTATGGGATCAAATTAGTAATTGTTTTAGTAACTTTAATTCCGGAAGTAAAACTTAGGGATGTTGTTGAATGAAGATTATGTAAAATTTCGTCAATTAATACAATCAAATGGATCTGACAAAATAAAGAAGCTTTGTGAAAATATTAATGTGATATAATTCATTTAACAAACTATAAAGGAAACGTAATCAACACTATATTCTATTCTGGATGTGTTCTTTTTTCTAAAAAGTGAGGATGTTTTACATTGAGACTCAACAACTGGATGCCTATATCTATGAGTGTCAACAATCATGAACATGAAGTATACATACTTTTGGTTTGAATTTTATATTGGACAAGCACAGAGGATTGAGCATGCACAGGTATGGTCCTTTATATCTGTGACCTGTCTTTACATGTTTGTATTCTGTGCTTTGTCATTTACAACATAATGAAAGTTGGTGATATCACACATATCAATTAATGCCATGAAACAATGAGGTAAGCTCATTTCAATGTTTTAATACTCTTTCTATTACAATCATTTTTTACTTCATAAAAAGGCTGGATCAAGAATGTTGATCAGAGGGTTCATTAAATCATAATCTGGGTACCTGGAATTTTATTGTTTTTGGAAGACCCTGTTTAGGCTGTTATGACTGGATGTAACAGGGGCATCTAGGAAGGATCTGAATATTTGGGCCCCAGATGTAGTGGGTGCGGGAGGGGTGTCCCCTCCTGTCGGATGAAATTTTTTCTGAATGTAAGCCTCTGAAACTCATTCAATACTGTACCCCCTATTAAAGAACAAATCTTTGTTTTATAACAATTTAACACCTCAATATGTTCAATATGAGTCATAAAAAATTAACTGCATATTTTATCAAAAAATGGACATAGCCAGAAGGTATTTGCAACCAAGGTTATATTGACAAGACATCTTATAATGACTTGATAAGGTATTATGTTTAAACAATTAAATTCTATTAAGAAAGAATATACGTGTATACAAAATATAGTTAGTAAAGAAATAAACTAAAAGTTAAACATTTTTATATAAATCCTAAAAGTAAAGACATCTTGATATAGATCCTAATTTAATTCTACCACTTTCCAAATGTTTGATTTTTTTCATATAAACCTTGTTACATATGTATAACCCTCTTATCAGACTAGATAACATTCACACTAGGGGTCCTGCATTAAAAGGGACAGTTTTGTTATATACACTGTAAGTATTTACTTGATGCTGATTGGCTGAGGTCTATAGTTACACTATGATATCTAAAGGAGGGATTCTATATTTTACTTGTCTGCACATAATGCATCCATATTACAAAACAATATTTTACTTAAAAACCAAAAACTCTGAAAATACAAATTACATGTACAATGTACATTGTTTTCATAGAGTAGTTTATTATGAAGGCCTATAGATATATATCTGAGTCAGGAAATAATCTTTATAAGCTATGAAGTAGATGGGCACTATTTAACACATTATTTATTAACGTTATTTATGTTTTAGTCGTAAAATATATTTCATAGTTGTAAAGCAATTATTAAAATACTATTTAAGGCAATAAAAGTAGATCTAATGTAGCTAATTATAAACCCAATATTTATCACTAGACTTATGATCAGTGCATTCAATAAACTAATGCATTATGAACCTAATAATGATTATATTTTGTGTATATATTGCCAAATAATCTTCTGGCTTACAACTAAATCAAATGTATCAGAAAATCTGCAATTACTACCCATCTCATGTTATATCAGTGGTAAAAGTCCCCTACTCTCCATTTATGATTTTTTATAACTTGGACCAGTGCCAAATAATAGAAAATAATATACATGTACTGTATATAGCTAAAGTAAGCATCATTTAAACTTTGATATAGACTATACATGTATACTGTGTATAAAGATAAAGACTATATTATGACTAGCATAGACAAGATCTGATAAGATATATTCTTTTGTAACAATGTGTTAATTATGATAGATTTATATTTAAAGGCAGATAGAAAAACCTCAAAATCAGTTTAATAGGAAATTAATATATTGTATATATACATGTTTATTATTTTCAGTAGAGGTATTTGATGAACTAAAGCACGGAAAATGACTTAATATATTTTTAGCATTTTATACTAATTACATAGCAGACAACTAGTATCTTATGATATTTGTGGATGATCATAAACATTAGAAAATTTAAATTCTTAAAAATACATTAATGTATTCACTTATTTTCATAGATATTCAGTTATTGCGCATAGATAACTATTATAATTTCAGTAGATGTAATGAATTAATTTAATTTCTTTCAGGCATTGTCTCATTTTTCTATTGAAATTCTTATCACAACTACATGCATCATAAATACACATTATAATTAAAATTACTTGTATCATGTTATTGCATTTTTGACAAAACAAGTTTGGTCTAAATCTTAAATGCTGTTTATCAAATTAAACAGAATTGTAAATTACTAATATTTAAATCTTATCAATTAACCAATGAAAGTGGAAGCTGTCAAAAATGTTACTATGGCAACCAGCTGATATCCCAGGACCAACAGTCTATATATAGCCACAGATCTTAGATGAGATAAGCTGATTAATTATAGATACAGACTGTATAATATAATAGTCAGAGAGAAGATCTTATTTAAAGATAAAGCAGTACTAGTCTTGTATTTGTATTTTTGTATTTGTATTTAGCCAAGTGTTAGCCAATATGTGGTATTATGAAAAAACTTAGCATAATATTATATTATGCTATAATGTATAATTATTCTTTGTCTGATGAAACTACTTGGTAATTAAAAAGTATACTGATATGTATATATATATATATATATTTATATTTCTTCATGGTATATTCATATCAATCTAAAGAAATTTGAATTTGTTCATTGAACTATAGTTATAATGTCAGCAAAAAACTATGTATTCAATTTCTTTTAACATTGCCAAAATTTACAAAAAACTTCATAAGGTACACAGTGGTTATGTTTTGTTTTAGGTTCATAACTAGTTTTGTGCTGCAGTCTAATATTTTACTCTGCTTAGTGTCTGTTTCACTATTTAGTTGTAGAATATTACTTTTCAGATTGAAATTTCTTGAAATACTGTAAGATGCAACTAGCATTGAGGGCCTAGCTGTCAATTTTTTTAATAATGATAATTGGATTAATAAACTGAATATTTAGATATTTACCGTACACTAACTTAAGTCAATTCTACATCTTAGATTAAGTTTTATTATCTTACTTCTTTTTAACCATTGAGCCACAGATCCATATTAATTATTGATGATCTGACTATGTATGCGGAGATACACACACTGCTGGGCAGGGCTTTGTAAACATAAAAATCATAGGCAGATCTAGAGGGGGGGGGGGGGTTCAGGGGTCCATATCCCCCTGAAATTTCCAAAATATGCATGTACATAAGTGTTTCTTTTTTGAACTGTAAACCATTTAAAATAGCATGAAGCATTTTTGTTCTCAAGCAATACTTCACTTGCCTTTGTTTTTAACATGGATTTAATGGTTGTGTAGTTTTTAGCCTGATTTTTCAACTAACTGGGCAGTTGGACAACTGTCCGGTGGCGTTAACAATTTTGTTAAAGTTTTAAATTAAGCATATTTCTCTGCCATTTAATGTCAGATCTTTATGAAACTTCATACAATGAAATCATACCATGTGATGAATAGATTAAGAAAGAAACCTCAACTCTACCTGGCTTTATTATGGATTATTTCCGTTTTTAATTTTTGCGTTATAAAAAAGTTTTTAAATCCTACTTAAATGTGATTTCCACATTACATTTCTTGTTACCATCAATATGCTGCATTACTCTGCAAACAGTTAATGGACTACAACCAGTCATTTAGAATTTACAAGCTGGTGAAACTATCGAATGTCCTACAGAGCAGGGGTTTTACGAGGGATTTTTATGTTCAAAATTGTAGTCCTTGCTAAAGCGTAGGATTATTTATCTATTTATTAGGGTTAACGCCATGTCAGCACAATTTTAGGTCATTTTATAGCGCCCAGTGCACCTAACCTAGCTTTCCTGAAACATTGTCTAAAACCAGTACTCACCTACCCTTCCACAAGGCTGGAAACTTCTCCATATCATCTAATCAATGGAGGAAAATCGACATATTTGTCAAATTTTCATAGAAGGGTATAACCTCCCCGAGTGGGATTCGAACCCACACCCCCTCTGGCATGCGTAATCAAATCCTGGCGCACTACCAACTGGACTATACACCCGGGTTAAAAGCATGGGATTAGGAGGAAATGATGTTACAAGTGACAGGTGCATAAGGGGTATCTAACTATATTTATAATTACATTGTAGGATTCATTTATTTGACTATTTGATTACCTCAACTTTAATTCTGTTGAATATTCACAATCCTTGCCTTAAATTTAATCAAGCACTAGCCCAAATTATCATGCTACAAGTAAAAGACAAACTTATGAACTGGTTGAACTATATAAAATAATGAGATTTTGCTTGCCTGTTACAGTTTATTTTTGCCTCAAGCTTTGGGCTAGTTGGTTAATGTGAACACTTATTTTCTAGGGAAGTATAATGCAAAATTACCTAAGATGAAATATTTATTTGGTTTTCAATTATGCCTATATTGTGGTCATATTGTGGGAGCAGTGGTCCAGTGGGAGCAGTGATCCATTGGGAGGATGGGACCTTAGGAATCGTGAGGTCCCGGAGTTTGATCCCCACTGGGGGCACTGCTAATTTCATTGAGCAAGAAATTAACCTAGTTCCACTCCACACAGGTGTAAATGGAAACTGTGAGGGATCGCCTGTCTGAGGGTGATTTCAGTGATCAGGAGTTATCGTACAAAAAGTCGGCTGAACATGTATATATGGAAGCAGACTTTAAACTGCAGTTTAATTTTTTTTATCTCAATGTACCTGGTATGCTACTCCTCGGGTCTGGCTAGTGGGTTAAGTTGATGACTGCCATCTTAAATTTTCTCGAGCACAAGGTCCATTAACAATGTTATGAAGTTCAAGGCAAAATTATTAGTTAGCCAAATTGTATGAATCAAGTAGATTTCACTAGCCTGTATCAATGTAGGCTAGTCATGGGTTCAGGCTAGTGGATAAATTGATGACTGGTATAAAGTCATAGAATAAAAGCATTATCTACTTCTTATTTCTTTATGAAACTTATAATGTAGGGAAGTCTGTATTCAAGGTTTCGCATCACACTCATCTATAAAATGTATTCATAAGAGCAGGTTAACTAACTTAGATTTATATATTATATTTACAACCAAATTATCATAGAAAGGATGGTAAATTTTAAATGAAATCTTCCATTAAGCAATGAAAAAGAATAAACATAAGCAATTTTTATTTTAGATTAAAAACAATTCTAACAATTTACTAGCCATCTCTCTAGAATCTTCAGCTCAACATTAAATTTCTCCTATATGTCTTACAATAGTCTACCAATGTCACTAATCTCCTATTTAAAAATATTTCTCCCACGGGAGAACTCTCCCATTTTAATAATGGGATTTCTCCCACGGGAGAATTCTCCCATTTCGGATATGGGATTTCTCCCACGGGAGAATTCTCCCATTCCTAAATATGGGATTTCTCCCACGGGAGAATTCTCCCATTCTTAAATATGGGAATTTTTTATTTTTGGACTTTTTAAATATTTTTTTTCACATTCTTGTTAAGAACATCATTCTGATGCCAAATATGTATTTTTACCCTGATGTGAGCTTTAATAATGGAATTAGAAATGGGAGAATTCTCCCACGGGAGAAAATTCCCATTTTATAAATGGGATTCCCATGGGAGAGCTATTCTCCCATGGGAATTTGCCAATTCCCATGGGAATTTTGACTTTTGACTTAAAATTAAACATATTTCTAGTATAGATATCTGGATGAAAGTTTACTGGTGTTATGCCCATATGTAGATCTACATTTATTGAAAATTTGAAATAAATCGGATGAAAAATAAAAAAAGTAAGTTTGCAAGATTTCCGGATTCGCAAACGTATTCCGGACTGTGTTATATGCATAAAAATTCTCTGAAAACTGGACACTACGTGTCAACTTTCTGTGTATTGTAACAGCTAGTTATTCATAATCCCAGGCAGATGTCAATTGTTAATCAAATATCCAAGCATTTTATCTATACAGGTGTGAAAAACACTTGTCTGTCATTGTTAAGGATTCTTTTAATGTTTGTTTTGTATAAACATGTATTGTTGTAGAGATATGATTCGTGAAAATATTTTAATTTCAAATATTGTTTTTATACAAATAAAGAGGCTACGTGCTTGTATTCAAAATTACCAAAGTTTGTTAATTGTAAGGAAATAATAATGACTATCTTTTTTATCTTGAGTAAGATATTGGAAAAATATTACATGTTTACATGTATATGACGTTGTTATTGTTGTTATGTGTTTATATGCATTCATTTAAAATGAGAATAGCATCCATATTTATCAATTATTTATTTGAATGCATTTAAAGTTCATTGATAACATGTACATGACAATCTAAAGAAAAGTTATTAATATTATTTCAATTTTCTCAGTTAATTCATACTTACCAAACCAAAATTGACCAAAATTTAATGAAAAATAAATTAAGATATAGCTGAACCATCCATTTAATGTAGGAAAATGTCCCACCAAACCCACAGCTATGTTTAATTAGTGATTCTGTATAAACCTCTAAAAACCGGAATCCTCTGAAAACCGGACTTTTTAGTCAGTCCAGACCAAGTCCGGTATTCAGAGTTTTTATTGTACAACCTTTTTTTTTACTTGTTCGGGACTTCAGTCCTGAACAAATATATTTACCGTATTTCAGACCCTTTCCCACTTTGAAAATTTACCGAATCCAAAAGTAGTCCCTCAGTATATATATATGTATAGAGCAATTCAAAAAGATCGTCTGCTATGACGGGCACATTAATACACTACTAATCCTAACTATATCAAGTGTAAGAATATTTGCTGCTATGTTGTGCATCTCAGTAGGGATGATTATGTAATAGAGTGGTATCAACGATTCAGTCACGACCCGTCATTTGTGCCAGTTGTCAGTAGAGATGTTACATCATCTTATGTAATAGAATGGTTTTATAGGAAAAGTTTAAAGATATAAATTACTTTGAATGATGTCTGAATAGTGGACTTCATTTATTTTACATACAGATGCAGTAGAATAAATGTGCATGAATCATTATGATAACTTTTAAGCAGCAGTTATTGAATTGTTTTAAGAATGACCCCTTTGACTTGTGGTGATTGTGTGAAAACAAAATCAGTAGTGTGTTCGCCTGTCTGGTTTCCCTGTTGAATTTATTGGTCGATTGTATAAAGTGTTTTGAACCGGAACAGTGCTGGTCTACCTATCAAACTAATATCACTGAACTGTTCTTAGTGAACAAATGTTTTGTTGGAGCCGGAAATCTAATTCCACTCTTCAAACCCAAACAAATTCAGTGCCTTCAGCGCTTTGATTTTGAATAGCAATACATTAACGCACAAATATGTGCTCTTTGTTAATACCTTGTTTGTAGAACAAAATGTAACTGTAAACATTTGTTAAAAATGCTGATAGGTAAAGTCATAGAAAGGTCCATTCATAATTACACAATATGTATTTAGGATGCTTTCAAATTTTACATGTTCTTTTTTTTTCAGGAAATATATCTATACTTTAAGTGGATTCATTCAACACCTGCTATTGGAAATCCTTTGACATTGTCTGCAAGTCTTTTAAAGTTCCTTCAAACAATGTTGTCAAGACAACCATCTCTAGGTCATCATATCATTACCTTATTACATAATGATCAAGTAAGACAACTACAGAAAAATAATAAGTCATTAAAACTAGTGTATGTGTATTGCATTAATTCTCTCATTGACAGTTTAAATCATAATGAGTTGGACTCTGAGCTTCAAAAAAGCCTAGTAGAAAAGATATACAAAATCTTAGCATATTTTGATTATGATATGAGCTCAAATCAAATGCCAATCAGGCAGATGCTCTCTAAGCTTTTAGAACATTGTCAAACTGATGCTGATGTTATGAGTAAAGTTAAAATAGTATCAGTGTTAATTGGACATAAAGATTTATTCATTTTGGAGGAGTTTTGTAAACTTGATTATGAATTAGAGACCAACAAAGCTGTATCGACATATCAGGCATGTGCTGAACTGACAGAAGAACAAAGATGGGTGTTACATCTATCATCTGTGGGAGATGTTAAAACAAGATGGAAAATGTTTTATATGTTTACAACAAAGAGAAATCAACACGTACTTGAAGTTATTATGGTAATTATTGGACCATACTTTTTTCCTACAATGAATACAGTGCTTGACATTAAAGGTTGTCCCAATGCCCCCACAACCTATATTTGTGCTAAAGCAACTTGTTACTGCTAACCCCTAGTACACATTTGGTTTTGTCAGGTAAAATATGTAGCTGGTTGTTCAACTGGGCAACTTACTTAAATTATGTTGATCCCTGTAAATATAATTTTTGAAAAAAAAATAATCTTGTCTAGATGGTCTCAAGTTTTACATAGTCTAGAGTAATGGGTAGGTCACAATTTACCCAATGGCTGGCCAATGTATCTGATTTTAAGAACAGAACAATTTCGGCACAAACAATCAAGCAGATTTAATACTAAACATAAATTGTTTCAAACTCTATCAGCACTGCCTGATCCCTGGCTGGAGATATCAAGATCATTTTGAAAAAAATGGTGTATCTTTTCTTTGGCCCAACTGGCATCTGGACTATAAACATCTAATACCCTTTAGATACATAATACATTGTACATTGTTTATAATTTACTTGACCCAATTATTTTAACATATAATGTTTATTAAGTGCGGATGAAACATAATGACCTAGTGTCCTATTCACTCACGTCAAAAACCTTGATAAAGGATGATAACACCAGAATACTTCAGTTCTTTTGTGTAAGAGCACACTCAACAATTGACCGTTTGACCTTTTAGATTGAGTTAAAAATTAACTTGCATGTAATATGCAATTGTTTGGATTTTAAGTTTATCAAGTGTGTGACAAATATTTTTGTGGAATAAGTTTAATTAAATAACAATGATGTACATGTAATTGTCATTTACTTTAGTACAAGGTTAACTTAAATTCCCTTCAGGATACATTGAAACATAGATTTAATATAAGACAAGGTTAAACATCCTTCCTTTTTGAAAGTGGGAGTCAACTTCCTTTTGAAATATTATAAGTGGTACTTTATCTAAAACAGAACATATTTGAACTGGAAGACACTAAAAATCAACCAATTTTTGTCAAAATATAAAACCAGCTAATAAGGCCATGTTTTTCAGGCTATTTTAGGGTGAAAATTCCAATCCTCTCCCCAAAAAGTAAATATTTTGCTCACTTTTAGTAGCTAAATTCCGTGTCAGCTTCTTTACAATTTCTAACTTATGACTTTGAGAAATATCAGATGTGAATATTACTTCAATAGTTTAAGTTTTTAAACTAAAAGACAGAAATATTTCTTTAAAGCATAACTGATAGTGTATTGTATCTAAAAGAATGACAATATAAAGAAGATGTCATGTTATGTAATTTTTAGGGCGACTTTATGAAGTAAATGGAGAGCTCTCCTACTTACCCTAGTGTCGACCTCCACATCCATATTTCTGATTAAAGTTTTTGTGCAGTAAAATAGTTTTACTATAACTGTTTTATTTCTTAAGGTATCAACTTCAAACTTAAAATATATGTTCCTTATTATCAACCACATCTCGTGTGACAAGGTTCATAACTCCAAATACATTTTTTTTCAAAGTGAACTTAAAATTTTCTTTAAAAAAATATAATTTTTGTTACTTAAGATTTGTTAAGGTATCATTTTCAAATTTTAAAATATGTATGTTCCTTATCATCAACCACATTCTCATGTGACAAATACTTACTTAGTAGAGCATGCTGTCTCTACTGACAGCTCTTGTTGTTGCTGTTTTCCCCTTAAAACTTAATAAAAGGGCTAGCCACCTTTCCTCTCATTTAGTATTTATCTTAAAATCATTGTTATAGTTTTGTAACTAAATCACTATTTACTGCTGAATGATATGATAACTTATATTCTGATTATTTTCTTCATGCAGGAAACTGGATTAGCTTTAATCAAATGTAGTATGTTCACTGAGCTGAAAAGATTGGTTGAACCTGTAGAGTTGTGGCCCTTGAAACCATTGTTACTATTGTTGGGATGGACACATTGTTACAGTTGTTCTGAGGCTAGACAATTACTGGAAACTCTGTGGAACAATAAGGTAAAGATATTTTGATTATTTGATTCAATAGACTTTAATCTGAAGGTTAATTACTGCCAGTGCTACTGTTTTTCGAAAAAGAATTTTGTTGTAGAGTGATGCTCTGTTGATCACAGAATAGTTAAGGGTAAATGCATTGGAATAATTTCTGTAAACCAAAAATCAATGGTTTACCTTTTATGGGGGGGGGGGGGGTTTCAGCTATTAAACCAAAAAAAAAACAATGGTTTTAACTTTCATTGGGGGATCAGCTATTATCATATGTGACTACAAACAATTGCACGATATTCATACTCACTTCACTTCAACACTATTTAAGTTATCATGGAGGATGTTTATAATAAGATTATGATTATGTACATGCCCACTTCTTGAAATTAGAATTATTTGTTTATGATCACTGTTCAATATTATGCGGGACATAAACATGCATACTTTGCAAAAGGAAATTTAATATGGTTGGATGGTTTGTTTGGCAAACATCTGCCTCTTGACTCAGGTGTGTGATCTAGGGCTAAGAGATCTAGGGCCATTTAGGGCTAAATGGCCCTCTTGTTTACCTAGCCTCTCTTTAAAGCTATTTCAACAGTGTTAGTTATATATTTTAATGAGATGATATTTTCCTTACAGTCAGAATGTCATCATCCAGCTGTTGTTGTGGGATGTAACAAATTAGCATATCAGATTGATCTGATACAATGGTGTCTAGATAAAGCCAAGTAGGTTATAACTAGTTATCATTTAGTCAAGTTTATACACATTTATTTGTAATGATTCAGTCAAGTTGCAATGGTTCAATCAATTTAATTTGGAATTTGAGTTTATGGGGTTTCTACCTCAACAATGTAGCATGATATAAATATTGTTATTTAGTATATTATTGCTGAAAAGCAATCAACACAATCAAAATCTTATATTTATTGCATACAAATTATCATTTTAATTTAAACCATCTAAATATCTTCTTTGTATGCCTTATATTTATGACTTTGCTCATTGGCATATGCTGTATTTGTTGATTCAAAAGCAAACTCTTATGGATAAGTGCATATTAACAACTTTAAATTTGAATGATTTATAGGGAAGATATTGGTTTGTAATTGAACTTAGGTAAAGTACATGGTATGTTTTATATAGTGCCTTTGATGGATGGAGATAGTGACAGGTTCATTTGATTAAATTGCTTTTGTCCAATATTACTTTATCATTACGAATTTCCTGTCCGATTAGCTCAGTTGGTAGCATGCAAGTCTACTGAAATGGGGGTCACGGGTTTGATTCCTAGGTGACCCATACTTTTATGGTCATTTTTATGGTTTTCCCTCCTATCACTTATTCTTTATTGTTTAGGGTAGTTAGTGTTGCTATAGCATTAAACACCCAAACAAGAATCTTATTTACAACACAACCATTTCAGACCTTTGTTGACAGAAGATACCGGAGGACCACAGTTTCAAAGAGCTGCAGATTTATTTAAAGGTTTAGAGACACATTCTGTGTTATATGTTCTACAAAACTCAACAAAGTTACATTCCTTGGATGAACAGGAAGTATTAAATCTACTACAGAAAGTACCTTTACAAGGTTAGATCAACTTTGTTATCAAACTTCAGAAGAGACTCCTTAAACAGATATCCTGTAGACCGCTGTCGTACAGGATCTTTAAGATTCCTTACGAGGGTCATGTCGAGATGACCTTTGTGCCGATCAAACCCAAACACACTATTTTCAAATTACGTAATGTAGGCGATGTAAACAAGTTGCTAAACATAATAATTATGTCATGAATATTATTATGAGAAATAGTCACCTGAACGTGACCCTCATATTGAAACGGCCAGATCTAAATTAGTGAGTAGGCAAGCAGAGAAATTTAGATCTGGTTTTAATCAGATTGTAAAATAGATACACCCTCCTTGCAGGTTGGATTTAATGTTAAGTTGATTCATTTTCAAGTGATACCAGTCTTTGAATTAAGCTAGTGGCCCATAGATTAAGTCCAGTATAGTTGCTGTCAATCCAGTGACTTTTAGAATGTTAGCAGTCCAACAATTCACCTACTTTTTATGACCACCATTTTCTTATTTTAAAAAAAAATCATGTAATTAATACGAAATTTCACTTATGAATAAAAACATCGTAATAATTTGTTGAAAATCTGTTTGACTTTAGATATATTTCAGTGTGTATACTGGTATTGTTATTCAATTTTAGAATATACTATGCTAAATTATTAAAATGAATAGCATATTTCAGCAAATAGAGAATTTTCAGTCCTGTAAAGTTTTATTTGGTCTAGTACAAATTCCTTTTTTTGCTGGGCCAAATGTCCTGCACTAATGAAAGTTTGTCTTGAAGACTGTCATACTGTGTTAAATTCAAATTCTTCCAGATGTTTATTTTATGATTTTGTTTTGGTTTATTTTGTAAGCTATTCAAACATGTAATGTAGTTTTTACATTAGCTGTACTTGTAATTATTTTACATTGATTTTGTTATTCAGGTCAATCAGAGTTAGATAAGGAACAAAAGAAAACAAAAACAGTGAGGTTTGTTGGAGATGTATCTAAACCTGTGACTAGTCTTGACCAGAGAAAAGATATGGCTATCTTTATGGGTTATTGTATACTAAAACAAATCATGGATGTTATTTTATTCTGTGGCAATTGTTCAGAT
Organism: Mactra quadrangularis; assembly: GCA_025267735.1. Lineage (NCBI taxonomy): Eukaryota > Metazoa > Mollusca > Bivalvia > Venerida > Mactridae > Mactra > Mactra quadrangularis. The sequence goes on along the minus strand of CM046301.1, from coordinate 22,926,626 downwards.
TCGAGACTTACAAACCCCATAAGACCTGAAAAACACCACAAAGTGATGCGACAGGAAATTTCTCGGACTAGAACAGAAAGCACGAGTTCTCTTTATGATTTAACAAGCACCAATGATGTGACTGTAGAAGAAGATGCCAGTGCTAAAATACAAGTTGACGTACAGAAGTTGTACAAAGAAAATGTTACTGATAAACTTGAGAAAGCTAAGTCATACCTATCAAAACTTCATCCGCTTACTCTTAGAGTGGAAATTTTAGAGAATATATTTAGTTTGTTGTTTTTGACTCATGAAGATATTCAAGAAACTTTGACTTCTGAGTACAATAGTGATGATGGTGATGATAAGGGGACACAGAGTAATAGCAATGGTTTAGTAACACCTATGTTATCTCCCTTGAAAGGCTCTCTAGAGTTGAGGGAAAATGTGACTATGGTACATGACTCTTCAGTGAATGAGACAACTATGGCATATGACATTCCTTTTGAAGAGCTCCCAGATGTGAAAGGAAATGGGGAAAGTTTTGGGAGACAAAACCTTGACATAGACAAAGTTGAAAGAGCTCTAAGCAATATGATATCTAGTGTTCAGGAAAGAAAGAAGCTGAGGAAGGAGGCAGCCTCTGGTGATGGTCTAAATTCCAGTGTTTCTGAAAATATCAGTTCCATGAGTACTTGTAGTTCTATTAACTTAGACACTATTGGTTTTATTGGTACTGACTATGTTGTAAGGGATATAATTGCCATGCTTAAACTATGTATTGTTAATGTTTCTGCTGTAAAATTTCAATTGTATGGAAATAAGAGTGATGCTCGTGAACGTCACAGGTTGACAAAGGAGTCTGTGTCGGTCGATAGTGTAGATATTGACTTAAAAACAGAAGAAGCTCTGTGTTGCTTAGTGAAATCAAGCATTTCTACAGATTCCCTTCAAAAACATATTACACAACTTGAACGCTATACTAGTGAAGCTCATTGGAGATATCAACTGGTGTCCAATGAAAACATTCCAAAACCTGCTGGACAAGTTCTGAGAGAGATCGTCATGACAACAGGTGACTCTAGCGATGAAGAGGTCGTAATTAAAGGAGTTGGACCACAAGGAAGGAGAAGGCGAAGAAGTGGTAATATAAAATAGCTTTTAAATATGTTTAGTTTCTGAGTCACAACATCCATTCTCTGCTGGAGTGATAAAGGTCATTGATTTCAAATTACTGTGTCCTCTGAATTAGAGATTTGTGTTTAAGCACATCTACATACCAAAACTCAGTATATGAAAAAAAAATTAACTTTTACAGGCTTTCAAACTATGAAAGTTAGGCAAACTGTATTGTATGACTGTTTTAAATGGAGGTAAAACAAGAACAAACAACTAAATTTAGTTTTTTACATTACGGTCAACAGGAACATTAAAATTGTGTGATGTTAACACTTACATATTGGGTGTTTTCAAACAGACCCTGTTACTTGCCCAACGTCTAAGCAGTTTTATTTCTTATTAATCAATAATTCTTTAAATTACTTAACACCATAATATAAAATGAAGTTGTGCTTTGACAATTGTACATGGCTTGGCGTTTTCTCTATTGGGGTTTTAAAGTATGTGTACCTTGCCTCTATGAAGATTGCTCAAATAATGCCCCTTGGGTCAAAATTGACCCCAACCTCAGGGATTAACAATTTTAAATTAGGAAATATGCAAAAAATTATTTTAAACCAAAAGCCTGTAGATTTCATACATTGCATATGCCATCTCCTTAAAGTCCTTATTAAAGCCTGTTCAAAGCTTTTGTCCCCTTTTTTTTCAAAGCAAATTTTATGGGACCGTAACAAACTTAAAGCCTTCTAAGTTTGGTTCTACTATGTTCAAATGTAAGTTGAACATCTCTTTTACTTATTGTCATTGTCTGTGTTGTCTTTCTATTATTTTATTGTTTCTTCAGGTTCCGAAAGAAAGTCATTGTCAGGTAAAGAGAAGACAGGCAAGGTATCATCTAATACAAAGACATTGACAAGACAACAATCATTTGTTACTGTTGCTAGGAAACCACTTGGTCAAAATAGATCACCTAAATTAGTATCCTTAATGTTATCAAGCCCTGCTACATTACTTACTATGTCTATAAGGAAAGGACAGTTCAATCAAACCAAGCAGATTATAAAAGTAAGTTATTCATTATTTGGTTTTAACCCCTACAATAATGGAGCCAAAAATGAAAAGCCTTTGCCACCAGCAAAGAGCCAGGTCAGCTGATACAACATGTGCCAGGTGACCAGGCTCTATACTGTTGGCTGCTCATGGTGCAATTTTTATCCTGAAATCTCTAAAAATGACAATGGGTAGGTCTAAAAATTGAAGACGGACTAGTCCATTGTGGAAATTCCATATTGAAAGGGTTAATTTAACCTGGAATTTAGTGAAATCTTTCTTATGTGCAACTTTCCAACTACAGTCATTCCACTTGTACAAGGACAAGTGAATTAAAAAAATCAACTTGTCAGAGATCAAAATGCACTTGTCAAGAGGTTTAATACTAAAATAAAATATAGTGAACTATGATATAAATGCACATTATAAGTAATAATGCATAAATGAATGAAATAGTTCAATGCTGAATGTGGTTGAAACATTTAAATTATTATGTATTGCTTTGTTAGTGTATTTATAGCTCAAATGTATTACTTGTCCTCAGACAAGTGGGCTTGAAATATTTACTTGTCTGCAGACATAAATGTATGAGTGGGACAATTTGGGCATTGGAATTCTTCACCCCTGAACACTAACCTCTAAGTCATCCTTGCAATGACTTTCTCTTTGAAAATAACTTCCCTTCAACTGCCATTAGCTCACATAAAGCCAAAGTACTCAAGGTAAGCAATTGTAGCCGATCTGACACCTGTGATTGCATGTGCACATGTGTGAATCAACTATTTCAACAAAAATCTTCATGCCAAAAACAATAAGGTTTATAGAGCTTTTATACTTGACATACATGTGGCTTTATCTTAAAGTTCTCTTCACAAATTATGTTCCTAGGGTTAATATTAACATGGTTCAGGGATCAACAGCTTTAAATTAGGAAATCTTCAAAAATCTTTGCAAGAACCATGAAGCCTAGAGCTTCCATATTTGGCATGTGGCATCATGAGCGATCTTGCACAATTTTAGTTCTTGTTAGAATTTGATGTAAACAAGGTTTTTTTACTAATATTTTGTTTTTAGTGAAATTTTGCTGAGCTAAATCTAATTTGACAAAAAGGACCCTTATTAATAGTTACTGAATGAGAGAACGTTTGCTATTGAAGAGTCTGTAGTTACTGATATTGATACTGTTGCATTTTCCTTTGTACTTGTAGCTCTTCAAATTAGAAGAGAGACCAGAAACTGCTGAAGTATATTTTGCTCAAGCTTATCACAATGCATGGAGAAGATTACAAATAGTGAGTGGTTCAGTGGCTCATACATCAGGGACTAGTTCCAGTAAGACAGGGTTACGTGCTATAGCCAATGTGGCTGCTGCAGGACTTACTACAGCCTCCGTGCAGGACATCGCTGAAGACATTCTAAACTTTCCTACATTACCTAAAATGGCTAAGATTGATGTGAATGAGAATCTTCCACAGAATATTGTTGATATATTCCATAAGGAGAACCTGCCTGTGATGATATTACTTGATTTAGCTACAACATCTGCTCAAACTTGGGATGTCTGTAACAACCTGATGAACACCATTGGTACACGTTTACCATCAAAGTCTGATCCCAAGTCTGTGGAGATTGCTCAAAATGGTGACCCCAAAAGTGTTGTCAATCTGTCAAAACAAAGGGTACATAAAATACGAACATTCTCAGACTTATTTGTTCAGCTTCGAAATGTCCTTCAGCTTGGGGTTGAGGATGATATTCCTAGCAGAGAAAAGGCTGCATTTTCTAAAACATTTCAGAAAAGTATTCAATTTTACCTCAGTCACGGCACTTACTCATTAAATGCTGTAAAAGACAAAAACATGGCTGTATTGTTTCAAAACTTACATAGATATGTTGACAAGGTTATCGAAGCATTCCAGATTGTTGAAAAGGGTAATGTTACAGGTGATTTAGCTAATAAAACTGTCAAGATGGATTCACCTCAACAACTTAAGATAGAACATAGATCTAGATCAAGTTCAAATACTACAGATAGACCAGTAGTACATCACTGTATGAAACAACTGATACATTTACTAGAGAAAGAAGTTCCAGATTGTGGACTTGTCTCCTTTATTACAAAGTAGGTGCATAGATTTTTTATGTATATGGTTGATATTATGGTTCATCTTCTAGTTAATGCTAAATATACCTCCCCTCCCTAGAAAAGAAGAGTCAGCTTGTTGGTCAGTTGGTCATTCTGTAGCGTTTTCTTGTCTGCTCAATTTCTCAGCATTTATTTTAAAGATTTGATTCAAACTTGCCACATATACCCGATATCAGGCAGACATGTGCATATCCCAATTTGGTTATGGTCCATTGATTTTTTGCTAAATTATGACCCTTTGATGAAAAATATTGTCCAATCATTTATTCAGCTCCCCATTTCTTCTCAAACACCCATTTGGGGGTATTTTATCACATTCAGTGATAGGTCTAGTTTATTTTAGCTCAATTGTGAAAAAAGTTCTTACCACTTAGATTAATCACTTTTAAGTCCACTACCTTGTTCTCTAGTACTGAGCAAGTAGGATAAAGTTTCTTGTTTAAGAAAACAACTGGGTAAATCTTGGATGGGATTTGAACCAATATGGAACTGGCTATCCAATGATTACCAGTACAACATCCTAACCACCCAACTTCGCCTGCTCAATGGTTGATGTTTTATATAGTTAGCATTTACCTTTTCATTGTTATTTGATCAATAAATGCAATAATAACTTGAAAGAAACAAAGCAGATACAAGTTTTGGTAAATAGCCTCATGTCTAAACAAAAAACTGATTATAAATGTTTAATATTGATCTCATGTATTGTGTATGTAGAAACTTGTTTCAAAATATGTATATGTCTACCCAAATAGAAAATAATAAATATGCACGAAATTATTATAGACTAAGTATATCCAATGTTTATACAAAGGGAATATACAAGTATCTAATATTCCTATTTTTATAATTATATTTGACATTTCTTGATAAAGGCTTTAGCCAAAATATTGAAATGCAAGTAGTTTATTTCATATATATTACTATTATAGTATACTTTTTTGTGACTTCAGATTTCAGGGAAAGGGTCAAGTTAGGAATAAGAATTATTTATTAAGTTTATATGAACATTGTAAAGAGTTGGCATATCTTGTTGCTGATTCAGAGTCACATTCCAGAGGTAATTATAGTCTTTTATTTACTGTATAATATTGCTGTTAAAACAATTAACTGCAAAAAAAATATTAATACTCACCCAAAGCCATCACGGCATACGGGTGAATATAAACAAACACAATAACTGCAAAAAAACTTCAAAAAGTCATGTTTAGAGACCATTTCCTCATCAAGAAGTAATGTGTCTACAGATGCTGTTTCTACTGGGGTCAATCTGTCAAATTTGTTAGCCTAATCAGATGCTCTCATCTGATTGTATCAACACTTAATAGAGATCTTCAAATTTATCAGTTTTTCATCATGTGATTGGAAACTCCCATTTTTAATGGCATTTTTTATATTTAATGTTGAAGACTGTTGGTGTGTGATGTCAATGATAGTTACAGTTTAAACTATTTTAGACAATTAAAGTATAAACAATATCCCATGGAAATTAATTGCTTCTTGATGAATTAATTATTTTTAACTCTTCCTTGAAATCATGTTATGTATTATTTTATTAGTTATTAAACCTTGACTGGTATAAAAAAAATAGTTTTATTGATGTAATCATATATTTTTAGAGTCAATGGTGGTACCAAGAAATTATTTTGAAGTCTTAAATGAAGGACCTTTAAAAATATTAGGTAGAATGATGTTTATGAAGAAGATGGCTCCAGCAAAGTAAGTGCTTGTTTTTTGATGACCTGATGAGTTGTTACAATTAATTTTGCTCTTTGTCCATCGTGTGCTGTGGAGTTGGGTTAAACATTTTATTGAATGCCATCTCTTCCTACAATACTGGGCCAATTTGGTCTAAATTTGCTAGAATGATTCTTAGGTAATTTATTTCAAAATTGTTTAAAGTTATAAGTTTAAATAATTAAACTATTAAGTTTGCCATGGCAACTAGTTTGATAATTTGCACAGTCTTCAAGTCATTGGAGTCAAAAGTTTTTAAATATATTCTCTGATGCTCTTTTAATGCCTTTTCTTACCATATGGGTAAGAGGTAGGAAATAGAAATAGGGTGCATCTATAGGATTAGGGATTTCATCATACAGTGAATTATTGTTAACTTGACTTAGTTGTGACTGTTCAACAATAGTTGAGATAATGAATAGTTGAGATAAAACTAAATGTACTGAGGAAAATAATTCTATTGTGTTCAGTTGCCCTATTAACTTTTCAGAGAGAGTAATTTAAAAACCTTTATTACTGCTGTTATCAGGGTTTTTTCTCATGTGAGTCACAAATGTACAATTTCCTATGTTGAAAGTTCACATTGACTATTTCGTCTTGATGAGTTTTATGAACAATTCACATATTTTCTGAGAATCTACTTTCGGTTTCTAATTTTAGACAGACTGTGTCATGGTGAAGCAATTATTTGTGTGTTTATTCTTTTGACCATTCATAACCAGTCAACTATTTTATATTAAATATTTTAAGACCGGGTGTGTGTATGTGTGTTGTGACGTCATTGATAGTTGTTTTCTTCTGTTTCAGATTAGAGAAAGTAGCAGCCAAGTTAAGTCTAAATCTAACTCATATAATTGTATACAGTTGTTGTATTAAGGTACCTAGTAAAAGACTTCCTACATTAGATGTTGTACCAAGTCAGTATGCTACAGGTAACATACAAGTTATATAAACTTACTTTAAAATGATGCTCTTGTTAATCTAAATAGATTTCTTTGCTCTGGATCATTCTTGGTGTGAAAGCTTCTTCAACTCTAAGCAAAAATATATTTACCTTGATTGATTTTGTGACGTCAATTCACCTTCATAGGCTGACTGATTTTGATCACCTGACTAGCGAATGGTCATGTGATATGAGGAGATTGTTGCTAAGTGATTTCAAGTCTGGTGGTATTGGGTTTGATTCCTGTTACAGCAGGTTATTAACTTCACTAAAATTCAATAAATAATATTAATATTTCTCAGTAGAGGTAGATCTTGTTGTTTCTTGGTGTAAGGGTAAGCCTGTTTTGTTAATGAAAAATGTCCAGGTATGGAGTTGGTTTATCAATTGCCATACATAAGCTATTGGAAAATATTGATAAATGGCATAAATCAAATTCTATTCTCACCTTAAATAGGTAAACGAAACATACTATAATGTAATAATTCACAACAACATTTCTCACTCATTACAGTACAACACTAAGCATATTTTAGTTATAGTATTTGTTTCTTAATATTTTTTTCCAGAAATGGATACTACAAGTGGAAAGATCATTTATAATGCAGCTAAATCAACCAATACTATCACTGCTAGAAATCCACAAGATTTTCTACATGATTTGTTGTTGAAATTGGTTACATTAATGAAAGGTTAGTTTTGCTCTTTAATGATACTGATTTTAAAATGATTTACACATGCTTCATTTTTATTGTTCTTTTGAAGAGGGCAAGAAATAATTGGAATTTATTAAACCTGTTTATTTCTATCTTATTTAAAAATTCCAGAAGTCTGGTTGACCCTTCCATCTTCTGATCCAATTAAGCACTTGGGAGCTGGTGCATATTGTGATATTTTCATTTGAAATTGATTTTGTTTTTTCTTTCATGCTTTATGGTGAAACCTCGCATTATTCCCTGAAAATATACGATGAAAATATAAATTTTATATTTTCATTGTGGTGAAAATATAACCTTTTAATCGTTGATGATGTCATCTTAAAAGATAAATGACGTCATATTGGAGATGAAACGACGTCACATTATAATTTGTGTAAAATGCAGAATATTCGTCCACTTTGGAGTAAGATCTTAATTTATACGAATTTAGATGAGTATCCTCTATATCTTTTACCAATCAGTCATAGAGCTATGCATATTCTTTTCTCTATGGAGTTTAGTCACCCGGCTAGCTCAGTTGGAAGCATGCAAGTCTGATCAAGGGGTTGTGGGTTTGATTCATGGGCAAGGCATACTTTCATTGAATCATGGAATCATTTCTACCACTGTTCTCCCTCCTATTCATGTTTCTTAATCGTGTAAGGCAGTTGTCAGTTACTGATGAAAGTATGCCCCTTGTTGTTGGTTAACAGCTATGTCCAGAGATTTAGCCTTTCCAGGAAGAGTGAGTAGGTTGACTCACCGCCATTATATGACCTTTACAATATGTTGCTATGGTGTTAATCCCCAAAAAAACCATCTCCATTGAGTTTAGCTGTTTAACATAAACAAAAATGTTGCTCTTAATGGTACAAACCTCAGAATTAGTACATAATCTAAATTTATTGTTCTCATTTCACCTTCCTCTAGATATTGCTAAAAGTTGTAATGCACAAGGTTTATTTGAAACATCTTCTGCTGTCATGTTATCAAAGAACACAGAATTCTATGACATCATCTCACAACTCTCAGCGCTGCAGACGACAGATCTTACAACAATGGATCAAGTACAAAGGAAGTGTTTCTATGGCAACCTTCAAACACTAATGACTATACATTGTTTTGTGAACCACGTGTCAGCCATTGATAAACAGGTAAAGTTTTGACATGCATATTGGTAATTGACTTGTCAAGTTTAGCTAAGGTCCATGGTAGGAATCTTGCTATATCTTGTCCCATTATTAGGAAAAGAGGCCAGAATACACATAACATGACTAACTAAAAAAACATACTGTCATTACATACAAACAGTTATTTACTAAAAATCAAGCAGTCAAGTATATGCATTGAGAGTGGGTCATGTGACTGATGATGTAAACGCTACCCTATTAATAATAATAATAATAATAATAATAAAGACTTTATTTTTCGAGGCTACTCATTATGAATTAAACTTAAATAATGAATTCCTGTGAAAGTGAATGACTTATTTATTAAACTAACCAGTACTATGCTTTTTAGTTTAACTATTAGGTTTTCAACAAATTTAATTAGTGATTGAAATTTGCATCATTTAGTGGTGTGATAGCACCTGACTCATGGGTGATCCATAGGGCATATAACACACAATCCACTCATCAGAGCTATGGTTAAAGATCTTATCAAACAGTCTTGTCTTTTAAGTTACTTTCATAAACAACCTTTGTCTTACTACATATACTGTAGTTATGAATCATTGATTCTTATAACTTATATTCCAGAACACATCAACTAAGTTAATAGATCAATGTAATATATTAAAATCATACTATGATATGACACCTACAGAAGAGATATTATTTCTTAGTACATTCTCATATAAAGTTGGTCAACTTGGAACAATAAGGTGAGATATGTTTATTATACTAATTTATTTTAGCTTGATTAGTTCTAACAACTTAGATTAATCACTTTTGAGTCAGCTTCCTTGTCCTCTGGTACTGAGCTAGTAGGATAAAGTTTCTTGCTCAAGAAAACGACTGGGTAAATTTTGGATAGGATTATATATTATATAACAGGAACATAACAAGAGTTTTGAAACTTGCCATATTCCCATAATTTTGTAAATTGTTACATGTATTATCAAAAAATGATCTCATGTGACAATTTGAATTACAAATTAATAAAAAAGGGAAATCTTATATGTGCCCCCTATTGGCCCTAGCAATACTGGACTGCATATAAAGAAAAAGTATAAAATCAGCACTATCAAAGAGATAATGGCTAAATGTATGTATAAATGCCTCAGGTAAAAACATCAGCTTTATATAAATGTTTTTAATCTAAAAATGTTGGAACTGTTGTTGTTCTGTTTCTTCTTGGTTTATATCGAAGGGTCATATGTTCTTGGTGGTCAGCACCTAACATTGTAGGTTTGTTTTATTTTTTCAGTTTATTTGATTTAAAGTATCAAATAAACCGTTGTGGATTATTGGCACCATCTGAATGGGGTAGAACATTAGAACATAGACTGTACCCTTTAAGTACCAGTGATCCATGGTTTCAACTAGCTCCTCCCGTTGATCCTCAAATGTTATTTGCTGTCACTACATGTTGTGTGTCTTCCCCACCAATACAGGTAAGATTGCCTCCAATATATGAACATATTTGGTAATATGTAGTAACTTAAGGTGTGTCATAAAATGACTTTGCTAAAGCTACAATCCCATAAACATAAATTAGCCATGAGGGCACCGTATGGGCGCAGTGCGATCAAGCTCTGCAAGGACCCGTACAAACTCTTCCATACCTGTAGGGACTGTTACGTTTTTACCAGTGTCAGTGAGATGAGCCAAGGATACAGGCATCAGTTTCAAAGTCAAATCGTGAATAAATCATAACGAATATGAATTAAACTTGCATATCTTCCAGCTACAGCTCTATAAGGGTGTGTTTTGTCCCATGTGCGTACCGTCACCTTAATACGCAAGGCTTCCCATGGCCTACGGCTGTCTGCACGTACGGGTCTGCAACATGCCACTAATTTATAAGACTGAGACATTAGATGATAAGAGTAACAAAGTTTAATCTCAGTGGTGATTAACTTGTTTAAATTTACTTCATAATTACATAAAATTCTGAGCTATATAAGGTTTATATTTTTCATACTTGAAATATAAGTACAAATTAACTAGCAGGTATAGTCCGGCATTATTAACCTGAACTTCAATTACTTTATTAGAATAATATAACATAGTAACATTAAATTTTGTGTTTCCTTATGTGTGTATAGGATTATACACATGTTTATAACAACCTATGTGACTATAAATCAATTTTGTAAACATGGCATATTGTTGTACTTTTAATTTTAGACTCATTAGTTTATGGGGAAACACGTAAGTCTGCAATTTTGAGACACAGTTTCAAAGTATTTATTCTAATGAAAACAATTAATTGTTCAGTTCTTGTATTTTGCCAAAAGCTTCCAATATAGAGCGATTTACAAACGAAGACAAAAATAGAGTGTAAATACTAAGTATAATATATTTTTTTATAAAGGTCAAGCTCAGGTTAATATTGTCAGACTATATGTATTTTACAGGAAGGCTGCATGCATGCTTCTAGTTTATTATATTGTACACACTTTTCATACTAAAGATAAAAATAACATTTAGTAGTTTAAAAGAATTGATTTCTTTGATTGTCTATTGAAGCTTCAGCTTAGTTGATATATAGGGAGCATTTTCATGATTTCTCACATTTTAATTAAGAATCTTCCAATAGAAGATGAAATGATTTTGTCAGATGTTGATAATGTTTTTTACGTATTTATTATAACAGGTATTAGATCCTGCACATATCTCAGATCAACTGTATACATCCATGAAGTTATATCTACAGCATTATGTGGAAATTGATATGAAAGCAAAACTGGTATAGTGTATATTTTGACTGAACTACATGTATATGAATTTCTGTTAAAATTTATTAAAATGAACTTAGGCTGTATTTTCTCCCTCTGTTGCAGAATCTAGTGCATTCGTCTGTGGTACTACATCCAGAGTGCACTAGATAGGATGGGACTATTATCTACTGACCCAAATACTAAATGACAAAATTTCATGTAGCTTAGAGCTACCACATTATGCATGCAGAAAAAATCTCAAACCTCAGGGTCTATCTTTTCCATCTTTGGCATGTAGCATAACTTTGTTTAAATTATGCCATTGTTCACAAATTAAATTTGTCTTGTACCCATAATGCCTAGGTCTCGAGTGAGGGGCCAAGGTTCTAGTGACTCTAGTGTTTACTTGCTATAAACATCAATGACTAGGACAGAGTCTCGATTATTGTAGCACTGTTGGTAGTGCGCCAAGATTTTGAAATCTAATGTCCTGAAAGGTGTACAGTTTGAATCCCATCGAGGGCAGTGATGCCTTTTCATCAAAATTGGACATTAATGTTAATTTTTCTCCATTAGTAAGATATATGGAGAAGTCGATGGCCTTGTGAAAGGGCAAGTGAGCTCTAGTTATAGACAATGGTCATGGAAACCTAGGTTATTTGTACTGACTGCTGTAATATAACCAAAATTGTGTTGACATGGTGTTAAAACGAGTATGAAAAAAAAATAAAAAAAATTAATAATTGTTTTCAATTACTACAGGTAAAGATACCAGAGTTATTGTTATGGTATAGGAAAGATTTTATATCAGGACAAAATATAGATGAAGTGGATAGAGAGAATGATGGACTGCTGGCTTTTATTGCTTCACATTTAGATGTGGAAAAAGAAGCTGAAATAAAACAATTGTTTACATACTATGATGCTAATCAGAAGAAAGAATCAGGTAAAACTGGTTAGTATATTGACACTTACTACAACATTAGTAGGTTGACTTGTCTAGGAAAAGGCTTTTCAATCAAGCAATAGAAATAATATTTTGAACTAAACAATTTTTTCAAAGAATATTTAGTTGAAGCAATATAAATGATCTGCTGAAATGACTAATTTCTTTTCTTTCATGCTTTATGGTGAAATGTCACATTTTTTATGACTTTAATAATCTTGTAAATTCATCATAAATATGTCATTCTAGGAGATAAATGAAGTCATCTTGGAGAAGAAATGACGTCACATTTTAATTTGAGTAAAATGCATCTGATAAAACACAAAACTAAGCATGAAAGAAACCCGAATATTTGTCAACTTTGGTGTGTAAGATCTTTTTATTTCAAGTGGTGAACTCAGAAAATAACATTTTCATTTGTGGCTATGTCTAACATGAAAATGTTTCTTTTGGCTCACTCAGTTAAAAATAAAATAAGATCTTACACCTAAGTTGACAATATCCTCTATATCCTTATTATACACACTGACTGAGTGGAGTGGATGGGTGTTAGTATATACTGGCAAGTAGAAGCTGTTATATTTGGGAAAGGTCACATGCAGTCAAAATTTTGTTCTAATAAAATTGTTTGAATGCAGCTTGAAGCACCAAACATTTAATTTTTTATCTTTAAATTTCAGGATCCAGTGTTGAAATAGAGGTTAAACCACACTGTAAAGCTTTTATGTGTGTTTTCAACTTTGATTCTGTCACTCAAGATTTCAAACAGAATATTCACCATAGTGAAAAGTCAGAAAATATCAAATCAAGGGAGGCTACTCTTAGTGACTCATTTACATACAGTCTTACACCTAATACTTTAGAATATATAAAATCAGACTGTCCACTTATTGCTACCTTGGTCAGCCTCATGTGTTCTGATGAGATAGAAGATTCACTAATAGTCTCAGCTTTTGATGACAGCCATTTTAAACATACGGAATCTTTTGATGAAAGCATAAGGTCAAGGACGTCATCATCTATGAGCATGTTAGATCTCCGTAGTTACAGATATGATAAACTGACCAATGATTATCCTACACTGAAGCGCCATCTGTTGAATTATATTGTCCCTTTAGCTGCCACGGAAGATCCAGATATTTTAAAGGGAGACGATCCAATCTTAAAACTGCTGACTCATGATATTGTTGAACGATACAAAGCTAACATGCTGAGTTTACATGAAAGTGATGGGTTCCAACTATTGTTGACTGGTTTATTAAATGAACTGTTCTCATTACGAAAATGGAAGGAAATACTCCAAGTGATAGACAGTGTCCCAGTTACAACTGTTAGACACCAACTGAATCTATGCAGTTTACATGATTTTGCTGTCAGCTGCTTGATACACAAATTTTGTAATACCTCAGTTGATCAGGGAAACATAAGTAATGCTAGTTCTATAGAAGTTACTACATTATTGTTGAAAATGTTCTCTTCTGACAGACAAGCTAGGGAAGTTTTAACTGTGTGTCATAAATTATTGATAGAACATAACTTGGATTTATTTCAAAATTGTCTGAAGAGGAATATACAAAATAAAACATTGCTAGAATCAATGGAACAGAAATATAAACAGATTAAGGTGTATTACAGGGTGGGTATATTACTTGTTTATGTTCCTACTAGAATACCAGATTTGTGTAGAATTATATGCTTTTATGTACAAACTAAGGAAATCAAAGGAAAAATTACTTTTGTTGTAGTGTGCAAACTAATCAAAGCACTGGAGTGCTGGAGGAACGATGACCTGAACTTATTTATCATTTTGTTAAATACTCTGCATCACTTTCCAACTGAAAAGATTCATCATTTCAAAAATGTTTATTTTATTGTTAGGAATCATTTCTTAGTACATTATTGAGTGCAGGATATCAATTATAAAAAGTTTTGACTTGTACAAAAATTTTGTATTTAATTGCTTTTTAAGTTAATTATGCTCATATTTTCAATGAGGACGTCATTTATGAGTTTTAATACCATGTTGTATTAATTTTGTGTTAGTAATGATCGTGTATAATTATATATTTATGTTATAGATAACAGAATGTGCCAAGAATTTACAATTTAAGCTATCATTACAAAGTACTGAGTTCATCTTGGAAGAGGATAGAATTGCTGCCAAGAAAAAACATGAAATTCTGGACAAGTATGTTCTCAGCTTTCATGACCTTTAATGTTAATAAATTGTTAACTTTTGCATAAAAGCAAATCACTTCACAGATCTATACATGACATTTTTTTCTATACTTAATTCCTGTAGAAATTATTGAAACAGGATAGGATCTACAGTTTGTACAAAATAACATTACCTGTTTGTGTAAACATTAAAATAAACCAATCCATTCCAAAGGTTGCGCAGAGTTAACTAAAGGTTTTACAGGTTATTATTAGGGTGGTTAAACCACCATCCCCTTAGTCAATCATACTTGTAATGGAACAATTTACCATTACACCAACAAAACACTAAAAAAAAATATCAAAATTAACACTAAATAATATTTTATTGTCACCCTGAGCACCCCCTGTCATGAATTAGTTCATTGCAATGTTTACATAAACGCGTTTTTGTTTTTGTACGAACTATACATGTAATTTTTTTATTGTTAAGAAATTATTTTGGATCTTTATTTTAATTCGGTTTTATGCTGTGTCAACCCAAATAAATGTCTTTTTATACGCCCGTTTTGAAAAAATGGTCGTATTATGTTACGATGTTGTCCGTCTGTCCGTCCGTCCGTCTGTCCGTCTGTCCGTGGACAATTGCTTGTCCGGATGATAACTCAAGAAAGGATGTACCTAGGTTCCTAAAATTTTATGTGTGGATAGCCCTTGGGTGGAGGAGGTTCCCTATTGATTTTGAGACCCCAGGGTCAAAGGTCAAGGTCACTGGGACTTAAAATAGGTAAAACTTGTCCGGACAATAACGCAACAACGACTGTACCTAGGTTCACAAAATTTTATGTAAAAGTAGCTCATGTGTCAAAGATGTTCCCTATTGGTTTTGGGGCCCCTGGGTCAAAGGTCAAGGTCACAGGGGCCTCATATAGGTAAAAAACTTGTCCTGACAATAACTGAACAACCAATCTATCTAGATTCACCAAATTTTAGGTGAGAGTAGCCCTTGTGTCAAGAATGTTTCCTGTAGGTTTTGGGGCCCCTGGGTCATAGGTCAAGGTCAAAAGGGCATCATATTGAAAAACCTTGTCCGGACAATGACTCTACAACCACTGTACCTAGGTTCACAAAATTTTATGTGAAGGTAGCCCACGTGTCAAGGATATGCCCTACAGGTTTATGGGGCCCCAGGTTCAAACCTCAAGGTCACAGAGGCATCATATGAAAAAACTTTGTCCGTACAATAACTGAACCACCAATGTACCTAGGTTCACCAAATTTTATGTGAGAGTAGCCCATGTGTCAAGGATATGCTCTATCAGTTTTGAGGCCCCTGGGTCAAAGGTCAAGGTCACAGGGGCATCATATCTAAAAACATTGTCCTGGTAATAACTCAACAATGACTGTACCTAGATTCACCAAATTTCATGTGAGAGTAGCCCATGTGTCAAGGATGTGCCTTATTAGTTTTGGGGAAACAGGGTTAAGTTTAAACCTTCAACCAGAAGATATCAAATTACCAAGCAGTGACTTCAAATGTTCAATCAATATGTTAATAAAGTCAAATTGGCAAACAATAAAAAACTTGTCCTGACAATAACTGAACCACCAATGTACCTAGGTTCACCAAATTTTATGTGAAAGTAGCCCTTGTGTCAAGGATATGCCCTATTGGTTTTGGGGCCCCTGGGTCAAAGGTCAAGGTCACAAGGGCATCATATTGAAAAACCTTGTCCGGACAATAACTCTACAACCACTGTACCTAGGTTCACCAAATTTTATGTGAGAGTAGCCCATGTGTCAAGGATATGCCCTACAGGTTTATGGGGCCCCAGGTTCAAAGGTCAAGGTCACAGAGGCATCATATGAAAAAACTTTGTCCGGACAATAACTGAACCACCAATGTACCTAGGTTCACCAATTTTTATGTGAGAGTAGCCCATGTGTCAAGGATATGCTCTAGTAGTTTTGAGGCCCCTGGGTCAAAGGTCAAGGTCACAGGGGCATCATATCAAAAAACATTGTCCTGGTAATAACACAACAATGACTGTACCTAGGTTCACCAAATTTCATGTGAGAGTAGCGCATGTGTCAAGGATGTGCCTTATTGGTTTTGGGGAAACAGGGTTAGGTTTAAACCTTCAACCAGAAGATATCAAATTACCAAGCAGTGACTTCAAATGTTCAATCAATATGTTAATAAAGTCAAAATGGCAAACAATAAAAAACTTGTCCTGACAATAACTGAACCACCAATGTACCTAGGTTCACCAAATTTTATGTGAAAGTAGCCCTTGTGTCAAGGATATGCTCTATCAGTTTTGAGGCCCCTGGGTCAAAGGTCAAGGTCACAGGGGCATCATATCAAAAAACATTGTCCTGGTAATAACACAACAATGACTGTACCTAGGTTCACCAAATTTCATGTGAGAGTAGCGCATGTGTCAAGGATGTGCCTTATTGGTTTTGGGGAAACAGGGTTAGGTTTAAACCTTCAACCAGAAGATATCAAATTACCAAGCAGTGACTTCAAATGTTCAATCAATATGTTAATAAAGTCAAAATGGCAAACAATAAAAAACTTGTCCTGACAATAACTGAACCACCAATGTACCTAGGTTCACCAAATTTTATGTGAAAGTAGCCCTTGTGTCAAGGATATGCCCTATTGGTTTTGGGGCCCCTGGGTCAAAGGTCAAGGTCACAAGGGCATCATATTGAAAAACCTTGTCCGGACAATAACTCTACAACCACTGTACCTAGGTTCACCAAATTTAGGGCCCTGGGTGAAAGGTCAAAGTCACAAGGAAATCATGAGGAAAAACCTTTTCCAACAATCAACTTTATCTAAGATTGATCACCAAATTTTATGTTTCAATACTCTTTGGTTCAAGGGTGAGAACTTTTGGTTCTGAAGCCCCAGGGTCAAGGTCACTGGAAGTTTGTGTGGGGAAAACTTTTTGCCAGTGATTACTCAACCATGGCTGTACCTAAGTTCTCAAAATCTTTGCTTTGGATATCCCTCCAGTTAAGGACCTATTCCTGGGTCATTGGTCTAGGTCACAGGGACTTCATATGAGATAGAACACAGCATGGACTGCACACGGGCGTATAATGCCCCGCCCAGCGGAGCTCTTGTTTTAAAAATAAGATCCAAAATAATTTCTAATTTGGTGGCCAGCACATGTAACCTACTTTTGTTGGACCCTTGTCTATAACCAAGACTCAGCTGTTATTGTTCAGTTTGTATTAGGCTTTTAAATTGATTTGTGTCCATTTTCTGAAGAAATAATTTAAGGTCAAAACTGAGCTTTGACTATTAAGTTTGTTCTCAAATTTGTAATAATAATAATATTAACAATAATAATAATAAAGACATTGTGGCTACACATTTGGATAAATCCAATCTTTCATGTAGACCTCTTGTGTAAGTGCTAGATGTGTTAGAATGTAACAGTTGATTACTATTGTTAGTGTAAAGATGATGTTATATATTACAGGTTTACAGATTGGCGTACAGTTATAAAATATGTCGAGTCAAGTCCAAAAGAAGTATTAGGATTATTGATAAAATGTGGAGATTTTGATACAGCTTTAACATGGTGTTCTATTGAAGGCCTTGGTGATGACATTAAACTGGTAAATGTTTACTCATTTATTTCCCCAACCCTCACACTAAATTGACATTAAGTTTGCAATCTTTGTTATTATTTATCTTAAAACCTGTCTCCCACAGAAAACACGGCTTATATGGTTGGCCACCCCTGAAGAACTGTTCATACAACTGAACCAACCGTGTTTTGATTCGAGTTACACTCGTGCCATTTGAGTGTATCTGAGAAGGCTGTGTATGATTTTTTATACTTTTAAAAAACTGGTATGGATTTCATGTCACTGTATGATGGTATAAGCAATCATGCAAGACTGTGAGAGACTATGAGTCCGTATGTACCAACAAACATTAAAGCTACTAAATAAGTGAGCTCAACTGAGTCAATTTTGTATTATACGGTAAATAAATAAAGCCAAGCCATCAAAATGAATCAAATTATATCAAAACATACACGAATGTGTGATAGTTCTAGTAAACTGGAACAAAAGTTCTATTATATTGTGTATATAATATGTTTTGTATATAAATACAATGTATATACTAAATGTAATGAAAAAGATTTATAATGAAAATATAGCAGTTTTCTACATGATTTTATATGTTGTGTTTATTTTATGTATATTTGTATATAATTTCCAGGAAATAGAAGAAAATCATGTGATATCTGCTTTAAATTCTCAACCACCAAACACGACTGAAGCTTTTATGGTAAGTAAAAGCTGTATGATGTAGACTTAGAGAACAATTGTATATGTTTGTTTCCTGAAGAAACTATTTTTACTGGCAAACTTTTCAAGTTTGACCTCAAAAATAAACTTTCAGTAGTGAAAAGATCACACCCTAGGTCTGCACTTAATGCATCTATAGGGAGCAGATAGACCCTTATTAAACTCAAATCAATCAATCTGCCTGGCTAGCTCAGTTGGTAGCACATCAGACTATGTATCCAGGATCAATGGTTTGACTCCTAGAAGCAACATACATACCTTGAATGTGTATACAAATGTTTTTGATATGCAAAAACAGAGTAATATCATTTTATCTCATTATGATATATTTGGACTTGTTAGTTACTGCACAGTTTATAGGGGGTTCAATCCTGAGTGAAAAGTGGCATTAATTGCTTAAAATTGAAATCTAAGTATATTTTTTGAGTTGACTTGTCCATTGTCTTTCATAAGAATTTTCAATATCTATTGATATCTGCTTGTAGATAGATTTATTTATTATACCCCCGCTTCGAAGAAGAGGGGGGTATACTGTTTTACCCTTGTTTATTATTGTTATGCATATTACTATATGACATTGTATTACTCAAGCTACTCATTTCTGATTTTTTCAAAATGAACCTATCCATGGAAGAGATAAATGATTAAAGCCCCATTATCAAAAGAAGCACTTTTTTGGACTGCAAAAAATAGCCATTAAATTTAATATATTTCTAACACTTCTAATGAACGAGATCTTTTTTAATTAAATGCAAGTATTGCTTAAACACGTTTATGCTATTTATTGGATTTCAAAGTGAAAGTTGACAATAGGATTTGGTTGTCAACACTTGAACAATAGTTTTGATCACAGTATGTTAGAGATGAAGTCTTATTATAGAAAAAAACTCACTTCAATTTACATAATTAAGATTTTAAACTATTTTGGATCATGTATATTGAACATTAGTGTATAAATGAATATAATGTTCTCTTACCCCACTTTTTTAAGAAATGAAGACTTAGTCAAACTCAAATTTATGAAGCAGAGTGGTTTGAAGTATTTAATGTGTTTCTAATGCATGTTATATTCTGATGACTTCATGTTAGTGAAACAATTTTCAATTCTACTGTTGATGAATGTATCTTCATATAGTGGCTGTTAGTTCATACAATGATGTATGTATAACATTATATTTCAGATTTTAGAAGATTTAAAGTCCAGTGATACAGATGCTTGTTTAACTATGTGTAGAAAGTTTATAGAAGTATTTAATAAACAACATGATGTTTTGTTTATTGCTGATTACATGATTAACCAATTAAAGGAATGGATAGATTCTACAGAATTAGATAAGATCAGATTGATTCATATCGGTGCTCAGGTGAGTACATTTATTTCTTTTATTTTATCTTTATGACTTCACCAATTCTCAACAACAGCCTACAAAAATAGTGGGAGTCCAGTTGCCTGGGACCACTTCTTTTGAGTTGGGGCAACCAAAAGTTATTTGGGGCAACCAAAATCTACAACAAAGATAATAGTGCTTGTTGCTAAGATTACCTGTTCAAACAACCAGTTTCATATCCTGATTTCATAGACTGCAACAATTATTTGCGATAGCTTTAAAGTGCTTAAGGTGAGCTTAGTAGGTGGTCTGTCTGGCGTCTGTGTTTATGTATGTTGTTATGTGTGCACACATCTGTATTCAGCATGTTTTAGAAAATCGTCTAAAAAACCATGAGCACTAGAACTTTATTATTTGGCATATGACATTATTAATAGGGTCCTCTGCTAAGATTGTTCAAATTATATCCCAGAGAGTCATTACTGGCTGCAATCAAGCATATGGCCATCATGTAAAAGCCTGTAACAAAATTCAATTTTATAATAGTGGATCATAAGTATTTCAGAAAAAGCTCTCACCTTTTAAAACTAGAAATCGGGAACCGGACTAAAGAATGTTAAGTTTAAGTTGCATTTTGTCTGAATGGTTTATAATTACAAATGTATATGTAAGACTTTTTTGTTTCTTGGGTAAAAAAAGTATGTTCTGTCCTCATTGCTGAATAGCCTGTATTGCTGGATGAGAATAATAACCAATAATGTAAGTCACATGTGGAAATGGTGCAAAGATTGATGATGATAGGTCTTGTATTGTATCTCAATCGTTTCATAGTTTAAGAACAGTATAAAAACTTAATATAACTTGAAAATTTATCATATTTCAGATGATATTATGTTTACCAGAGTTTACACATATAGATTATTGTCATCTGGTATCAACACCTAGATATATACTAGAACAACTTATTATGAATATGAAAGTAAGTATAATACATTAGTATTATTTAAGAGTATTTTTACTTTTTTTATTGAAATATACACAGTAAATATTATTTAATACAGTATTGATATAATTTACCTGTGACACCCTGCTGTTTTAAATACATTCAACAGTATTGCTGTGCTTGCTATTGATAATCAAGTATCTAAATCAGGGTGGTTAATGTATGCCCAACTTAAGTTAAATGAAGTTTACCAATAATGTTCCTCTATAAAGACTGCCTTGATTTCCCAAATGATTAATTAGAGAATAAAATGGTCCCTATATTAAGACTGTACAGTTATTAAGAACATCAGTTTTGATACTTTACTGTACTGAAGTATTGTGTTAGCTGGCTTTATAGTGTAATTAGGTATTTTATGATAATTGTATTTTGATTTACAAAACATCATTTCTTAATTTATTTATCCTTATTATTGTTTCTTATTTTCATATCTCTTTAAAATGTCATTTTTAGCAAAGGGTACTTGTTATGATTTCAAATGGCAATAAATTTCATGCCAGTTTAATTCTTATTAACTGTAAGTCTTGAAATCTTCACATGATTATAGTAATGTTACTATCTCTTGTTACAGCCTGAGCTAGCAAGTAAAGCATTTTATAGTGTTTTTGAAGAGTTTAGATTGATAAAAGATGAGAGACTACGGTTTTCTGTTGAACAATTTAATACACTAGTAGCTCTTTATGCCAAGAAAGCTTTAGAATTTACAGTGATACAATTCTTGGAAGGTAAGTTACACATTGTATAAACATTAATATGACAATATGTAACTTGAAACTTGTTGAATTTCCTTGAACACCGAATATTATTACTACATGTCATAACTTTTGTTTGAGGATATAATTTACATACTGTTTTAAAGCATTTGCTATAATCAGTATTAAAACATTCAATTTGTATACACCATGAGGGTCCTTACAGCTGTTATATTGAGTATGTTATCACCCTGAGTATACAAGGTACTGATGTCTAGTTAGTACCTATATTAATATGTATATATGTATTATGATAGATTTGATGTAGAACTCAAGTTGATGGGGTTTTCAAGGTGAAAAACTTTTTGCACTGGATGTACCCTAGCAGAAGAATATTGAATTAAAAATGTGTGTATGCAGAACAATAGGATTTACTGTGCTTCTTAGCAAAATTATGTAAACTGACTTTGTTCTGCATGGATGCATCTAGTACAGAGTTAACCTTATTCACATGGAAAATCCCATTGTTTAGTTTAAATCAATTAATTTTAGCTCGTTTGTAAAACAAGTTCTTACAACTTAAATTATTCACTTACCTGTCCACTTCCTAGTCCCCCTGTACTGAGCTTGAAAGATAAAGTTCTTTTGCTCAAGGAAACAACAGGTTAGGTTTTATACTGGATTCAAACTAACACAGAGCAGGCTATCCAATGATTACCATTAAAAACCCATAAATTGTAGTTCTAAATATATAGAGGATATTTGTCAACTTTGGTATAAGATCGATTTTTATTTCACAGAGTGAGACATATTTTCACGAGTGGCATAGCCATGAGTGAAAATGTCACTTTCTGAGTTCACGAGTTGAAAAAAAAATCATATTACACCGAAGTTGACATATATTCTGTTTCTTTCATGCTTAGTTTTGCGTTTTATTTGATGTATTTTACACAAATTATAAAGTGACGTCATTTCTACTCCAAGGTGACGTCATTTATTATCTAATATGACGTCATGAACAATGAAAATATAAAATTTATATCTTCATCGTTTATTTTCATCGAATAACGTGACGTTTTACCAAAAAGCATGAAAGAAAAACTATTATTTTTGTTTATATGTATATATACAGTATATATATTTATAGATAAAGAGAGAAGCTTTTCTATGAAGTCTACATCTTCTACTGATAGATTAGATCTAGAAAGTCCAGTATCAAGATTAAGTCCAAGACCAGAGACACTGAGACGTACAGGTAATATGTATTTTATGGTGTATTTGTTTTGTTAGAACCATTATGATATTTCAGCATCTGTGTGCAAAAGAAATATATGATGATGACAGTAATGTTTTTGTTTTATGAAAAAAGTGCCTTAATTTGCTTGAATTAAAGTTCTGACATAAGTGTAAGAGCAGTGGTCCAGTGGTAGGATGTGCATAGGGATCGAGGGGTTCCGGGTTTGATCCCCACTAGTGGCACTGCTTATTTCCTTGAGCAAGAAATGAACTTACAGTTGTTTCACTCCACCCAGGTGTAAATGGGTACTGTGAGGGATTGTCTGCCTGGACGTGATTTCAATGATCAGGGAATACCATACAAGATTGTAAAGTCAGTTGTACATGTTTATGAAAACAGACTCTAAACCACTCTTAAACTTTTAACTTTAACTAGTCACATGCTATTGATTGCTTTTTTATTTAATACAGACTATTAGAAATAGTTTGACATAGATTTCTTCTGTATAGACAATGCCTCGCTTGATTTTTACATAAAACACCAAAGTGAAGATCAATTTCAAAGTAATTCATTTGAAACTGATACTAAAATGTGATGGCACATAAGGAGTATATTAAGTTCATGCATAAAAGAAGGAGCAACTTTATTTACTTGAAAATGTTAAGATATTACTGTTTTTACAGTCTATGAAATTAGTGGGTATCTGGGTGCCAAGGACATCCACTTTTTAGTTCGGGCAACCCAAAATTTTGTTTGGGCAACCAAAATTCTACAAGCAATAGAGAGTGCTTGCTGAAAAATTGACCTATTTGGGCAACCACTTTCATATTCTAATAACATAGGCTGATTTTTATATTTTGATCATGTTAAACTATTATTTTCTCCCTAGGTTCCCGGTCATTACTTAGTCCACAACAGGGAACCAGTAGTCCTATACATAAACAAAGTAGTGTAACCAAGGAAACAGGGTTTGTAATGCCTACAGAGCCACCACCCAGGGAACAATGGGTACAAGACTCTGCTACATCTGTATGTATGGTGTGTAATGTGGAGAGATTTAGTATGGTAGGTATAGTCTCTTATATGTTTTAGTTTTGATAAACATGAAGTTTTATTAGCTGGATTTTTCAATGAAAAAATTCGGCTAATAGTTTGGCGAAACACGGGTGGGGGTGCTGTCGGGTGGGCAATCAGTAGGGCCTCTGGTGTTGTTAACAATTGTGTTAAAGTTTTCAATTTAGCATATATTTCTGCCATTTA
This sequence comes from Mactra quadrangularis, assembly GCA_025267735.1. Taxonomy (NCBI): domain Eukaryota; kingdom Metazoa; phylum Mollusca; class Bivalvia; order Venerida; family Mactridae; genus Mactra; species Mactra quadrangularis. The sequence goes on along the minus strand of CM046301.1, from coordinate 22,902,104 downwards.
TCGTCTGATCTTTATGAAACTTCATACTATGATAACATACCATGTGATGAAAATAATTAGAAAGTAACCACAACTCTAACTGGCTTTACTATGGATTATTTCCCTTTATAATTTTTGCATTAAAGTTTTTAATCTGGCTTTTATGTGGTTTCCACACTACATTTCTTGTTATCTTATTTTTCTAACTATAGACAAAGTCAGAAAGTGGTTCCAACTAAGTATATCTTTCACAAACCAGATAAATATGTGGATTATACAGTGTAATGATGAAATTATAAAATCTTATTTTTCATTAGAGTGAAAATATAATTGTATGTTTATTTTGTTAACACAGTTGTGAAATTATAATCTTTCATTTTCATTGTCAAATGATGTCATCTTAGAAGAAAAATGACATCATCTTGGAGAAGGATGATGTCACATTATATTTGTGTAAAATACCTACAACAAAACTCAGAACAAAGCATGAAAGAAACAGATTTTTTGTCAATTTTGGAATAAGATCTGGTATATTTCATCTTGTTAGCTAAAAAAACATTTTTACACAATTCGGGAAAATATGCTTTCTGTGCTCAGTCAATGAAATAAAAAATGATCTTACACTGAAGTTAATGAATATCCTCTATGTCATATTTTGTTATATTACATAAGTATATCTTTCTAGTTTAACAGACGCCATCATTGTCGGAGATGTGGTAGAGTTGTATGTTCTGGTTGCTCTGGCAACGTTACACAGATTAAAGGAATTAATGCTAGAACATGTGATGATTGTTATAGACAAATTGTTAAATCAAGGTTAGTATAGTTTTTTTTTGTTTCTATGTCTTTGATTTTTTTTAAATACACTTAACACAATTAAAATCATTTTACAGTGTCCAGTGCACCTAATCTAGCTTTCCTGGACCCTTGTCTATAACCAGTACTCACCTACCTTACCACTAGGCTGGAAACTTTTCTATATTATCTAATCAATGGAGGAAAGTTGACATTATTGTCAAATTTTCATGGGAGGGTATAACCCCGGGTAGGATTCGAAGCCGTACCCCCTTCGGGAAACAAGATTCAAAATCCAGTGGCACTACATGTATTAGATTAGCTGTTGTGTCCATATTTAAGGGGGTTTACTAGAATCATTTCACTCCAAGTCTAGATACCAAAAGAATCCTTTTAGTGTTGTAATTACCATTATAGTAACTGTGTTATCACATCATCATCTGGTTTAGTTTTGGTTCAGGCTGTTTATTACTTTGGCAAGGGTGAGGCATGTCTGTTTCAATTGGATCAAAGTCTTCCTTTACATGTCTGGCAACCCTGAGGGTTGTTGTCATCTAGGTTTTTAGTTCTAGCCGATCACGTTTGACCAGGTAATTCCAGGTTGACTTTGGTCTGCCTTGGCCAGGGTGCACTGTGATATACATGTACAAATTTCTGACTTAGATGTTCCAGCTTGAGCTGTGTTTTATGTGACCAAGCCATCTCAGTCTGCTTGTTTGTAGGACGTCAGCAGTATCTCTGATGTTGTGCTGAGGTAGGCGCTTCTCCAAGTGGACATCATCTTCAAGTTTAACTCAACCTGCCCATCTTATCATGGCTGTTAATGAAATTGCTTTTAAATAAGTCAAGTCTGGTAATCTTAAAATGTTTTGATCCATCAGAATAAAGTGAAATAATGTTCTTAGAAAGTTTCAAAATGAAATTATATCTAAAATTCACATGGGAGATAATGATACATGTGTAAGCCCATTTGAATTTCAAAATGTTTAAAATGTATTGAAGTTTATTGATTTAAATTTTTGTTTATGAATAAGATGGTGTACATAATGTGTATTGAATAATACTTTATCAATTTATACCATTTAAAATTAACCTTGTAAAGTTTACAATATGATTATTTTGTCAAGAGATACTAGATGAATAATACATTTAGTTATATTACTTATTTTGCCTCCGTCTGTTCCAAGATGAAAACCCATGAGGTTTATTGCTTTTGTTATTTGTTTGTGGAATCCCTTGTTTGACTGAAGTTTAAAATCTGCTTTTTGACTGTATTGTAGGTCTGTGTTTTATTACTGTAACTGTTCCTGATATTTTTGATTACACCTTTTTATTAAACTAATTGATTTGTTTGTTTCTTAGTGAGGGAGAAGTTTTATCTGCAGCATCAGAGATTTATTCTCGTACAAGATTATCCGACTCAAGTTTGACATCCTCACCCAGGGTAGCGTTACGTACAGGAAGTATATCTGTGATTCACGAAGAGGATGAGACCCGTAGTTTAGCTGAAGTGATCAGTCACGTACACACTACATGGAAACTACAGAATGATGATCACTATAATGTTAATCTGAGAGAAGATTTCTTCTTTGAACAGGTATATTATACCATCTGGGAAATTGTCTTAATGATTTTGTTTATATGACACAGTGGCAATACCATGAGACTATTACAGCACAAATGCTAAGGTCTCAAGAAGGCAACAGTAGAAATCCGCCTTGACTCAGAGTTTTAAAGTTTTTATACTTTTTGCTTACTCTCTGACAAACTTTTCATTTATGGTTTGCAAAAAGACAAGTTGCCGCTCTTTTTTTAATAAAAAAACTTTGGTTGGTTTGCCAGGGTGTTTGCAAAAATGTAAAACTGGCTTTGGAGATGTGATGCGCAGCAAATAGTATACACTTTTCTGATTAGCTTCGCGTAGGTATCATTGAAATCTGACAAGAATTAAAATACATACAGCTCTTTAAAGTCGAGGCTGATTTTTACAGTTCTTTTCTTGAAACTGTAGCATTTGTGATGTCCTAGTTATGTGGTATCGTCAGCATGTATTGGCAAAGACATAAATTATACAGTGGGTGGCCTGCACAACTCTGAGTCACAATTATAAGATATACATGTATATGGATTAATTTTATATAATGTATATTACTCAGAAATGAAAATGTTAGTTTTTTTTGCTGAAGTTCAAGTATTGGCCAGTTTATATATGCACATATAGCTAAGGCTTTGCTCTTTCCAATGACATCGACATCTTTTGCATAATCTGAATGATAATTTTGTTGGCCAATTTAATGTATTTAATTTGCCATACTACATAGGGTGTTGCAGTTACCTTGTAACTGTGTGACACAGGGATAAACAATATAGTCTTATAGCATTGGTATAATACAGTTTTATTTAGATTTTATCCAATCTGTTTAACCAATATTGTAAAAGTTACAACGCTTGCTCATGAAAAGCTTTGAGTGTTGTAAAAACACCATATTAGGCCAGACCTTTTATATTTTTTGTCTTACAAAAATCCCGACCCTAATTTTTTCAGAAATCGAAAAAAAAAAAATGATTTTTGATTTTTTTATTACCCACCATACTTATTTTTGCACCAAAAAAGAAAAAAAAACGAACCCATCCCAGTACGAAGAAGCTCAATGTGTCAATTATCACACAATTTGGAAAAATTTCACTCAGAACTTGTACAAAATAGGTTTGAAAGTCAATTGTAATTGACATCTTATATTTTTTTTTTATTTCAACCTACCATACTCATTTTTTATGCAAATTCTCGTAAGACTAAAAATATAAAAAGTGTGGCCTTACATAGCATGTATCTTTTATTGGCTATTTATAGTAAATTTGTAACTGTCTTGCCATGATATAAATAGATTTAGTCAACCAATGTAAAGTTATTGATATTGAATATCAAGTTAATGGTTCCTGACTATTATGTTAATAAATTAGTAAAAATGTTTGTTAAATTTATGTATACAGTCAATATGGTGCATCGGTAAAAATTATCTTAACACATATTTATTTGTTATTTAGAAACCCAATGTAATGTTATCACATTGGCTGGAGAAGACTAATGTACCAAATTTACCTTACAATAATTTAACGGTTTGTGAAGACATGTATTAAACTTTCATTTTTTTCTTGAATGAAGTTTATTTCTGAAATTTTCTTTTCAATCTTAAAGTCTTTTAAAAACCTATATTAAGTCTGTTCTTGTTAAATTCTTTGTTCTTTGATATCAATTTACTGTTTTTGTTCGCTCACCTTAGCACTATGTGCTAAATTTGAGGTTTTGTGTTTTATCATATACGGGTATATATCATCTACAACTTCATCCTACATCTTTATTTTGACATTAGCTCTTTGGCAAAAGCTACTTTAAGTATACATGTAACTTATTGATCTAAAATTTTACTCATTTCTTAAGGACATACATTGTACATGTATATCTAATACTAGAACTTTGTATGATTCAATTACTTAGGTAGTATAAAGTACTTACTGTCAGTATACAATCATCTATCAGTCTAATTTTGACTTTTTCTTATCAAAAATGGCTAAATCTTTGTTAAATATAGTTAGTTGTTTTCTCCAAAAACTTGTATCATACACTACAATACTTAAATGATTACAATTTTTCATATATATTTCTTATGATCAATGTTCACTTAACAACTCCATCTTATTTCAGTTTGACTTTTGCAAAATTATGTCACAATACTTATATGAGAAGCCTATATCTTGGTTAAATAATTATATGTTGCTAAATTTGTTTGTGTTTCTTTAAGCACCAGTATTCAACTTGGTACATTTGGAATCTATAGAATGTTTTATGTACATTACAGCTGTCATTATGACCTTGACCTAATTTTGAATTGTTTTCACATGTGACAAGCCATTTATGTAGTTGTCTTGTCATTGTCATTACTTAAATATTTCATTAAGAATTTCAAACTTACTGATATTTGGCACTAATGTTTATCAATGAATGTTGAAGCTTTTTGCAGACTGACATTTTAGTTTAAAGACTAGGCCTTATTTTGTCATCAACAATCATGTGCAATAGAACATCCAACATTGGAAGGCAGTGTTTTATTTTGGATTCTTTGAACTTGAACTTTTATTGAATTATATATTATTCCTTATGCAAATGATTGATATAAAAGAGTATTTTATCAAATTGATGAAGGAATCATATGTAACAATTTTATTCCTGCTCTGTCTTCACTAAAATTATCTGCATGTATATGTGTACATTTTCAGGCCCCTAGTACATCACTATGTATATCTTTATTGAATCTCCATGGCAACAATAGAGAATGTGGTAAACTAATCTTACATCTATGTGATGATTTATCAAAGTTCTTAAAACCTCTTGCACCAGGAATACCTAACCCTGAAGTGGATTATAACCTTGTTATGAGGTAAGTTTACTTTGAGGATTCTAGATTCTGAGTCTCTGTATTCGAGTATACAGTAATACAGGTGTTTATAACAACCTATGTGACTATAAATTTTGTAAATATAGCTTGTTATTATACTTAAAATTTTCGAAGCATTTGTTTATGGCAAAAAACGCAAGACCGCAATGTTGTGGCGCGGTTTTAATGTATTTATTCCTAAGAAAGGAAATTTATTTGTTTACTATGTGTATTTTGCCGAAAGCCTCCGATTAAGCGCAATTTACAAACGGAGACAAAAATAGACTGTAAATACTGAGTTTGATATATTCTTGCATAAAGGTCAAGCTCAGGTTAATATTGTCAGACTATAAAAAAAGTTTGAAATGCTGGATGTGTTTCAAGAACTTTATTATATGATTGGTTGACAAAAAAGTCATCTCAACCTGACCCCCTTTTTAATTTTGATAAGCTGAATTAATGTAAGGAAGTGATAATTGATATGTAAATTTCATTTCAGGACAATATGTCAAAGCTATATTTATCATGTGATTATTTTATTGATTATTTCAGTATGATGAAGTATTTATTATTTCATGCTAAGATAAAGTTCACAAAATGTGGTGACAATGTAGGTATGGGACAATGTGATATCTATCAAGGAATGGTAGATCTACTAGCTTTATTAGTTATTGATAACTTCCGAGATTTACCGTCTATTGAAGAATTAAGGAAAGTCGATTCAGTCAGGTAAATTATTATTATACTTTGGCATTGTCAGTGAGTCAATTCATTGTCTAGGATGTATGTCAAAGCTGTTCAAGGTTGAGATTTCTCCCAGACCCACTAAGTTAATGTCTATTTTCTTAGTAGATTTTTTAAAACCTTAAAGAACTGCTACATGTAGGTCTACAGCTACAATATTTGGCATGTAGCTTTATTCTACAAAAATTGTTTGTTACAAAAATTGTGCTCAATGGTTCAAACTTAGTTACATATGAAAATCTGAATATACCTTCCTTAATTAGCCCTTGGGGGTGCTATATATTATTTGTAGCTTCACGCAAAGGTCCTCTACAGGATAATTCAAATTAGGTTCATTGTGTTATACTTTGATATTTCCTATACTCAGCTGGATGCTGATTAAGATAAGGGGCATTTGGCTCTCCTGTATCTGACACATTTTTTAGCCAATAGATTTGTAGGGAAATACAAAGTTACACATTTGGAACTTGCATAGTGTAAACTAACCATTTTCTTTCTTGTACATGTATATGCTTTATACATGAAGATTACATAGTTGTTATATGTGCTTGTTAGAATATCTTTACAGTCACCCTCTTAAATTATTTTAGAACTAGCCTGATTTATTATACCCCTCCCCCCATAAAAAAACTTTTGAGGTATATAGGACTCAGCTTGTCTATCAGTCGGTTGGTTGGTCAGTAAGTTTCATTGGTCTGTCTGCTCAATTTCTTGGTAAACAAACATTTATGATAGGTCTAGTTATGTTTAATAATCAACTAGCCTGACTATGAAATAAGTGAATTTCATTATCTCAAATCAAGTTTCACTAGACCCTTACAATGGCTGTTTTTAGAATTTTAACTCAATATACAACATGTATACTGTTTTATAGGAGACTTCGAGATAAATTGATAGCTGATGAGAGACTATCTCTGGCAATGGAAGTTTCTACTAAATGTGGCTTGGATCCTACAGGTGTCTGGGTTACATGGGGAATGATGTGTTTACAAAGTGGGGATTTCACTGGGGCTCGGGAAAAGTTCACCAAATGTTTGAAGGTAAGAGATATAACTAGACTTTGATAAATTTGTCTGTATAAGACTTATTATTTTACTTTACTTGAACATTGAGATTTGGTTTTCGGAGTAAAATATATTTTCTTAATTTCAAAATTTCAAAGTTTCTTTAATCAAAATAAATACATGTAAGTGCTAAAGTATTTTTATCAATATACATTGTAAGTCTGGGATGTGTATTTATTATCTAAATATTTTTTGTTTGCTATAGTAAAAAGCTTGCTTAAAATCTTGATACTTGAGATTTACCTACCGTGTAGTGAAGATGGTTATAATAATGTTTTACATAAAAATGTATCTTTACATAGATTCTACCAAATTTGCTACATTAATTTTACATTTGCAAATGCCAATTGACCTAAAAAAAATCATTTCTCTCAAAGAGCTGAAATATATCCTTGATGTTAGAAAATTAACATTATTGTTAAATTTTCTTTGAAGTGTATGACTTGCCATGAACAAGAATCAAACTTGTACAGCTGTACTCCAAGTCTAGTTTACAAACTTCTAGATCATGGTTACATGTTTAGGCTACTTTAAAAACACCTATATACACATAACAATTTGGCTGTTGCAATAAAATGAAAATCCTACACAAGTCTGCTGAACATGTATATGAAAGCAGGCTTAAAACTGCACTTTAACTTTTATCTTTTTAACTGTTATCTATACCAGCCTCTTGTTAATTTGTCTTATTCTAATACAATGAATATTGTTACAGCCTGTTAAAGATAAAAATGTGTGTAGTCCATTGTCTAAAGTACTCACTGATATAGTGGATTGTTTAGAAAGTATGCCTGGAACTGGTACAATGGAGGTATATATATATATTTTTTTTATGTTTGTTATGGATAACATACTTAATGTTTTTAGTAAAAAAAAAAAATTTTTAATTTGGTCCACACAGGTTCAAAGCAAGTTGATTTAAACAAAATAAGAATATATTGGCTCAGGTGATGTGATTCTAGTTACAAATATTTACATGAGACTAAGAGAGCATTTCTATTTAAGGTAATTGATTAATAAGTTCTTCAGGGAATCAGATTTGATCATTATAAGAATTAGATTCCACACAACAGGTTCTGGATAAACAGAGTAATTTTCAAATAAAACCCATTGTCATTGGTTGTTTGTATAACTGCAGAATTTGAAATTGATCTGAATTGAGGTATTCTAGGCCATTGATGTTTAAACAGCTATATACAAGCATTGCTTTTTTCCTCATTTGCTCATTTGGACAGAATACCTTGTGTGATGCATGTTTATTAAAGTAATGAAAGTTTCTAGGCCTTTCAAATTATCTGAAAGCAATAATCAGAAACCCACGAGTTCTAGCCAGCTAGAAAACCATACAACTAATGTCATTTCCTTGAGCAAGAAACTTTTTTCTGTATGCTAAGTCCTGGGGACCTGTAAGCTGACTTGAACATGATTTATGTAACTTGTCATTTCATATATTTGTAATTGTTTCACAATGTAGGTAAAATGAACATTGTATATTTGTTTTACAGGTACAGATATTGTTAAATAATCCAGAATCTGTAAAGAATCTTATTAATACACCATCTAGTGTAAGTCATTGAATTATTGTCATTGATTTTATATATTTATATATATACGGTTCCATAATCCTATGCTACGAATTGCTTTGTGTCCTGGTACCCTTAATATGATATCTCACACTTATTCCTTCTGTTTTAGAAAGGGTACCAGAGCACAAAGTGATACATAGCAATATGCTTAGGCAATTTCTCATAGCCACTGCGTTTTGGCTATGCTAACTACTGTCTGTGATGAAATCTAAGTCAATGACCTTGTAAAATCAATGTAGGGTCCATGAAGCAGTCAACAGAGATGTAAGAGTTATTGCATTGAGTATTTATTGTGTAAACTGTGGTTAAATAGATGTTAGTTTTAAAACCTGCATGATCCTGAATGCTAAGCGTAAAATTAAATGATATGACCTGACGACTGAAGGTTATTCATTCTGGTGTCAATTATGTCTGCTTTTTATGTCAAAAAGTTTTCATGAGACCCTGGTCAGAATGTTGGTCTCCAGAATGGCTTTTTTAGTTAACAACTAACTCAATCTACCCAGAGATACCAGTGTTATGAAAATTAAATTCTGTCTCAAGAACCATTTTACTACAATGTAGATAACCCAGGTTGGTAGCCAGCCTGAATTTCAAATCTAGTGTCTGAAGGGGGTACGAGTCGGGAGGTTATACTCTTCCGTGAAAATTTGACAGTAATATAAATTTTCCTCCATGAATTAGTTAAATTGAAAAGTTTCAAGCTTGTCGAAAGGTAGGTGAGTAATGGTTATAGACAAGGGTCCAGGAAAGCTATGTTAGGTGTGCTGGAGGCTGTAAAACAACCAATTTGTGTTGACACTGTGTTAAATCCAGTATATATAAACTACAATGTAGATATTTTGGAACACTCCATGTTTGTTTATAGTACAGTATGTATAGCCCTGTATGGCTGTGTATATGTTTTATGATTACCTTACTTTCAGACTTTTTTTGAAGAAACAAGTATGGATTCACAACAGTTTCAAGAATGTTTGTATTATCTTAGAACTTATGGTACATATTTATCTGTTGTTGAATTTCATCGTCGCCATGGATACTATATGAAAGCTGTACAATATATACTAGATCATGTAAGTCTTCCCTTGATCTGGCTATATGTTCTTTCACTAAAACACTTACGACACATTTTTTTATGTCCATTTATTGTCCATGACTTTTGTTTGGACAAGATATACATTTATTCAATGATTTAATTTATTATTATTCTGAATTATACATTGTAGTTTATACAAAAAAATGAATATTTTATGAAGTTTTATGCATTTGTCTTATGATATTTTTTTGTAGTATAATTTTTTTTTTAAATATTCACTAAATTTATTAACTGTCCGTTAAGACTTACCATCTAATTTCTGATACATGTATGCAATGCTTATGTGTTTTGGTCAAATTTTTTTAAAAGTTTTTTTCCTTTATACGGTAATTGTTTCTTTTTTTTTCAACTTAATATTACCTAGGAGATATCAGATCTAGACTCCAAATTCCTAGGTAACAACTGCTTACTTTCTTACATAAAAAGCAACAGATGATAGCTGGGCTCTTACCAATTATCTTCTTTGGTTGTATCTTAACAATGAACAATAGGTAATGCATTTCTTTTTCTCACTAAATTTTTTTGTTATATATTTTAGAGATGTAGAAATGAGGTATTTGTTGAAGGTTTATTAAAGCCATCAATAGATAGTGGAGAACTGGGACGTCTTACAGATCAGATGATACTGTTGGATCCTTCATTAGAAAGATGGAATACCTATCTTACAGCTTCATGTAGATATCTTCTTAAACAAAGATTACATCATGTATTGTACGAGTTTCAACTCTTTATGAAGGTCAGTTACAGCACTTGGTCTGCACTCCCTAAAATTTCAAACCCTGAAAAAAACATGTTATATGATTTTGTTAATTTCTCAGCCACCCCTAGACACGATTAAGGGTTAGACTCCTGGAAAATAATTGAATTTCTTGAAACAATCATGCATTTGTTCCCTGGGACAATCGTGGGTGGGACCCCTGGAACAATCATGGATTTTGACCCCTGGGACAATCATGGGTGAGACTCCTGGAACAATCATGGGTTATTCTCTAGAAACAGTTATAGATTTGACCCCTAGATAAAATAATGGGTCAGACCTCTGGTAAAATTGTTGTTATCTTTCCTTATACTTAAGATACTTTTAACATTAAAGATAAGAGATGATACCAAACTATTATGATAATTTAATCCTTAACATAATATATTTGATTGAAAATTAGGATACTTGTTTTATTGATATGTTATATACTTTATTAGCAATACTATGGAAGGCCATAACTCTTGGTTACATTATACTGTAATTAGAGTTCTGCCTCATTTATACTTAGAAAATGCTTGCATGCAATGTAAATATTTTCTTATTAGAGAGATCATCATTGTCCAGTTTAGTTTGTACAGGACATTGATTATTTCTTTGGCAAGAGTGAGGCCCGTCTGTCTCGTCTGGAATGAAGTCTTCCTTTCCATGACTGAGGGTTGGTGCCATCCATTTGAAGTTCTAGCTGATCACTCTTGACCAGGTTATTCAAGGTTAACTTTGGTCTGCCTATGCCTTGGTGCGTTGTTATGTACAAATTTCTGACTTGGGAGGTCAAGCTTGTGCTGTGTACTCTGTGACCAAGCCATAGAGGCTTGGATATGAAAAGTAATATTAAATAATAAGATCTGATTTCAGGATTTTATACGAGCTGGTATGTCATGCTTTACTTACTTCTATCAAGAAGGTGCACGAAATTATATTGACCTTAGTAGAAGAATAAATCATCTGTTTACTGCTCAACAACATATGCAGGTACGTGTACCAGAGTTAATTATTTTTTTATATTTTAGCTTTGAACATTTTAGTGACATCTGTTATCTTTTGTTCATGAAAATATCCTATTTGCAGAAATAACTTGTTTGAAAATTTTTGTGATGTCCGCTGTCGTACAGTTTTGAAATTAAATTAAATTTTGAAAAGGAGGTAACTTCTTCCTTTAGGCAGCAGTTATTGACAAATAATTTTGCAATAATAAGCTATGTAATGAATCTAATCCATGCAAAATGATGAATGTAATTAATGAAAAATACATAATTTTGTAAGCTTGTACCATACTTTTCAAAAGCAGATCTTAACTGAATGGCATTAGGTATTGTATTTGTTAATTTAATATTTATTATATCTGTATTTATTGCCATTTTAAATATCAGTTACATTATTTTAATATTCTCATTGCATCAGTCTACACAATAGTGGGTGTCCGGTTGCCAGGGAAAACCCCTTTTTAGTTCAGGAACCAAACATTTTTCTTGGGGCAACCATAATTCTACAAACAAGAGAAAGTGCTTGCTGCTAAATGACCAGCTCAGGCAACCTTTTTTATATCCTAATTTCTTAGACTTATTATGCATTATTTTCATATTATATTATTCTTCAGGCCTATTTAGATCCCTCACATTGGGGTAATGTACACCATCCATTATCGTTCACACAGAAACTAGGCTCCTGGGATAGTAATACGACGACAAGAGATCAAGTATATGTTAGACTTGTGAAGGCTCCTGAAGATGTATCAAGGTTTGTAGTTACTTGTAACATTGGGACATCAGTCATCTGCTGTGTACTCTGGTTTAAATCTTTTTCTAGTTTAAGACCATGATTTTGATGATGCTAAAAGTGGAATAAAACTGCTTTACTGTATACAGTTATTTCACGTGTGATTTGGGAACAGTCAAACTGTTGGCCCGAGGTGGAACACTATTCCTGACACAGAGGCTCAACAGTTTGACTGTTCCCAAATCTCACATGAAATAACTTAAATTATTATTTGATCAATTACTATTTTAACATTTTTTGACATATTTATGTCTGCTAAATCAAGATCGATGGACACTTGATGCATATGAAAGTGTCTCGTAGTTCTGGTAGGTAAATCCTAAAATCAGTTACTTTCCCTTGTAAAAGTATAAATATTGAGGACTTAGTGTACAGGCTCTATGAATGTCTTTAACCGCTACCATTCTATACAAGTCTATCATTCAGTTTCAATTATGTTGGTCTAATATTTGTACATTGTACTTACTAATTGTACCATTGTTATATTTGTAGATATATTAAAACAATAGCTCTACAGATTGAGATAACCAAATACTTCCAGAGTATGTTAACTAATCCAGGAGGTGAGGCTATATTAAACAAGATGTCTTCTATTGGATCATCAAATATACCTACATTATTTGGTAGTCAACAACATAGGAATGATCTTACAATCATGGTAAGATAGACCTATGTTCATTTACAGTATACATTCAGGACATACTTAATCATGATGCCATTTCTACAAAAAATGTAAACTTAAGCACCCTATTTCTTAACAAACATTTGTTGGGGGTATTTTATCACATTCAGTGATAGGTCTAATTTAAATTTAATTACAATGTACCATGTCCAATCATCACATAAGACATGCTTATTTAAATCAGATTCAAAGCCCCCCGGCTAGCTCAGTCGGTAGCGAGCATGTCTACTGATCAAGGGGTCGTGGGTTCGATCTGGGGGGGGCATACTTTTGTGCAGCTTGGTCATGAAATTATTTCTTCGGCCATTTTCCCTCCTAAATTATCTAAACAATGTTAGGCAGTTGTCAGTCACTGACAAAAGTATGTGCTTAGTATTAGGTTAACAGCTAAATCCAGAGATTTAGCCTTTCCAGGAACATTGAGTAGGTTGACTGACCACCGTTATATGACCTTCACCTATACAATGTGTTGCTACGGTGTTAAACCCAACAAAAACAAACAAACAAATCAGATTCATCTGTACTGGGATTCTCTCTTGAAGCTTCTTCATAGCATATAACAAATAAACTGTCTATCTTTCTGTCCTAACTTCCTGTCTGGTACATGCTTTTCTGATGACTGAATAGATTTTATATTTAGATTTACATGCATAAAGCAATAGTACTTTCTGTCCCATAGGCATCAGGCATAGTCCAGATTCACCCAAAACTCCTTATCTATTTTCAAAATGCCTTACAAAGATAAGGCATATTACTATGATAATGGTAGTTGTTTTACCTTCGTTAATATAACATATTTAAACACATATATTTTCAGGTATTACTGTGTGGAGATAGCATAGAATCATCATTTATACTTGCTACTAGAATAATCGTAGTAAGTAATATTGTGAAACCTCTCTTATTTACCATATTTCAATGATAAAAAACTTTCTATAACTGTCATCTCTCAATAACAAGCATTTATCAATAATGATTACCTTTCAGCAACATGTTTAGGTTTCATATTTTTGTGTACTTTTTTGCTTGACTATTGGAGAATAGTGGGACTATCCTGCTCAGTTGTGCATCTACGTAACACTTCTTGGTCAAGTTTTTAGGTGCAACATTTATATATCTTTGAAACTACTAAATGGATTCACATGAAACTTAGCACATTTCTAGGGGGTACCATTAGGGTTCAAATACTAAGTTGCATAACTCTAGCATGACTTTTGACTGGATTATGGCCCTTTTATACTTTGATTTTTGTGGATAAGTTTTTTGCTGCAACTTTTTATCTTTGAAACTACTGAAAGGATTCATTTTGAAACTTTACACATGACTATGGGGTTGCATGCATAACTCTAGCATGACTTTTGACAGGATTATGGTCCTTTTATACTGAAAGATTTCTTGGTTAAGTTATTTGGTGCAAATTTTTATCTTTAAAACGACTGTAAGGATTCAATTTGGGGTTACCATTGAACTATTTACAGGAATATAAGCTTGGTGCAGTTGCTATATATACACATGTTGCTAGGGAGATGGCTAGGTCACATGACTATGGTAATATGAGGACATTATTGAGTTGTATTGAGAAGACTGATGTCTCAACTGATGATGTTATGGATGAAATACTAGGTGCTTGTTTACTGGTAGTTGCTGATAGCCCTAGTGAGGTATGTATTTAAATATGCTTGTTTACTGGTAGTTGCTGATAGCCCTAGTGAGGTATGTATTCAGATATACTAGTTTTATCTCGCTGGTGCACCAAGTTGTGAGCTAGTACGGTTTGTTGGGTAATGATAGGACTTTTTGAACAAAATTAGGTTGCTAGGTCAAATCGTTGAGTAGCCTTGTTTACATTTACCGTATGTTCAAAATTTCATGAAACTTGGATAATATTGGAAACTCTGTTTGGCCATGTTGGGTAATTAAGTCATAAGGTCAAATCATAGAAGACAGTTTATTGAATTTTGAAAAGGTCACATATGGAACCAGAACTCAAATTAGTGGGTTTTTTCTTTCAATGCCCAGGTGGTACAAACAAAGATTGCACATAATTGATGAAAGTACAAGAAATACAGATTAAATTCTATTGTTCTTTGTACACATACATGTATTTTCATTGTGATAGTGAAATTTTGTTTGTGACGCTTGGGAAAACCCAATTATTTGAACTTAGGATATAGTCTATTGTGATATAGCTCTTGTATACTTATCCAAACTTCTTAACACCCTAGTTTCCATATTGTAGGAAATCTTTACTTTTCAACATTTTTGTCCGATTGATAATGGATATGTGTATAGGACCATACTGTCCTCTGCTTGCATGGTTTTCATGCTTCATTATTGATGCAAAACGGTTTATTTCCTGTGTATGAGTTGAAAAGTAAAAATGGGAAGTTTCTTACAAGTTTTGATTTAACAGAAAAAATAGCAATTAGACATCTTATCTCTGCAGGTGATGCACTGCCTTGCAAAAGACTGATGGCAATTCCTCGTTCTTGTTGCGTCATTTTAGCAATTTCTTGATTTTTTGTTGTGCATATCAACACACTTATGATTTTCACCAAAAACAACCAGGTGAGATTTGAGCACGAGAAGCACTTGCCCATTTTTGCTTTTCAACACATGCAGGACAAAAGCGGTTTTGCATTGATAAATAAGCTGAAAACCATGCAAGCAGACGACAGTATGGTTCTATACACGTTTCCATTATCGATCAGACATAAAGGTTAAAAAATAAAAATTTCCTACAATTTTGAAATCGGGGTACTTAGAAGTTTTGTTAAGTATATTTGTGAATGCAAACTTTGATAACTTTCACATTTACTCTGCTGTATCTCTTTAATTGTCTAAGTAATGTTAAAAAACTAGAGCTTTTATTAGAAACTTGATTGCTGGATTAATGGTATATATTATGCCTCTTATTATTTTTATAATTGCAGGCAAAGGAGGCTGACAATATAATCAAGATGTTACGTAAAAGTTCTAATATGGTAAGATAGTTATAATATGGTACATGTAGTTTATTTTCCTTATTGCAAACATTAGCTTTATTTTGACTGTTGAGAATTGACCATGAAGTCTTTATGTTGTCTTACCATATATAAATCTGTTTGATTAAATATGTTTTAAAGAAATCAGATTTCTGTGCTTTAATTTTTTACTCAATGAAGATTTTAGGATTATATACTGCTGTGGGTATTACAGATACTTGGATAAGCAGCAGGAAGCTTGATTATCATGAATACAATCTGACCAGGTCTTCCACACTCTCTAGTGTCCAAGTCTTCTGTTTGATCAATAAGTTTTGGATAAGCAATGTAATGCTGTACACTTGTACTTTTTATGATGTGTTGGTGTTATGTATATTAGTACTTAGCTCAATATATCTAACTTATTCTAAATCATTACAGATAAATGCCTACATTCTATGTGGAAAGTTAAAGTCAGCTTATTTAATGTCGGTAAAAGAGAATAGAGTTGATGATGTCAGAAGAATATTACGTGCTGCTAAAAGTATGGGACAAGCACCAATTATTAGTATCTGTAATAAATGGCTAGAACAAAACCAAGGCTAAACATGCTGGACATATAACACTGTGATGTTTATGATTTTTATGTGATTGATTGATGTGAATTATTGATTAAACAATTGATTTATACATGTAGATCAATAAATTGATCAATTGTAATGACCAATGCTCGGCCTATTTGATAGGGCTGGTTGTTAAATCATGTTTAAATAGAACTAATTATAGAAGTTTTATCTTTAAGATATGAACCAGTGGTATCCATGTTCTTCCTGGTACCTGTTTTTCTATTAAACAACTGCTTATAGACGTCAGTTAATAGATTTTCTAATTACTGTTAACATAGCTAGTTATAATGCTCAACATGTATACAAACTATGTCAATGATATTTAATGTGATGGGTAATATTGCCAATAATAATGCTTTCAATGTATTTATGTATATATTTATCATTCAGCCTAAAATAAAACTATGTTTCTCTTCCCATGCCAGCAAATTACTGATAGACAATTTGTTGAGTTTTATGTGCCAAAACCTGCTCATGTTCCTGACATTGGTGGTAGTTGTGGGGTGTTTTGTATCTGTTATTTTCTTCCATTCCTTTGAATTTTTTAAAAATTTTCAAAAATGACATTTTGTTGTTCATACATATTTAGTTGGCCCACCCAGCCAGCTCAGTTGGTAGTGAACAAATCTACTGATCGAAGGGTCATAGGTTCTATTCCTGGGTGAGGCATACTTTTTGAAGCTTGGTCATGTAATAATTTTCTATGGCCATTCTCCCTCCTACCACTGATTCTAAATCATGTGGGACAGTTGTCAATTACTGATGAAAGTTTGCACCTAGTAGTTGGTTAACAGCTTAATCCAGAGATTTAGCCTTTCCTGGAACAGTGAGAAGGTGGTCTGATCCCTGTGATATAACCTATACAACGTGTTGCTATGGCGTTAAATCCAACTACAAAAATACATATATTTTATATAGCAATGTTGACGAGTGATACATGTGATTTAATTAAATTATTTTTCTTTTTACTGTATTTATCATTTCAAAATAATCAAATCTTTGAAACATGCAGTGATTACTATGTAATGTTTTTTTTATTAGAAATACAGTTTAATCTTAATTGTCAAAATTTATAGAATCTAAAAACTGATTCAAATAATTCATTACTTTGGTCAATTCAGGTTTCAGGACTTTGAAGATGCTAACTAGATTTTGTCAAAACTGTTTTAGGTGATTAAATCACTCTGATGATGAAATTTTTAGATAACACTTGGATACAATTTAAAGACTCTATTTCATAGGGCCTACTGGTTTCCTTATTATTGCAGAATCATCAATAAATATTACATACTGAAATAAAGATTGATTGTTAGTTTGACCAAGTGATAATTAGAAAAGAACGTCTTATCAATAATGCATATTTCATGACTATTACATCATATGATCATCCCTTTAATTAATACTCAAATTCTAATGGGGTAAAAAATTATATGTAAATATATTACTTATTGACATAATATTTAAACTAGTATCGTTATAATTGACTGCCACTTGAAATGTTTTTTGTGTAACTTAGTAAACATTTAAATACATGTCTTTATTTTTGTCAGTTACTATTTCAGCTTATATTGATTTACTTAGTATATGTTTAAAGTGCTATTTACATATTTAACGAATATTGAAGATGTGATATTTATTATTGTTAATTTTGGATGAAATAAATATATTATAACACTGATATTTTTTTACTGAATTATTGTTCTTCAAATCTATTTGAGTTAGATTGTAGTTCTTTTTTTGCATCTTTATATGGTCTATATTTTCTAAAACTATTTTCTGTACCTGCCATCAACCTGATTGAAGTTTCTTGTCTAGAACTATAGGTCAAGTTTCTTGTCTAGAACTATAGGTCAAGTTTCTTGTCTAGAACTATAGGTCAAGTTTCTTGTCTAGAACTATAGGTCAAGTTTCTTGTCTAGAACTATAGGTCATAGACTTGTCTGGTAACTTGGTAACTGGCAAAAATCACTCCATTCTGAGTCTGTTTTAAGTAAAAACAGGTAGCCATGTGTATTTGTATACTTAACGAAACTTCTAAGTACCCCGATTTTCATATTGTTGGAAAATTTTATCGATGTAAAACGAGTTTTCCCACAATGATGACCCATGTTGTCAGAAAATGAATAACTATCGCATCACATTCGTGAACTTTGCTCCTTAGGTCTACACCCTTAGGCTTGGAAACAGCCATCCGAAACAGAGGTTCGAGTCTATTTAATAAGAAATATTGGCATATTTGAATAAATATTTCTTTTGAAAACGAGTTTTCCCAGATTAACGACCCATGTTGCCAAAACAGGAATAACTAAAGACACACATTCATGAACTTTGCTACTTAGGTCTACGGCCTTAGGCTGGGTAACAGTCAGCCGAAACAGAGGTTCGAGTCTATTTGATAAAAAATATTGGCATATTTGAATGAATATTTCTCTTGAAAACGAGTTTTCCCAGAAAGACGACCGAAGTTACCTGAAAAGGAATAACTGTAGCTACACATTCGTGAACTTCGCTTTTTAGGTCTACGCCCTTAGGCGGGGTAACAGTTAGCCGAAACAGAAGTTCAAGTCTATTTGATAGAAATATTTGCATATTTGAATGAATATTTCTTTTGAAAACGAGTTTTCCCAGAATAATGACCCATGTTGCCAGTAAAGGAATAACTAAAGACACACATTCGTGAACTTTGCTTCTTAGGTCTACGCCCTTATGCTGGGAAACAGCCAGCCGAAACAAAGGTTCGAGTCTATTTGATAAAAAATATTGGCATATTTGAATGAATATTTCTCTTGAAAACGAGTTTTCCTAGAATGACAACCCATGTTACCTGAAAGGGAATAACTGTAGCTACACATTCGTGTACTTCGCTTTTTAGGTCTACGTCCTTAGGCTGGGTAACAGTTAGCCGAAACAGAGGTTCGAGTCTATTTGATAGAAATATTTGCATATTTGAATGAAAACGAGTTTTCCCAGAATAACGACCCATGTTGCATGAAAGGGAATAACTATAGACACACATTCGTGAACTTTGCTTCTTAGGTCTACGCCCTTAGACCGAGTAACAGTTAGCCGAAAGAGAGGTTCGGGTCTATTTGATATAAATACATGTAGTGGCATATTTGGATAAATATTTCTCCTGGAAACGAGTTTTCCAAGAACTACGACCTATACTACCAGAAAGGGAATAATGATAACTACACATTCGTGAAGTTGCCTTCTTAAGTCTACGCCCTAGGGTCGGGTAACAGCCAACCGAAACAGAGGTTCGAGGCTATTTGATAGAAATGTTGGCATATTTGGATGAATATTTCTTTTGAAAACGAGTTTTCCCAGAATAACGACCCATGTTGTCAGAAACGAAATTACTATTCAGCAACACATTCCTGACTTTCGCTTCTTAAGTCTACGCCCTTGGACCGGTAACAGCCAGCGAAACTGAGGTTCGAGTCTATTTGATAGAAATATTGGCATATTATGATGAATAATTCTCTTTATAACGAGTTTTTCCAGAATGACGACCCATGTTGCCAGAAAGAGAATAACTATAGATACACATCCGTGAATTTTGCCTCTTAGGTCTACGCCCTTAGGCCGGGTAACAGTTAGCCGAAACAGGGGTTCGAGTTCATTTGAAAAAATATTGGCATATTTGAATGAATATTGCTTTTGAAATCGAGTTTTCCCAGAATAACGACCCATGTTGCCAGTAAAGGAATAACTATAGATACACAATTGTGAACTTTGCACAATACAACACACCCGAATGGAGCCGTAGCTGGAAGATATGCAAGTTTAATCCATACTCGGCCACGATTGTGTTCACGATTTGACTTTGAAACTGATACGCGTATCCACGGCACATCTCATGCATGATGGACCCTGGTAAAAACGTAACAGTCTGTACGGGTACGCAAGAGTTCGTACGAGTCCTTGCTGAGCTTGATCGTACGGTGCCCTCACGGCTCTTTTTATGTTTATGGGACTGTAGCATAACATTGCCTTTGAAGTTTGAACCTCAAAATTTTATCTTACATTTAAATGGTATCATTTCAAATTATTGAATTTTAGATTATGAGAATGTTAAACAAATTACTGTTTCGCAGAAGCGAAAATTTTGAAACGACAAAAAAATGCATAAATTGACTATTTCATTTTCCTGTCCGAAAAAGCCCAGGATAGCCAGGGGAATTGTAATTCTGATTGCTTTGCACAAATTATGTTTGCAAATGACCTAGTTTTGCCGTTCGATTCAATTTTGTACCGATAATTGTAATAATAAATAATCACGGGACCAATTTTGATATTCTTGGAAAGAAATGTACAAGTTATCACGGTGACAATACTACTAATGACATCACAAATACTACGGTTTGCAGAAGAAAATCCGCATCAACTCTAGGGCTGTCACGATATGCCATAACATATCGCGATATATTGCAATACGCTGGCAACGTATCGCGATACGTACCACGATTTATTGTGGGCTTTTGAATTTGTTGTGCCTCCGCTGTATTTAACAAAAACAATGCAAATTTAACTTGCAGCTACTGATAGAATCTAGCCTCTTTAAGTATTTACGGTCATTTAGGACTGCAACGGGCCAAAATCGGCTAAAATTTTGTAAATTAAGGTTAAATTGAACAAACAATGGAAAAACTGACGTTTTGCTACTTTTATTTCGCGAAGGGAGGAATTTTCCAATGAAATAAAAAATATCGCCAAATACCGGTACGTTAAAATCGTTCCACAGTACGTATTGCCGCAGCTGGGTATTGCAATATACCGGTATACCGGTATATCGTGACAACCCAAATCGACTCAGAGTTCATAAGAGCTGTAAATTCTTCAATATTGTCAGATTTACACAATACCTATTCGAGGCAAAGCAGAAAAGTGAATACTATTTGCCGCACAGCACAACCTCAATGCCATTTTATACTTTTTTATAACACCCTAGAAATCTACCTAAGTGTTTTCCAATCCAGAAAAGGACGACGACTATGTACACTTAACAACTTTTCTAAGTTGACACCTATATATTTGGTCATAATTGGGTTTATAAGTAAGCTATTGATATAAAATTTGTAGAAAATGTTCATCAAATAGTATTTTATTTATTAACAAAAACGAAGAATAAATTGAAAGCTAACTGACTTCTTATAAGCAGTAACAATATTGGCACTAACCAAGTACAAATTCACATCAATAACGCGTATGGCCACCTTCAGCTCATATAACAGCAAGACACCTTGCTCGCGTTGAGATTCTACAGCTCCTTATTATATCCTAGGGTATCATAGCATATTCTTGCCGTCTTGTACTCATACGACGTCTTTTATGCTTTGGCGGGTCTTAAACTGGTTTGCTCAATTTTCTAAAAATTGCATCGCAGTCAAAGGGTAACGCTTGAAAGTACGGGCAACCTAATAAAATGGTTTCACTTTGTCACGACTGTTGAAGGTTTCTGCATTGCAGCTATGCTTAGAGTGTCTCATTGATGTATATGATGCGAGCAAGACAAGTTAGCAATTCAATACAATTTACCTCTCTTACGGATGAGCCAGAATGTATTATTCTGATAACCCGGTCTCTTTCTTCCAAGCTTATTCTTTGCATACTTACGGCTTGTGAAAGTTTAGATGTGCTTTTTTAAGTGTAAATCGCCAAAAATGTCGGCATGTACAAAATAAACGTGTAAATGTAAACCGTTTGGCTCATACCAGTAAAAAGCACGAAATGCACGTGCATCTCGGAGGTCGGTAACTACACCATGGATATTGACGTATTTAGTGTCACATGAAATATCATGGTATCCAATAGTTGACTCGCGAAATTTCGTTTAAATATATTAACAACTGTTGAAATTATCTGCAGGGAAAATATGCATACTTAGAAAAGTTGTTATAAGTATAAAAGGAAGCCGACTCAAAAGTGATAAATAAGTTGTAAGAATTTGTTTCACAATCAAACTAATATATTAAGTTGGTCATAAACTTGGGCGAGTATTTGTTCACATTTGCTGTAAATGATTTTGTCTTCGTATAGGGACTTTAAAGTAAAGCTAAATAAAAAAATTTAATAAAAATGTAAAACAAAATTATACATGTATTTTTTTGGGTGATATTTTCAACATTGAAGTTCATTATTTTTAGTGAACTTTGAATAAATGTAGTGTATTATGCGCAAACATTAGTGAGCTATAAAAAGGTACAAAACCTATCAGAATGAATTCGGATGTCAGATCCGTATATTAGGAAAGAGAATTCAGGCTCGGTTGCCATCCCTAGAAAACGCCATTTTGCTACACCGAATGTCCATGGAGTGCTAATGAAAGTTAATTTTTAGGACTGCTGTCAATGCATATGTTATGAAATAGTATGGTTATTATGAGCTAGGTAAGTTTATACGATGCCCAGAAACCTATCTAACCAAATAGAAGGACAAGGAAGCCTCTCCCCACAAAGAAAAAAGTACATTTTTTTCACAACTTTAGGAATATCACCCATACCCTTAAAATTTGGAGTTTTATTGGCATTTTGATTATTTTGTGATGAAATGTCATGCAAATTTGATAACAATAGCAGATTTTACCAAGTTTTTAGTTTCATTTTACATTAAATGAGATAGTTAATTACCAAGAAAGATTACTGGGTTGTATAGTTTTAAGTTGAAACAATCTTACAGTTGTCTTTTTTCTAAAATTCTTTTTTTTTCAAATTAATTTTGGAATTTTGGTTTGAAATTTGAGGAAAAGGTGGGGAATATTGCCCACAAACGGCTATAGAATTAACTCAAAATAAACTCCGACGAACTGCTATTACATTCGTCAAACAAGGCTAATGCAATGTCAGCTGTAATATATTATTTTGACTCACAAATCGGTAGAAAATGACAAAAAATCACCTCTGCAAAATTCAATATGGATCCATTGGCCCGTTATAAAATAATCAAAATTTGAAAAGTGATCGGTTAGAACTTTTGTTAAGTGTATATCTAATCACAATGAATACCCCAGTATTTTCGGTGCTTTCTCCTATTGTTTAATCATTCGGAACTACCTCGGATATTACTGCGAAACACAGTTGATAGTGTACGTAATCACCCGAGCGGTTTTCCGAATGTTGTTTAATATTTAACGAGCCTGATATAGTTTGGACTTTTATGTATTTTACTCTTAAATAACAGACTTCATTCAATTTTTGATGGGTTGAAACTGTATTAAAGCAAAGATACGTCAAGGGCTCAACATACGATAAAAAGTCGATCTTTTCCGAGTGCTAGATGCATGGTCGTACTTGACTGATTTCCTGTTATTATATGTGTAAAGTTATACTCTACTCCATTGATTTCCGCACAAAACCCGTGTTTTACATATCTGAGTATTCACGTGGTTTATAGGACTTAACCTGATTGGCTGGTTTTTTGTCGCTCAATAAACATAGCCCGAGGTGTTGAATGCATGGATTGGGCAGTAGCGTGGTCGATTCAACTTTTTAAGTTCTTAAAATGTTGTTGTGCTTGGATAAATTGGATTTTTGGTAAGTTTATTGTTTCTTCAAATTTTTATCTCCATATTTATCTGTAAATTTGCATTTTAAAATACCATGCTGTGTAATCTCACCTTCCCATAAATGCTATTGTACGGAGCCCCTAAAAGGACATTTTGAAATACTTTTTTTATTTTCGTAATATTATTTCGTTTTAACGAAATATTATTTCGTTTATTCGAAATATTATTTCGATTAAACGAAATAATATTACGTTTAAACGAAATAATTATTTCGTTTTTTCGAAATAATATTATTTCGTTTTTTCGAAATAATTATTTCGTTTTTTCAAAATAATTATTTCGTTTTTTTTTTCGAAATATTATTTCGTTTAAACGTAATATTATTTCGTTTTAACGAAAAATTATTTCGTTTAATCGAAATAATTATTTCGTTTTTTCAAAATAATATTTCGTTTTTTCGAAATAATATTATTTCGTTTTTTCGAAATAATTATTTCGTTTTTTCGAAATAATTATTTCGTTTTTTCGAAATATTATTTCGTTGAAAAAACGAAAAAACGAAATAATTATTTCGAAAAAACGAAATATTATTTCGTTAAATCGAAATAATATTTCGAAAAAACGAAATAATTATTTCGAAAAAACGTAATAATATTATTTCGAAAAAACGAAATAATTATTTCGATTAAACGAAATAATATTTCGTTAAAACGAAATAATATTACGTTTAAACGAAATAATATTTCGAAAAAACGAAATAATTATTTCGAAAAAACGAAAAAATTATTTTGAAAAAACGAAATAATATTATTTCGAAAAAAACGAAATAATCATTTCGTTTAAACGTAATATTATTTCGTTTAATCGAAATAATATTTCGAATAAACGAAATAATATTTCGTTTAAACGAAATAATATTACGTTTAAACGAAATAGTTGTGAAAATAAAAAAAGTATTTCAAAATGTCCTTTTTAGGGGCTCCGTACTATTGATATAAAGATTCATAAGACTTAATTCGGAACTCAAATCTGTGGGTTTTTCCGTCCGTGCGATGTAGGTACAAACAAAGTTTGTTACACATTATTGATGAAAATCACGAAATATGGATTAAATCCTATTGTTCTTTGTACACGTGTTTTCATTGTAACAGTGAAAGTTTGTTTGTACCTACATGGAAAACCCCAAATATTTGAATTCCGGATATAGTCTACAATAACTATCAAGTGGGTGGGGTAACTAAATATATTATAAATATCCATAAGGCATGGGCGGATCCAGCGGGGGTCAGGGATGTCCGGACCATGTTCATTAGTGTATTTTTTGCTTGTAAGTCATTTTTAAGTAGTATGAAGCAGTTTTTCTTACTGTGAAAGGGAATCACTGTGGCGCATACTTTCACCAGTGACTGTCTGACTGACAACTGCCCTACATGATTGAGAACCATTGGTAGAAGGGAGAATGGCAGAAGAAATAATTTCATGACCAAGCTCCACAAAAGTATGCCCTGTCTTGGAATCGAAACTTGTCCACAGGATGTTATGTAAAATATTTGGAATTATTTATCAAAAATCCAATGGAAGGGATAATAGGCTGTTCTGATTTAAAAACGCATAATACTTACTAAGTTTTTGTACAAAATTGTGTAAGCCACCCGGCTAGCTTAGTTGGTAGCACGCAAGTCTACTGATCCAGGGGTCGTTGGTTCGATTCGGGGGGGGGATACTTATTTGGAGCTTGGTCATGAAATTATTTCTACAGCCATTCTCCCTCCTACCAATGATTTTTAATTATATAGGGCAGTTGTCAGTCACTGACGAAAGTATGCGCTTAGTAGTTGATTAACAGCTAAATCCAGAGATTTAGCCTTTTCAGGAACCGTGAGTAGGTTGACTGACCGCCGTTGTATGACCTATAAAATGTGTTGCTACGGCATTAAACCCAACAAAAACAAACAAACAAACAAACAAAATTGTGTGCGCTTACTGTAAAGTTGTCGTTTAAATAAACATTTGACAGGCAGGTTAATTGTAAGGCTGATGCCAGTTTATTGAATTATGCTAGTGATAGAACATGTATGAAGTTTTAAAGTAAAGTTTAAAGTCAATTGGATAATCAAACAATTCATTGTCAGTGCCTCATATTTAGCTTCTATTTGTATTTGCTGTTACAAGGCTGTTCTTATTATGGCACTTATGATTATTTACATGTCTATTATGGGAAAGTTTCTGAGTTAAGCTTGTTCATACTTAAGCATTTATGATTAAACATTGTTCTTTTTTTAAATTGGATTTAACACTGTTTCATTACATTTTAGGTCATTTTACAGCATCCAGCGCACCTAACCTAGCTTTCCTGGACCCTTGTCTATAACCAGTACTCACTTTCCCTTCCATAAGGCCGGCAACTTCTCCATATTATCTAATCAATGAAGAAAAATTGACATTATAGTCTAATTTTCATGGAAGGGTATAACCTCCTCTGGTGGGATTTCAAACCCGTACCCCCTTAGGGACACGAGATTCCGAATCCCGACATGCTACCAACTGCACTATTAACCCGTGTTAAACATTGTTCAAATTGTGATATTTTTACTAGTTATAAGCGTACATGTATTTGCAAGCTTAGTCATCAGCTCTACATCCATCTAACTATAAAGGAACATTACTCTGGATCAAATTGATTTGAAGTTATGCTCCTTTATACTTTTACAGTGAATGTTAAAGTTTGTTCAAACTGAATGTATTTTTTTTAATAATGAAGATATTTGATTGTACGTTGAAAGGCTTATTTGACAGTACCACATCTTCACTTCTACAAAGGGATATAATTCTGGATAAATTATTCTAAGAGTTATGCTCCCTTTAAACTTGTTTTGAACTGTAAAACTTAGAAAGATTAAAGTACTCCAAAGAACCCGGGTCGATAGCGCAGTTGGTAGCGCGCCGGGATTTGGATACTCGTGCCCGAGGGGGTGCGGGTTCGAATCCCGACCGGGGAGGTCATACCCTTCCATGAAAATTTGACAATAATGTCGATTTTCCTCCATTGATTAGACAATATGGAGAAGTTTCCGGCCTTGTGGAAGGGTAGGTGAGTACTGGTTATAGACAATGGTCCAGGAAAGCTAGGTTAGGTGCGCTGGACGCCGTGAAATGACCTCAATTGTGTTGATACGGCGTTAAATCCAATAAATAATAATAATAATAGTACTTCAAAGTGATTTTCTTTCAATTTTCATCAAGGTAATTAAGTGAAAGTTGATATGCTTATTGACCAGTACTATGTCATCACAACTATAAAGGACATAGCTCTTGACTAATTATTATGGGAGTTATGCCCATTAAACTGAAATATTTAATATTAAAATTTGTTCCAATTGAAATATCTTTATTACTTACAAAGAAATTTAAATGAAAGTTCATTAGATGGTATGCTTATTCATTGATACTACATCTAAACAACTGTGAATGAACAGTACTTGAGATGTATGTTTTGGAGTTATGCCCTTTTCATATTTTACAAAATTTATGACTTTGTAACTATTGTTTGACTGATTTTTTAATTTCCTAAGGAAAGCTAAATCTTGTTTTGATAGCACTTTTGTTGAGCCTTGCCGTGAGTGAAACATTAGAAAAGTCAAGAAAGCTGTCATTTGACTGCTCTTGTTTTACTATTTTTCTTGAGAGTAGCGTCATGATCAGCTTTTTAAAATTCCATTAACACTGCACTATCAGTTCTTCGCTTTACTATTTCAGATAATACAACTGTGTGGAAGATTGTTTTAGATGGTAGTGAACAGTAGATGAATGGTCATTTGAAAAAAAGATAAGTGCAGTTATTTTTATCTTTTTTAAGCCAGATTTTTCAACGTGAATATTTGGCTAATAGTTAAGTGAAACATGGGCAGGGTTAGGGTTAGGGTGTTGTTAACAATTGTGTTAAAGTTTTTCTTTTCCATATATTTTTGGCATTTATAGTCAGATCCTAATGAAACTTCATACAATAATAACATACCATGTGAGGAACAGAATAAAAAAGTAACCACAACTCTACCTGCCTTTATTAAGGATTATTTACCTTTGTAATTTTGGTGTTAACAATTGCGTTGAAGTTTTTATTGTTTCATATATTTCTGCCATTTATTGTCAGATCTCTACGAAACTTCATACAATGATAACATGCCCTGTGATGTAAAGAATTAGAAAGTAACTACAACTCTTCCTGGCTTAATTATGGATTATTTTTGTAATTTTTGCGTTAAAGATTTCAATTAGTTGCATATCTCTGCCATTTATGGTCAGATTCTGAAGAAATTGCAAACAATGATTCCATAAGTTATGTGATAAACTGAATTAGAAAGTAACCACAACTCTACCTGGCTCAATTATGGATTTTACCTTTGCTTTTTTGTGTTAAAGTTTTCAATTTGTTGGATATCTCTGCCAATTAGTGTCAGATCCATACAATAATAACATAGCATGTGTTGAACAGAATTATAATGTATACTATATTCTTCCTGGCTTTATTATAAATTATTTCCATTGGTAATTTTGCGTTAATGTTAATATGTTTGATACCTCTGCCACTTAGGGTCAGATCTTGATGAATTTTCATACAATGATTACATATCATGTGTTAAACCGAATTAGAAAGTAACCACAACTCCACTTGACTAAATTATGGATTATTTCCCTTTGTATTTTTTTGGATTTAAAACACTCTTTCTTCATGATGAATTATTGCCCTTGGTATACCTTTTTATATGCAATTTATTAAATATGACTTTCTTTTGTATTAACAGTTAACTTGATGTAAATTTTCCCCATCTGCAGAAAAATTCGGCTTTAACCTGATTTTCAAATTATATTTCTTGTTCAAACAATTATATCATAACTCTTAAAAAGCTTGATTGTAAAGCAAAGTGAGGAAGTGTTGATATTTAAGCCTTATTTTCATGATTCAGATATATAAGGCTGATGGTTCAGTTAAACTTTGTACTGGAATTCACCAGCTAACATAGCATAACTATTTTGATATTTTCTTTCTTTGTCGCTTTATGACACATAAAAACTCTGTAAGCAGGCCGAAGCCCTTTATGCAAATTGGCTATCACCAAAAGTGACATTCATTTTTCAATGCGAGTCAGTTTCTACGAATTCATTCCTTAAATGTTTCTTGGTTTTGACCTACGATTATTTTTGTGAAAAGCGCCACAGTTTGTTATACATGAAGTATTTATTATGATACAGATCATCTACATTCTGTAAATACATTGTATGAATCTATTTCATTTTGATTGGCGATTGTATGCTTTGTATTTTTTCTCTTTACACCAGTCAATGTATTACGAAATCGTTTTTCAATGACAATTTTGAATGTGTCTGCAATTACTCAGCAAGTAGAATCGAGGCGAAAGTTATAGAGTGTTAACCCTCATCTAAGAAGCCAGTGTGATTTTTCTAAAGACAAATTATGTTAACACAAGTAGTTATGTTAACTAAAAAGAAAGGTGGTACACTGTCTGTCTGGATTCTATATTATCAACGGGTGTTCGATCTTTATAGTCACTAATCATATTATCTTGTAGTGCAATATCATCCTGCTAAGATATTTAATTATATGATGCCCTGATTCTTTGACTGAATAATTTGGTGTCGGCCGAAATATTGATGAAAACAGAGTTTGCTATCTTTTATGAAAAATACTTCTACATTCCCTTTGGAATTACATTGGACAAAATATTTAATGAAAGTGTTACAATAACTTTCTTTTGTTAATTTCGGTGACAAGAAGTATTTGTACATATAAAAACTTATAAATATATCAAAATTGATTTATTTTTTCTAAAATTGGAAAATTTCAGTTCAACGATGTTCGGGCAATCGACCTAATAAGAAACTGTCGTTCAATAACAATAACGTTCGATTTAACTAGTTCAGTATCAAAGAGCAGATTTTAATTTTAATGTTCATAATTTTATAGAAATATATTGTACGATTAAATTGAACTGTCCGATTGCATTATTTCATGGTTATCGCACATTGTATATATCAATTTCCGCGTTCTATGTATATATGCTAAAATTAGCTATCACCAAAAAACATTTATTTTTCGATGAAAGTCAGTTTCTATGAATTCATTCCTTATAAATACAACCTTTCTGGGCGAAATTTATCGCCTGAACCATTATTTGATATCAAGAACTATATTTTAGTGCGTAAGAGCCGAATGCATTGTAGTGCGGAATAATCTTGGTCGTACACAGGTCTTTCATGCCATCCGTCGACCATTTTGTTCTTCGCTTCGATGCAATTTTTCAAGGGTTTAATGTCATAACAGAATCAATTATGCAAAGAAATGTAAGTACATGTACATGTAATTGGATTTTAATTTGTATAAAAAGAGCATTAAAAGGGAAAACCAAGATTGTGTAGCTTTAAAAAAACGTGTAAACAAGTTGAAAGTTTTACGCTTTTCCCGTGCGTTTATCAAGGTCGAGGTCAACTAGCTATTTATAGTAAAGATAAAAGTGAAACTGAAATGTTTATTTCGGTTAACATTTATTTCTTATTTTATTTTCAATATGATATTATAGGACCATTTTTTCGATGATTTACTTCTTTTATTGACATGCATAGCTTTCGTATTGCGTGTGACAGCATGAAATTAGTACCGGCATGACGTAATTTAAAGTCATGAATATTAATGAATTCTTGTTGGCAACTGCGTTTACACGGAAATGAAAACACATTTTTCAAGTCACGTGTTCACTTTTGACCAATCAAATTGTATTATTTCGTTTAGGTTGTAATTATTACTATTACAATCATTTTTTGTCAATCAATTCTAACTTATTATTTAATTATGTAGAATATTGTATACCTTTTGAATATCCTATCAAACTTATGTTTACTAT